>JAZKJV010003738.1:0-419234 GCA_037367405.1 Ottelia alismoides | reverse complement strand
TAGAATCCTTGAAGAGAGTAGGCCCACCATAGGCCGGATTGAAGCACCTTCTGTGCTGTTCTCTTTCCTGAATGATGTCCTCCTGCCTCAAGCTTGTGGCAGTATGTGAGGACGCTATGCTGCTCTTCTTGAGGAATGCACCTCCTCCAGATACTGTCCCCTCCTTCATGATAAAGGACGGGATCCTCCCAATGATAAAACTTGGCCTTAGCTAGGAAGGTCTCAAGTTTCTGCCTGGGCCAACCCTGAGGGACTGTCTTGGCAACAAGATAGTTTACAAAGTCAGCATACCATGGGAGTGAGGTGACAGCCAAGATCGCCTCATCTGGAAAAGTCTCTGTGATAGGTGCGCTGGGCTCAGATTCCTCAAGATTCTCCAATCTGGAGAGATGATCCGCCACCACATTCTTGACTCCAGGCTTATCCTTAATTTCAATATCAAATTCCTGGAGTAGAAGGATCCATCTGGTGAGACGTGCTTTGGCATCCTTCTTAGCCATTAAATACCGGATGGCGGTGTGATCAGTGTAAATTGTCACTCTAGATCCAAGAATATATGATCGATACTTATCAAGAGCAAAGACTACAGCCAGCATCTCTTTCTCAGTTACAGTGTAATTCCGCTGCGCGGCATCCAAAGTCCGGCTGGCGTAGTGAATGGCAAACGGTAATCCATCCCTCCTCTGTCCGAGCACAACCCCAACGGCAAAATCTGAAGCATCCGTCATGATCTCGAATGGGAGAGACCAATCGGGTGGCTGAAGGACAGGAGCTGAAACAACCATGTTTTTGAGAGTCTCAAATGCTTCAAGACACTTATCATTAACAATAAACTCAGTGTCTTTGGTCAGCAAGTCAGTTAGCGGTCGGGCAATTCGACTGAAATCCTGAATGAACCGTCGGTAGAAACCGACATGCCCCAGAAAAGACCGTAACTGACGCAAATTGGACGGGGGATTGAGTTTTCTGATGATGTCCACCTTAGCCGGATCGACCTCCATGCCCCTGTTGGAGACGATATGACCAAGGACCGTCCCTTGAGTCATCATGAAATGACTCTTCTCCCAGGATAAGACAAGATTGACCTCTATGCAGCGCTTCAGCACACGGTCTAGGCAGTCAAGACAAGCGTCGAACCCGTCGCCATAGACCGAGAAGTCATCCATGAAGACCTCTAAACAGTCACCCACCATGTCTGAGAAGATGGACAACATGCACCTTTGGAATGTCGCCGGAGCGTTACATAGACCAAAGGGCATCCGTCTGAAAGCATACGTCCCAAACGGACAGGTGAATGTCGTCTTCTCCTGGTCTTCGGGCGCAATGGCCACTTGATTGTATCCAGAGTACCCATCAAGAAAACAGTAATGGCTCTTCCCAGCTAACCGCTCGATAATCTGATCAATAAATGGTAGCGGGAAGTGATCCTTCTTGGTGGCCTCATTCAATCGTCTGTAGTCCACACAGACCCTCCAAGAAGTTGGTACTCTGGTAGCGATCTCCTCTCCGGACTCATTGATAACTGTAGTGATACCCGTCTTCTTGGGTACCACATGAAGTGGACTAACCAATTTGGAGTCGGAGATGGGATAGATAAAATCGGCGCTCCACCACTTAGAAATTTCTTTCATGACAACGTCTCGAAGATTCGGGTTCAGCCGTCGTTGGAACTCACGCGACGGCTTAGCGTTATCTTCAAGATAGATGTGGTGAGAGCAAAGATTAGGGCTCAGCCCCTGGAGATCAGCTATACTCCAACCGATTGCCTTGCGGTTTCTTTCAAGAACCTCCATCAGACGAGATTCTTGTTCTCCAGTCAAATCTGCTGAGATAATGACTGGGTGCATTTCTGGCTCTCCAGCAAGGAATCTGTACTTCATTGACTGCGGCAGAGGTTTCCTTTCCGGACAACTGGGAGGTGGCAGATCTGGCTTCTGATATGACTGTGTAAAGGCTACCAGGTCTGCATGGGAGAACTCTCGCTCTGCATGAATTTCTGACGAAGGGCGGCCTGATGGATCATCAATAAACTGCACTGGCTCGCACTCTGTCATGGCTGTCGGCTCTGAAGGAATCAGACAAGGCAAATAATCATCAAAGTCATCCCAGTCAATGTCTGAATCCGAGGGATCAGAAGATGATGAGCAAGATTGAAATTCCTCAGCACCACTCATCACAACACTGTCAGCCTCAAAGATATCCTCATCCAGGGATGTGCTCTCCCGACTCTCGATTGCCATGAGCTTGAGATACAGTGAATCTGTAGGCAAGGCGAGGGTCGGTGCTACAGGATCTTTCCAATTGGATTCATCATCAGTCATTTCAAAATCACAAACCTGGTGGATGTCTAGCTCTTCCTCTGTCATCTGCTCGGCTTCGCTGAACTACTCGGAGCATTCTGCCTCTCTAGCTCTGATCTCTTCGATCGTCTCTATTTGTATGGTTTCGCCCTCTACGCGAAAGCATACCTTCCCACTATCATGGTCGGTCACTGCCTTGGCTGTGGCCAAGAATGGACGTCCGAGAATGATGGGGGCATCAGTTACCGCCTCAGGGATCTCCATGTCCAACACAACGAAGTCCACGGGGAATTTCAGGCCCTGAATGGTAACGACCACGTCTTTCAATAACCCCTTCGGCCTCTTAATCGACCTATCAGCAAACTGAAGGACGGTTCTGCTTCGAAGAAGAGGGCCAAACTCGAACTGCTTGAGTATGGCTGCCGGGAAGTAGGTTGATTGAAGAGCCGCTGTCTAATAGAGTACGATCAAACTGCTGCTCCTGAATCTCACATCTGACATAGGGAGCTCCTGCGTCTGGTCGCTTGGCTGGCAATGTGTTCTGAATGGCACAGCAAGTGTTATGCGTGAGCATATGGATTTGATCTCTGTGCCTCTTCTTCCTTCGAACGGTAGTTGTTTCTTTCAGATTCTTCTTGAAGAAGGGGATATGCTCAAACGCTTCCCGTAGAGTCAGCTGGATATGGAATCTGTCAATCATCTCATTGCCGAACTCTACCTGTTGGTTCTTTTTGGGATTTTCTTTTTTATTCCCCTTCGCTCAGCGGAGTGCCTCAGGGAAGGGGATGGTAGGTGCCTCCTCAGATGGAGGTCTAGGAATCGGTCCCTGTGCCTGTGAAGACGGAGAATCCATACAATAATCATCATTCACAACATATGGATCCGCAATTTGAACAGAAACCTTTCCTTTATTCATATTTTTGTTTTTGTTTTTCTTCCCACAGTCTCTCGATACAAAATGTGGTGAAGTCACAGAAGTTGGCTCAACAAAAGTAGATGTGGTGGCCTCAGTACCACCACTAGCACCGGTCTTTGCGGCATCAGCACCGCGCTCTGGTTCATCTCCCAAAATGGTGGCATCAGCACCACCGTCTGCATCTGGTATCACGACGGCATCAGCACCGTCATCCTGGGCTCCATCATTGGTGGCATCAGCACCACCGTCTTCAACATCATCTGTCGCGGCATCAGCACCGCTCCTCTGCTCCTCTGGCGCTCCTGATTCTGCATTTGGCTGTCGCTCAGAAGAGGCGCCGCCGGCTGGCATCCTACCGCTCCTAGTAGTAACAAAATCAGCATCATAATAGGAATAAGACATGTCACTCAAATGATCACTAGGAGAGGTGTCCTCTGTAAACTCTACCTGCTCAGATTTTCTTTTTAGGTTATTAGGATTGGGTTCGATCTGAGCGGGTATGGCGGCCTTGCCTTTGATTATGTCCCGCATCTCCTGCCGGAACTCATCCATTTCTTGCCTGAAAGATGCTCGCTGTTCAGATAGCAAGCGGGCAAGATCGTCAAGGGCTGGGTTCTCATAGGCTGGACCCTGAGAACCGGACGTCTGTCCCTGCTGGAAATGGGGCTGTTGCTGCTGATATTGGGGGGGAGGCTGGGCATAAGAATGCTGAGGCGGCTGTCGCTGCCTCCACTGTTGTCCCTGATAGGCGGGACGAGGACCACTGTGGTATTGCTGGGGCTGGTTGTACTGGGGCTGCTGGTGTTGTTGCTGTGGCTGGCTGCTCTGCTGTCCTTGAGCCGGAGGATGCTGTTGGGATGAGGAAGCACCATTACCCCAACGGAATCCGGGGTGATCCCTACGAATCGCTGGCTGGGGGTATCGGTCATACCAAATACCGTTGACTTCCATCAACGGTTCCTGCTCGAAGGAGGGTGGAGGAAGAACTGCCAGTGGCTGCTCCGGCTGATAAACCACCATCTGAGTCTCCTGAGATGGCGGTTGCTCTGGATGGTACTGCAACAATGGAACCGGCTCCGCCTGGATATGGTTCACCTGGCGGTAAGAGGTGGAGGCCTGGTTGGGATTGTTGCTGCTGGAGGCAACCTGTGACCTGGGAGGCTGTTGTGAATGGGCCTGTGCCTCCTGAATACAGAGAATCTGAGTTTTTAGGCCACTCATTGTCTTTGTGAGAAGGTCCATCTGGGCTAGACCTTGGTTCTGCTTCTTCTCAAGGATCTCCATGCGGTCCAGCTTTTCACTGATAATGCCCATGTCGGCTGCTGCTGATTCGGCTTGGGCCGCGGCTACCGACGGTGTGCTAGGACCGGCATCAATGCGGGCGATCCTCTGAAATGATCCCGCTCCTTGCGGGGGCTTCTGCTGGGTGTAGACTCTGGCTTGGGTCATCACTGTAGAATTTTCTGCCATACCTTCGTATATGGCCCAGACATCGTCTTCACCTTTGGAAAAATATGATCCACCGCAAGAGGCGTTCACAAGCCCCTGCAGCTCCGGTGTCAGCCCACAGAAGAAACTCTGCACCAGATGGGGCTTAGAGATATCGTGATGTGGACACCGGTCTATGAGCTCTCTGAATCGATCCCATGCTTCATGGAACTGTTCATTTGGGATCATGACGAAATTGCTGATCATGGCTCGAGCTGCGTTTGTCCGGCCGAGAGGATAGTATTTCTTCAAATACACGGACCGGAGATCTGCCCAAGTATCGACAAATTGCCCTAGATGCTTGAGCCAATATGCGGCTCGATCAACCAATGAGAACGGGAAGGCGATCATCTTGATAGTGTCCTCGGTCAACAGCCGATCGTGGATGGTGCTGCATATCATCTCAAACTCTTGGAGGTGGAGGTGCGGCTCTTCGGTCGGCAACCCATGGAACTTGGGTAGCATCTGAATTGTGTTGTGCCGAAGCTCGAAGTCTCCATGGATAGGTGGGAGTCTGATCCACCGGTGAGTGAGGGATGAAGCTGGGTTGTGCAATTCCCTCATGATAGTCTGTGGCGGTCGCTCACCGTCTGGGTCGCCTCCTCCTGCCTCGGGTCCTCCTCCTCCTCCACCGCCACCGCCCCCAGGTCGGTTTTCTCTCAGCTGTGCTATCTCTCTCATCAGATCACCCATGAATGTACCCTGGTCACGGATCTGTCTCTGCATATTCTCCAGGGACGCTAGCAGGGAATTGTTGATGGCCGCTTGAGCAATAATGAACGGCTGGTGATCGTGATCATCTTGGTGTTCGCCTCTGTCTGCCATTGCTTGATGTTCTGAAAATGCAAAAGAGGCCATTTCAGGTGCTGTGGAATGGGCTGAACTCTGTGATGCACTGAACTCTGAAATGATTGGACTGAGGGAAGGAGAATGGGAAGGGTGGTCGAGGGGGAACAGGGTGGATGTGAACTCAGGCTCGGAGAGCGGGCTCTCCGAGTTATTCCTAGATGAGTAGGGAGGAGTGCTGGATAGCGGTGCCGACAAGGTCGGCCTAAGAGACCTCCGTCCCATCATCTTGATTAGTGGAGAAGAGTGGGGGAAATGCAAGAGAAGAAGAAAATGAAATGCAACAAAATTGTGCACAATTGTGCGGTATTTTTGATCTTGACCTTAATAAATCTAGAAATCAAACACAAAGCAAGGGTAAGTTCACCAACTCAACTCGTGAAGCCGTGAAGGTTCGGCTTTTATCTTGTCAATTTTAGCTTGTTTTTCAGGCAATTATCTTTTCACGAGTCCTTAGAGCGCTACGCCTATAGGAGAGAGAGTACTGCTAGGAGAGTATCCCCGTACTTGTCCTCCTCCTGTGTAACCTGTAACTTGCGCTTTTTGAGGTCCTTGTAACCCTTCCTGGATCCCTACTCAGCCAAAGAAAAGAGGGAGGAAGCCGATAGGCGAAACCGATACTTCGGACCTCGCTCGCAACGGAATCACCCGTGAGCGTACAAGGTCCTACTCGGACGCAGCCGGTGAGACAGACACACCCGTGAAGGCGTGGCCTAGGCTCGGTACTTCGGACAGGGTCGGCGCTCTCACAACAGAGAGTCACCAATGGCGACCAAGTCCTACTCGACTACGTACGATAGTAGCGCCAATACTTCGGAAATCCAGGCGATACACAAGGCAGCCACAAGTTGGGTTTTGGGCTCTAATCCTTACGAAGCGCTCACCTCACTGGGAAGGAAACCTTCCTATGCAACCTGAAAACAAGTGAGGGTGTTACTCTCCCCAAGCAATGAATCCAATTACCGTTTTTATTTTGGTCAAGTTTTCTTTAGCAGTCCCTTTTTTAATTTTTTTTTTGGTGTTATCGCTTCTTTTGAGTCAATTCAAACAAGCGCCTAACGTTTTTGTATTTTTCCTTTATCCTACTTTGTCCAAAAACAGAGGGAGAAAAGAGTCGGAAAAGCCGTGCAAGTCGACACCAAGGTGGAAATCTCACCTTTGTGCCTAAATGATGCGTGCAAAGTAAGAAGACTTACAGCGAATCCCAGCTCTCTCCATGCGGGATGCAAAGCAGAATATTTAAACCTAATCTATATGGCGAAATGCAAAGCGGAAATCGTCCTAGAACAGGCAACTGCTAGCGTGAAGAACCACAAGTTAACTAGCAACTCCTAATCCGAGTGTCCGGTCTTGGCTCACCCCTCCTCTGCCCAACACATTTGGAGTAGGAGAAAGCGCTTGTTCGGGTGTGAGCTCGCGGCGCGTGGATTTGGGAATTACTTGCTAACTGTTTAAATTAGTCTAAGTCCAAAACGTAACTATAGGAGCATGCAAAGATAATTAGGTGTTTGGACCTATTCTAATCGATCAAGCAGACCTAGATCTAAGAGCTCAATCCACAAAAGAAAATGAAAAATAAACACAAAACCGGAAAATGACAAGCGGTAAAAACGCGGCAAAACTGCGGTGAGCCCCCGGGTGAACAAACACCCGGAAATTAGGCCCGAATGTCTAAGTCCAAGTCCAAGGTACCTGTATTATTACAATTTAAATGAATCACTCTCTCACAAAATAAAGGAAAAACTAATCTAAGCACTCTCTCTCTAGCGCTCCTTGCTCTCTCCTGCCGGCTAGGCTAAGAATAGCCGGCTCCACGTCCCAAGGTTGCGTCGAATCGCCTAGGCGGTCCGCCTCGCTCCGCGGTCCCTCGCAAGAAAACAAGAGAAGAGATGGTCAGATAGCTCAACAGGATATATCAAAAATATGAGAGATGGAAAATAAAGCTATGGTAAACAATCACACAATCAAGTAAAAATGAACTACAAGCTGTTGCTCCCCGGCAACGGCGCCATTTGATTTAGCCGAAAATAGGCGGTCTTAAGTTCAGCACAAAGCGTGAACTAAGTCGGTGTGTCGACCACACTAAATCCGGCTAAGATAAACAATTAACCCACACTAAGATCAATGAATTAGAAACAATGTGGAGTTAAAATTTATTTTTAACTCTGCACAAATGATGTATATGGGCAAGTATGCAGAGAGTTCGAACACAGGGAGCAAACAGTGTAATCCAAGCAAATGAATGCACAAGTGTGTGAGTGTGTGAAGTGTCTACACTAAGCAAGCAAACAAAGCAAATTTTTTTGTGGGTTTTTAATTTTAATTATTTTTTTTTAAATTTTTTTTTTGTATTTTGATTTTTGATTTTCTGATTTTTTATATTTTATATTTTATATTTTTTTTTGTTTCTTTTTCAATATTGGAAAGTAAAGGCAATATAATAACAGGCAAGGTAGAATATTTATAAAAATGCACAAAAATACTCAAAAATTCAGAAATAAAATGTTTTTGGTATTTTTAGGGTTTTTTACTGTTTTTGTGATTTTTGGGGATTTTCAAGGTGTTTTTGATATTTTTAGATACTGAAATAAAGGAAAACAGTGCAAATCAGGCTGGCTGTGAGTAAAATGTACTTTAAAAATATCAACCAGTACTCAAAATAATTCACACTATTTTTCTAATAAAGAGAATAAAATAAGTGACAAACAGAAGCTGAGTTTGTATTTTTTGGATTTTTCTACTATTTTATATATTTTTTTGAAGTCTTTTAAGTGTTTTGAAATTTTTAGTGTTTTTCTTTTGATATTTTTAATGATTTTGGGGCTGACACTAAAATATGATAAAATAGACACTAGGTAATTTTTTTTGGAATTTTTGGAGATGTTTTAATATTTTTTTTGGTATTTTCTAAGCTAGACAGTACACAAAAAGGCTGTTTTTGATTTTTAATAAATATGAAACTAAAATGAAATCAAAAACTAAATATATGGCGTCAAAGTGCACCTATCCAGGAACTTAATCCTATTTTTGTGGAATTTTTGGGCTTAAGAAGATCACTCAAATAAATACAACAAGCATACAAATGTTAAACAGGCCTGGCAAGGGCATAAATGCAATATTCAAAACATCCAGGGGCTAACATGCAATTTTCCACAAAATATTACACTATATATTCAAGTTTTGGAACCAAAAAGCAATTACAAAAGCCGCTGGGGTATGCCCACAAATTACCCACCAGGGCGCGTGACTAGCACGCGCCTGGGAGGGACTGGAATGCAATATCAGAGAACCCAGGGGGCTTAGTTGCAAAATAACCTAAACTTTTACACTTATCGCCAAAATTTTAGGACCAAAAAGAAATACCCAAACGTACAGGGGTTCCTCTGCAAAATGCCCCCACCTCACGTGTACAGGTCACGTGAGGTGACGTGGCGGAGGACCTAAGTGCAAATATCAAAAGTTTGGGGGCCTACTTGCAAATATTACAAAATATTTAAACTACAGACGAAAGTTTAAAGACTAAATATCAAATACAAAAATGCGCAAGGGGTGAGTTGCAAAATACCCTCTTGCGCGCGATCCAACGGCGGATGGAGGGCCACTTAAACACGTGGCGCGTTGTGGACGGCCGATGGCGCTTCGCGGATGTGCGGCCAAGATTAGATCCTCCTGAGTTGATCTGACGGTCGAGGCTGAGGAAGATCCAACGGCAACTGTGCGATCTGGGACTCCTCCTCGATCCAACGGCTGGGAAGAGGGTTGCAAGAACGGGGAAGAACGCCGGCGAAGGTGAGCTTCTCCGACCTCGATCTCCCTCCTCCGGCGACGAATGTGCTTCAAAATGGCCGTGGAGGCTCCTGGGGTCGTCGTCTACCTCCTGGGGGCTACAAAATGCCTCGGCGACGGCCGAGGTGCTCAGGCGAAGGTGGCGGAGCTGGGAGGCTCGGCTGAACTCCGGTGAGCCTCAAAATTGCTCCCAGGTGCGATTCAACACGCTTTGACCCTGCAAAAAGAGTTAGAAGGTCCAGGGCAAAGTGCCTGGACCTTTGGTGGACCTAAACTAAGCGCGAGGGGGGATGGTTGACGGTGGCCGGAGTTGCGCTCCGGCGATGATGGTTGAATGGGCGAAATACGTGATGGGACTTCTAATTTTTTTGGGGTTTTTGATGCTTATGCTACCAGGAACACAATGCAATAAAGAAATGGCGGAGTGGACGCCCTCGATGGCCGGAGCCAGAGGATGAAAGTTACCTCGACGCCGGCGGTTGGCGGAGGTGCTGGAGTCGTCCTCGACCTCGGACGCCTTGGCTGAGAGGCTCGCGGCGGAGCTGTCACCTCCGGCAAGACTTGGAGCGCAAGAGAGGCGGAGAGGGGTGGACCAAGGGGACTCGAAATTGATTTGAAAATGGGGGGTCGGTTTTATTTGGTTTGACCCCCGATGGCAGAGGTCCAAAGACCAAGGAAAATCTTGCAAATCTTGGGTCCGACGACCAAGATTAAGCTTGGGCGAGATAGGTGGATGGTTGGTGAAGATGTTTGCAGAAGGAAGTAACACGAAATCATGCAAGACTCGACTGGGAAAAAGCCACCAAGGTGGCTCAAAAACCAAGTCTGACAGGGGCTATAGGTGTAGGTCAGCTAGTTGACCGAAGTCAACTAGGGTTAGCACCTGGTTGGTCCACGTGGACCAACCAGGAAAAACCCTGGAAAAAATCTTTATTAATTCAATTAAAAATAGTAAATGGCCGAATTAAATAAAAGTTATAAAATAAAAAATGTTCAAAATTTTATGTAGTATTTTATTCTGATTTTTATTTATTTTTATGACATATATTTTTACAAGTCACCTTTTTAACCCTTTATAGGTATAATACCTGTGCATTTTGATATTTTATTTTATTTTATGTATTTTTAATCTCCTTATTTTTATTTAGTATTTTATAAAATTATAACATACTTTTATATACATAAGTATATTTTCATTTTATTTTTCTGAGATGTTTTGTGTATTTAATAAAATACAAGTGTATTCTGTATAGGTATAAGTGTATATGGTATACCTATGTAGTCTTTGTACAAGTATTTTTATTTTTATTTTTCTTTGCATTTTATTTCAATTTTAATTCACATATATATTATATGTAATATTTACAAAATTATAAAAATATAAAAAATGAATAAAGAATAAATAAAGAATAAATTGAATATTTTATTCAGTACAAGTGTACAATGAGGGTCCAGAACTCAACTTTCAAACCGTAGCTCCGCCAAATGCGAAACCATCGCCATTGGATAGATTATTTTATTCTATATACAATTAAAGGTGAGTACACTGCATTTGGATTTGTCGTTTGTGAGATACGGGTCTGGGAAGTTGGGATTTTGGATTCTTATTCAGACCAGAACTTTTCATCTGTACATTCTTTTTCTGTGAAATCAATTTTGTAATTTTCTTTATAAATTTATCTACAACTTTCATGTACAAAGTTTCTTAATTTGATGTATAAAAAGTGGAACCAAACATAGGTCCCAAAATGAATAAAGAATGAATAACAAATATAGGTATCTGACCTTATCTCCCCCTACTTTATTCCTTGTCGACCTATTCATCCAGATGCCTAGGTCTCGGGGGTTTTGAGTCATAAAATATTTACAATATTTTATTCTTTTTCTTTTCTTTATTTATTCTATAATTTTGGCCTTAATTACAGTATTTTATACACTGTTGAGATGCACATGCATGAATGCTAAGATGCTCTATTTAAGGGTATTTACAAGCATTTGCTAGGGTTTTCGGTGCCAAAATGATAGAATAAAGATGATGAAATGTGGATTCATCAGCCAGTGTAGCTAAGTCTCCCGCTGCAAGCTTCATGAGATGTAACATTGATACCATAAGCTTTTGCTTTATTTGACTATGTACACTCCGGTGGGGTTATTAAATTTTCAATCCGACCCACCACTTTTTTGGAGTTCTTTTTGCATTTTTGCATTTTTTTTCAAGAACTTCTGTACAACATATCTACATGGTGCAGCATATAAGAAATTTCCTCTTGAGCCAGTAGACTATCCCTCTTTTGAAGCTTTATTGCAACCCACAGCTTCTGTCTTTAGCCTTCATCACCACTAGACCAAGTTGAGGTACACTTCCTTCACTATAAGAAGAAGAGAGGTTCCGCCTAGAAGTACTACCCTCATATGCTACCCCAAGCCAAAGGAAACTGCCTCCTCACAACCTCATCCATGGAGAGCCATGTGTAAGTGCAGGTGCAAGTCAAGCCATTGTCTCTTAGAGCCATGCGTGTGTTGTTAAGTGCTCTACTTAGGCTCATCAAGATGACATATGCTCATAGCCTAGTGGACTCAAAGAATTAAGTCCTTATGGACCTGAAAAGCCTTAACCCTAAGTCCTATAAGGTTCCTTTTAAAGTTAAGTGGATTAAGATCTTATTCAAGCTCCATTTCTCAATTTAATTCCAGGCTTAGTTTAAATGTCAACTCTTATCCGGGAAAAACTATATACATATATGTACACCAGATGCTATTTACAAATATTTTACAATCATGCAAAATTTTTGAAAAATGTTTTGAAATCATGGATGATGATGCATGAAGTGCAAGTTTTGCAAAAAGATATTTACACACATTTACACAAGATTTTTGCAAACTTTTGATTTTCAAAACATTTTGGAAAAATTTTGTACTATATACATAATTTTGATACAAAAATATTTACACAAACTTTTCACAAAAGAATTTTGCAATCATTTTTACAAAAATACTTTGTACATTAGCTATGTATGTGCAAGGATAGAAGAGGTTTATGTACATGAAAATTTTTTTAAATTTTTGTGATTTTTAGCCATTTTATTTATTAACACACTCACACAAAGTACGAGTTATGGTTAAAGTATATATGAAATATATACACACCCCCCCTATACTTAGCTCGAACGATGTCCTCAGAGTGATCAAGAGCGATGAAGAAGACATAACTCGTGCTTAGTAAAAGGGAAGTGAAAAGGAATGGCTAAGTACAGAAACGAATAAATGAATAGAATAAGAGGAACTCGGTGGTCTCCCCCTATACTTAGGATTAACTAATCCTAAGTATAGTAAGCGGTACATAAAGGGAGATCCGAGTGAAGAAAATACAGAGTCTGCCCCCCCTATACTTAGGGTAAAATATCCCTAAGTATAGGCAGCAAAAACAGGAGCAGAAAGAATGAAAAGAATACTCGCAGGCCCTACATCCCCCCTATACTTAGGGTAAATTACACCCTAAGTATAGCATAATCATAAGATGAGAGACGAGATGTGGGACTGAAGAATAGAATGATATGGACAACTGGATCTATACAGGCGGAAGGACAGTGAAAATCAGGCGTGAGATGCAAAAGATGTGAGTCAAAAGACCACATCTCACGCAAAATGAATAGCGGCAATAATAACGTCCCGCGGCTCATGATCTAGAAATGGCTTGAGCCGCTGGCCGTTCACTCGAAAGGTACTCTCAGAGGATAACTCAGATATATCAATGCTACCGTTATCGTGTACCTTTCTGACCAAGTAAGGTCCCTTCCATTTGCTCTGTAGCTTTCCTGGAAATAATCTGAGCCTCGCATCAAACAACCATACTTTCTGTCCAATCTCAAAATGCTTGTGGCTGATATGAGAATCATGCCACTCCTTCACTTTCTCCTTATAATGTAGGCTGTTTGAGAAAGCTGTATCTCTAAGCTCTTCCAAGGCGGCTAGCTCTGCCCTCCTCTGGTCTCCTATACCATCTGGATCCATAAGAATATCTGTGACTGCCCAAAGTGACTTGTGCCTCAGCTCAACAGGTAGATGGCACGGCTTGCCATAAACGAGGCGAAAGGGAGATGTACCCAATGGAGTCTTGAAAGACGTCCGATATGCCCACAAGACCGAGTCCAAAAGCTGTGACCAATTCTTTCGGTCAGGGCGGACGACTTTCTGCAAAATATTCTTGATCTCCCTATTCGACACCTCAGCTAGACCATTTGTCTGTGGATGGTATGGTGTGGCAACACGATGGTCTATGCTGAACTCGCTGGCAAGGGCCTTCACCTGGTCGTTGATGAAATGAGACCCCCCATCAGAAATCAGAACTCGTGGAACCCCGAACCGCATGATGATGTGCTTCTTCAAAAATCTGCAAACTGTCTTCGCATCAGCGGCTCGGGCGGGGATAGCCTCAACCCAACGACTAACGTAATCTACGGCCAACAGAATGTACTCGAATCCCTGACTCTTAGGGAATGGACCCATGAAATCGATGCCCCATGCGTCAAAAACCTCACAGAAGTGAATGGGCTGCATCGGCATCATATCACGTTGTCCACAAGTGCCCATCCTCTGACAGTCAGTACACCTCTTCACGAACTCATCAGAGTCCTTGAAGAGTGTAGGCCACCACAAGCCGGATTGGAGCACTTTCTGTGCCGTTCTCCTCCCAGAATGATGTCCTCCTGCCTCAAGCTTGTGGCAGTAAGTGAGGACACTATGATGCTCCTCCTGAGGAATACACCGACGCCAGATGCTATCCCCTCCTTTGTGGTAAAGGATGGGATCCTCCCAGTGGTAGGACTTGGCCTTCGCAAGGAAGGTCTCAAGCCTCTGCCTGGGCCAATCTTGTGGGACTTTCCCAGCAACGAGAAAGTTCACAATATCGGCATACCACGGGAGTGAGGTGATAGCAAGGATCGCCTCATCTGGGAAGGTATCATGAATGGGATCAATCTGCTCAGAATCCTCAGGCTGCTCTAATCAGGAGAGATGATCCGCCACCACATTCTTGACTCCAGGCTTATCCTTGATCTCAATGTCGAACTCCTGGAGTAGAAGGATCCATCTAGTAAGTCTGGCCTTGGCATCCTTCTTTGACATGAGGTACCTGATGGCGGTGTGGTCAGTATACAAAGTCACTCTAGATCCAATGATATACGATCTGAACTTATCTAGGGCAAACACTACTGCTAGCATCTCCTTCTCTGTGATCGTATAATTCCGCTGGGCGGAATCCAAAGTGCGGCTAGCATAGTGTATGGCAAATGGAATTCCGTCCCTCCTCTGTCCTAGCACGGCCCCTACGGCAAAATCAGAGGCATCCGTCATGATCTCGAATGGGAGAGACCAATCGGGTGGCTGAAGGACAGGAGCCTCAATAACACGCTGCTGGAGAGTCTCAAAGGATGAAAGACACTTGTCATCGACAAGGAACTCGGTGTCTTTCGTCAAGAGGTCAGTCAACGGTCGGGCAATCTTGCTGAAATCATGAAT
This sequence comes from Ottelia alismoides, assembly GCA_037367405.1. Classification (NCBI taxonomy): domain Eukaryota; kingdom Viridiplantae; phylum Streptophyta; class Magnoliopsida; order Alismatales; family Hydrocharitaceae; genus Ottelia; species Ottelia alismoides. The sequence continues at coordinate 404,381 of JAZKJV010003738.1, read as the reverse complement.
GAATCTCCTATAAAAACCAACGTGCCCCAGAAATGACCGTAGCTGCTTTAAATTGGACGGCGGTGCGAGTTTTCTAATGACGTCAACCTTGGCCGGATCAACCTCCATGCCCCTGTTGGAGATGATGTGGCCAAGCACCGTCCCTTGAGTCACCATGAAGTGACTCTTCTCCCAAGACAGAACCAAGCGGGTAGCAATACATCGCTGGAGCACTCGGTCTAGGCAGTCAAGACAGGAATCGAATCCGTCGCCGTAAACCGAGAAGTCGTCCATGAAGACCTCCAAACACTCCCCTACCATGTCCGAAAAGATCGACAGCATGCACCTCTGAAAAGTCGCAGGGGCATTGCATAGCCCAAATGGCATGCGTCGAAAGGCGTATGTACCGAAGGGACAGGTAAAGGTGGTCTTCTCCTGATCCTCAGGAGCGATGGCCACCTGATTATAGCCCGAGTACCCATCCAGGAAGCAATAATGGCTTTTCCCTGCCAGTCTCTCTATGATCTGATCAATAAAAGGCAGGGGGAAGTGGTCCTTCTTGGTGGCCTGGTTGAGTCTCCTGTAGTCAACGCAGACCCTCCAAGAGGTGGGTACTCGTGTAGCAATCTCCTCTCCCGACTCACTGATCACAGTCGTGATGCCAGTCTTCTTGGGCACCACATGCAAGGGGCTAACCCACTTGGAGTCGGAAATGGGATAAATAAAATCTGCACTCCACCATTTTGATATTTCCTTCATGACAACTTCTCTCAGGTTGGGGTTCAGTCGCCGCTGGAACTCACGCGACGGCTTTGCCCCTTCCTCGAGATAGATATGGTGGGAGCACAACGAGGGACTAATCCCATGGAGATCTGCTACGCTCCATCCAATTGCCTTGCGGTTCTTTTCAAGAACCTCCATCAAACGGGATTCTTGTTCTCCAGTCAGATCGGCGGAGATGATGACTGGGTACATCTCAGACTCTCCCGCAAGGAATCGATACTTCAGCGAAGTAGGGAGCGGCTTTAGTTCTGGACAGCTGGGTGCTGGCAAATCTGGCTTCTGAAGAAGATTTGTGTATGCTGACAATTCTACCAAATCTGCCTGGGAAAATGATAACGAACTCTCACAAACTGGATCTGGAGAAGGCGGGTCCTCTGCATTGTCTCTAATCTGCTCTGCCTCTACCTCCTCCTCATCTGTAGGCTCAGGTGGATCCAGGTCTGGCATCTGATCATCACAATCTGCCCAATCAGACTCTGAATCCGAGGGATCTGTATCAACTGCGGTGGCATCAGTACCACCGTAGAGCAAGGTGGCCTCAGTACCACCATCACTGAAAATCGTGTCGCGATCAAGGTCCGACTCTGCTGACTCAATAGTATCCTGAACCAGGGCTGTGCTCTCCAGACCATCCTCTGCTATCATCTCTGCATCAGCTGTATCTGAATATGAGAGGATGGTCTGCGCTGCAGGATCTGCCCAAGCTGCCTCATCATCTGTGATCACAAAATCACAGTCCTGGTGGATGTCTGGCTCTGCATCTGTCAGCTGCTCTGAATCCGTACTGCCCTCTGAGCGGGATCTATCTCTGGCTCTGTGGTCCTTAACCGTCTCTATTTGTATACTCTCGCCCTGGACGCGAAAGAATACCTTCCCACTGTCATGGTCAGTCACCGCCTTGGCTGTGGCCAAGAACGGGCGACCGAGGATGATGGGGGAATCGGTCAACGAGTCAGGGGTCTCCATGTCCAGCACTACAAAGTCCACGGGGAATTGCAAACCCTGAATCGTGACGACAACGTCTCGCAATAACCCCTTTGGCCTCTTGACAGACCGATCAGCAAACTGAAGGTATGTCCTGCTCTGTCTAAGAGTGCCCAACTCTAAGTGGTCGAGAAGGGCTGCCGGAAGAAGGTTGATCGACGATCCGCTATCTAATAGAGTACGGTCGAACCTCTGCTCACTAATCTGACATCTGACATACGGGGCTCCTAAATCTGGCCTCTTGGTCGGCAGATGGTTCTGGATCGCGTGACACGTGGCTTTGGTCAACACATGAATCTCTGTGGTTTTATTCCTCTTCTTCCTCCTGACTGTGGTCCTGTCTCTCAAGGATCGCTGAAGAAGAGGGATGTGCTGCAAAGCCTCATTGAGGGTCAGCTGGATGTGAAATCGGTCTATCATGCCCTGGCTGAACTCCTCCTGCTCTCTCTTTTTGGGATCTTTTTCTTTTTTCTTCCCCTTCCCTAACTCAAGGGCTCTAGGAAAGGGGATCACAGGGTCCTTCTCAGATGAAGGACTAGGAATAGGCCTAGACGGTTCGACAACTGGATCCTCACATACATCATACACCACAGTGGGATCAGAAGAAACTAAACCTTTTCCTTTATTCAAATTAGAGTTCTGAGAAACATTCATACGAGGAGAGACAACATCTCTATCAAAATGAATATTGGTGGCCTCAGTACCACCTCTAGCTGGCTCTACAACTAGACGTCTTGCGGCTTCAGTACCGCGGTCTGGCTCGGCTCTGCTGGTGGCGTCAGTACCACCTCCTCGATATGGTGAAGCGGCGGCCTCAGTACCGTCGATGGAAATAGCATCTCGGGTGGCATCAGTACCACCGTCATCATCATGTGCGGCTTCAGTACCGCTCTCCTCTTCCTCATCTGGCGCTCTAGATGGATCCTCGCGTTGTCGCTCAGATGAGGCGCCGCCTGCTGGTCTTCTACCGCTCCTAAGTGTAACAAAATCAGCATCAAATAAATCCGACGACATATCATCGAATGAGTCACTAGGAGTGGTAGGCGCAGTGTGAACTACCTGCTCAGATTTCCTCTTCAAGTTATTCGGATTAGGCTCGATCTGTGCAGGGATGGCGGCCTTCCCTCTCATCAGGTCCCGCATCTCCTGGCGGAACTCGTCCATCTCCCGTCTAAATGTAGCCTGCTGCTCTGTGAAGAGGCGGGCTAGATCATCCATGGCGGGGCTCTCATGGGAGCCCGACGGGTTGCCTCTCTGGTACTGAGGCTCCTGGACCTGGTGCTGCTGCTGCTGAGAGGGGTAAGAGGAAGGATGCTGCTGCTGGTGAGCCTGCTGCTCACGTCTCCAATTCTGTCCCTGCTGCTGGTAGGGACGAGATACGAAGGACGATGGCTGGTGTGGCTGATATGCTGGGGGCTGCTGGTGATCTCTCTGCTGGGAGTACTGCCCTCCCTGACCGGCTGGCTGCTGTTGGGACTGGTTACCCCCATTCCCCCACCTGAATCCGGGATGGTCTCTTCGGATTCCAGGTTGAGGGCGGTCATACCAAATCCCGTTGACATCCATCAACGGTTCCGCATCGTAAGGGGCTGGTGGGAGTACATCCAGAGGCTGATCCGGCTGATATACCACCATCTGTAAGTCTGGAGATGGTGGTGACTGGTAAGAGGGCTGTTGCTGCTGGTACGGCTCCGCCTGTACAAGGTGAACTTGTCTAGGCTGCTGCAAGGAGCTGGAGCGCTGGGACGAGCTGCGGCTGCCACCGGAATCGCCTCGCGACTGAAGACGGGGCTGAGAAGCCGTTTGTGCCTCTTGAAGACACAAGAGATGGGTCTTCACGTCGCTCAGAGTTTGTACCATCTGCTCCATCTGAGTTATGCCCTGGCACTGCTTTTTCTCTATTATTTCCATGCGGTCCAACTTCTCGCTGATAATCCCCATGTCCGCAGCGGCCGACTCTGCCTGTGCGGCTGCAACTGCGGACGAACTGGATGGACCTGCATCAACCCGTGCTATCCGCTGGTATTGCACGGGTCCTGGCGGCTGCTGAGATCTCTGTGTGTACAACCGAGTCTGGGACATCACCATGTAATTTTCGGCCATCTCCTCATAGATGGCCCAGACTTGGTTGTGGTCCTTGGCAAAGTAGGACCCGCCGCAAGAAGCATTCACCAGACCCTGAAGCTCTGGCGTCAGCCCACTAAAGAAGCTCTGAACTAGGTTCGGCTTCGAAATGTCGTGGTGTGGGCATCTATCCAGAAGCTCTCTGAACCTCTCCCATGCCTCGTGAAATTGCTCGTTAGGGAGCATGGAGAAGTTGTTGATCAGGGCCCTTGCTGCATTCGTCCGCCCGAGTGGATAGTACTTGTTTAAGAACTCGGTGCGGAGCTGCTCCCAGGTGTAAACAAACTTCCCTAGATGCTTCAGCCAGGCGGCTGCTCTATCTGCCAGTGAAAAAGGGAAGGCCATCATCCGAATCGTATCTTGGTCCACACGACGGTCGTGGACAGTGCTGCAGATCATCAAAAACTCCTGGAGATGGAGGTGGGGTTCCTCAGTGGCAAGTCCGTGAAAATGAGGAAGCATCTGCAGGGTGTTCGGAGGGAACTTGAAATCCCCCACGATAGCAGGTACCACCACCCACTGGTGCATCAGTGTAGATCCGGGGTTGTGTAACTCCCGCATCGGTCTTGCTGCGGCGGCGGCTGCCGCTGCTGCGGCAGCTGCTGCTGCGGCTGCTGCTGCGGCTGCTGCCTCTGCATCAGCGTCAGGAATGTCCTCAGGCTCGCTCTGATCTCTCTCTTCTCGGAGTCGCTCCAACTCCCTCCTCATCTCTATCATGAATGCCCCCTGATCGCGTAACTGCTGCTGAACTGTCTCTAATGATGCGATCAGGGTGGAGTTAATCGCCCCCTGGTCAAATACGACATGCTGCTCTCCCTGCTGACCTCCGGGGTAATCGTCTGATCTGGCGGCCATACCGACGTCTGCAAAATCAGATGAACCCAACTCAGGTTCTGTCAAATCAATTCGTCTTTCCTCGGGCTCATGTCTCTCAGTAGCAAAAGAAAGAGGATCGAGGGGGAACAGGGTGGAATCGTACTCGGGCCCGGAAAGCTGGTCCTGACTCTCACGGGCCAACCTAGATGATGAAGTAGACTCGCCTGAAAGCGGTGCAGCCAGAGGCTGCCTAAGAGATCGTCTACCCATCATCTTGATCTGGCGAGTTGGGCGGATGGGATCTGGAGAAAATATGATCGCAAAGCAAACCCCCGGTTCACCAACACAACACAATATGAAGACCGTGAAAGCTCGGTCAATTTATCTTGTCAATTTTATTGGGTGAACATACAAAATATCAGAGCGCTTACGTGACCTGTTAGGATACCCGATGCTACTCCAACCGACTGGCCCACACGGAAGAGTCGGTAGTCAGTTGGAAATAGCACCGGAGGGCTCTATCTAGGGTACGGGTCACTCTCTCGCGCATCCAAACCATACAAGGAGGGGGTTGCTCTCCCCAAGACAAAATTTTTAATGTGAGTGTCTTTTAGGGTCAATAATGTTATCCAGTCCCAATTTTTTTCGTTTTTCTTTTTAATTTTTTTTCAAAATAAATACAAGCGGCCTAACGATTTTTCCGATTCTCCTGATGATTAAGCCAAAAACAGAGGGAGAAGACGAAAAAGCCGATGCGCGAAGAAATCAATGATGCATGCAGAGATAGAAATGCGTACCTTGTCTCCAGCACTCTACATGCAAGTGATCCGCGCAGAATTTAAAGACAGAAATAAAACTACCTAAATGATGCAACGGGAAAAACCGAGTCCTAGATGAGCAACTTCTATCGCAGAACCGTCTAACTCAGTTACTCGCCTTCGATCCAAAGAGTCCGGTCTTGGCTTACCCCTCCTCTTCTCGACAGGTCGAGTTCAGGAGTAGCGCTTGTGGGGCAGGCTCGCGGCACGTAGGCTCTCAGGAAAGCAACTAAGTTATTTTTATTATTTATTATTAGTAGGTCCAATTAACGATCTATAGGAACAGATAGGCAGTTAAGTGTGGGGACCCTACTAATTACGGCACAAGCAAGAGAAATTCCTAAATCTAGGGGCTCGAGAAAAACCGCGTAAACACCGGAAAAGGTAGCTAGCTATTAAAACCGCAGAAAAAGCCGCGAAAATCCAAATGGGTCCCCCGAGTACACCGGTACTCGGCGAAACAGACCCGCTAAGTTACAAGTGTCCACAAGTCCAAAGTCTAAGTTATTACAACAAATATTGTTCTCTCTCTCTCTCAGAAATAAAAACTCCTTCTTTTCTCTCTCTTCCTCCTGCACAGGTCCTCTAAAAAGAAGCTCCAAGTCGTCCAAGCAGTACCTCGCACAAAAATCAAAGAGAGAAGGTCAGAAAGCAATAATAATATAAAGAGAGACAAAAATAGAAAAATGACTACAAAGCCGTGCTCCCCGGCAACGGCGCCATTCTGATGACACGAAAATTCGACGCGACTAAGGTAGAAGATAAATCACAATATCGTTGTCCTTAATCGATCAATTCGGTCAACGAGAAAAATTGATAAAAACCACTCAGAAAATCAAGAAATTCAATGTAAGCGGTCTTCGCTATTCTTTTTACCTGGTATAGCGATCCAGGGTCGAACACAAGGAGCACGATTGAAAAACTAAGTAGTCAAATTTCAGAGAAGCTAATTTTTAGTGGTTTTTGATTTTTTATAATTTTTTAGAATTTTTAAATATGTGAAGGAAAATAAAGAAAGTATAAACAAGCACACTTAAGCAATTTATTTAACACGTCAAAAATCAAGCAAAAATTCCAGAAAAATTGTTTTTATGTTTTTTTTAAGTTTTTAAATGTTTTTGGTGAATTTTTGATATTTTTCTAATGGGTAAATTATTTTCTAAAAATCTAACAGTGCTAAAAATGAAAGGTACTGTCCAGCAAGGCTTAAGACCCAAAAATAAAATATTTATGGATCTCAACAAGCCCTGAGGTAATTTTCCTGTAATCTAGAAAGAATAAGGAAAATTTGGGCACCTAAATTATTGTTTTTGGATTTTTATGTTATTTATTATAATTTTTATGAGTTTTTAGGGTTTTTTAGATTTTTAGGGTTTTTACGCAATGAAAAATAGCCAAACTTGGCTAGAAAATCAAACAGCAAGCAAACAACAGTATCTAATTTTTTTAGAATTTTTAAAAGTGTTTTGATATTTTTTTGGGGTTTTTGAATCTAAACAGTAGCAAAAATATGGGTTTTTGAATTTTTAAAAATAGCAAATGAAATCAAAAATGTCCTCAAAAATTCACAAAAATTCTACACCATGGCAGGAGCCATGTGTCAAATTTTCATCGAATTTGGAGGTGATTTGATATTTTATTCAAAATCCACAAGGGGGCACTGTGCACAGGGACCAAAGTGCAAATACCCAAAGTTCTGGGGGTCCTGGTGCAAAATACCCAGCAAAACACGCGCGAGGCGCGTGCCTGGGGCACTCAGGGACCTAAATGTAATAAAAATAAGTTCCGAGGACTTATTGGTAACAAGTACCAAAAGTCTAGGGGCTTATCTGCAAATAACCCAGAAAAATATCGCACATGTGGAAATTAAATCACGCACAGGGGCATAAATGCAAATAAGTAAAAGATTTTATTCAATCCGTAACATCCAGAACTACAGGGCTGATATTGCAATTAACCCAATAAGGTTCACGTGACGAAGCACGTGGTCCACGTAGACAGGGGTATAAGTGCAAATAAAATAAGTACGAGGTCCTTATTGCAAGTATCCCAGAAAATAAACAACGTAATTTAAAAATTATAGGACTAAATTGAAATAAAACAAACAGAGGGGCCTAAGATGAATTTACCCCTTTTATTATCATCGACGGCTCGATAGGCGCCACGTGGAAGATCCAACGGCTCGGGACGGCGGGCGCTCTTCTTCGGTGTCTCTTGGGCTCGATCGACGGTGGAGGCGAGGACACGTGGAAGATCTCACGGTGCTGGGCTCCGTTGCCTCTCTCCTCTGCTGCAACGGTCCGGATGAGCTCCTCAGATAGATCGACGGCTGCTGCTCCTCGAGGAATGGATGGCTGAGATCAAAACTGGAGGTCGAGGCTGATCGGACGGCGGCTGAAGATCCTGGAAGAACAAGTCGCTGGCGACTTTCGCCGGGCTCGTGCGTGCGCTAGGATCCTCTGGAGAGCCTTCTGGAGGTCGGAGAAGAATCGCGGAAGGCTCCCGCGTCTGCTGGTGGTCTCCGACGAGCGCACCGAGCTCCGAGGAGCTCGGTCGAAGGCGGCGGAGCCGGGTCTCCTGGCTGGATAGCGAAGGGTCTCAGATGACCCTTGTCTTGACCTGAAAAGCAAACCAGAAGACTCACGGGTCGAGGGCAAATTTCCTCGACCCGGTTAGGCGGCGTGAAGGTGCATGGTGCGTCGAAATGGAGAGCTCCGGCGAAGGTGGTCGGCGGAGGAGCTCGATTCCCAGATCCTGTGCGATCTGGGTTGGGTGAATGGGTGAAGAAGATGCGGAGAGGTCTGGCGGAGATGATGGTCGGGTCGGAATGGAAGATGGGGTATCGGAGGTGGCTGGCGACAACGGCGGAGCTACGCGAACAGTAAACTAAAAATCGAAAGCTACGCTAATCTACGGCCTAAGGAATCTACCTGGGTGGAGCGGAAGACTATGCTGGAGCTTGGCTAGCTCCCGGTCGTAGCCTCGAAGGGCGTCAAGGCCTGAGGCTCGAGCTCCTGCAAGCGGCGGAGCAACGGCGGCGCGAAGCTGCCGGATCGATGGTCGGGGTACCCTCTCCTCACTGCAACAGGGGCAAACGCGAGCTGTCACCTCGGTGATCACCCTGGAGGTCACGGGAATGAGAATGGCGAGCCAAAGATGAGGCGGAGGCGGCGGAGGGAATTCTATATATAAGTGCAGGCCCGATTAGGGTTAGGCGACGACGGCTAAGGAAGGCGTGGATTTCATGGCGAAAGATCCGGCGAGGGAGATGGATGATCGGCGAAGAATCCGGGCACGGGGTTTGCGTGGGCGACAGCCTGGAGACGCGTGGAAAAATCGGCGAAGGCGGGGCGGCGCGCATCTTCCAGAAAAGGAAGGAGTCCGCGGGGGAGTTGACCGGGGTCAACAATCCCCCGTGGACCAATCAGGAGCTGCCAATTATTGAAATTTTTGTTTATTTATTTTAAGGTAGAAAATGGCCGAATTAAGAAAAACTCAAAACATGAAATATTTTTCTTTTATTTTTTTCTATTTTTTGGTTATTTTTAATTAATTTTTGGAAATAAAAATAGGGTAGCTATATATATAGGTATATGTACACTATATAGATTTTAATTTTTGATTTTTTATTTGTTATTTTTATGTATTTTTATGCCCATTTTATATTTTATTTATTTACATCATAAAATGAAGAACAACATGGTATTTTTATTTTATTTTAATTATTTATATTCATAGGTTAAATAAATAGTTATATACATTTATATACATGGTATATACACTGTATTTTTGTATTTGTAATTTTGTAATCTTTATTTGATTTTTGTTTTGTTTCTTTTTATTTATTTTATTTACAAAATATGCCATAGAATATTTACAAAAAGTTTAGAAAATAAATACATTTATTTTTAGGGTTAAATAAATAAGGAATGATGATCTATACACATGGTGAAAGGGCATTTTTGAATTTTTTTGATTTTTTAAATTTTTATTTTGTTTTTAATAGTCTCTAAATATACACAGAATATGTACAAGCATATTTTTGGGTGAGGAAAATATAATTTTATTTATTTACAGAAGTATATACACATGAGCTCCTATCTCCCTCTACTTTGTCTTTTATGCGGTCAGGCCCATGCTGAGCCCTCCCTTGGGTCAAGTTGCTCAATATTTATTCTAAATATTTCCCTCTTTTTCTTTTTACTCTTTATTCTTTTATTTTTGCACAAAAACATGCTAATTACAGGTTTTTTACACAATGCATGCTTTTGGTAATTATTTGTATTTACACATATCTACATGTATTTGCAAAGGTTTTTGTAGCTAAAATATAAGAGTAAAGAGTGATGAATGGGTATTCATCAAATCTCAAAAAAGAGTCACTTCTGTTAGGAGGTGGGTTTACACCCAAACATGCTAGAGCCTTGTACCGAGAATATATTTTCTATGATTTAGACACCCCCTCATGAGATCCGACCATCTCAATACTAAGAAAATACTTCAACATGCTTTCGCAAGTCATTGAGTTCAAATTCCTCTGCAAGAATGATAGAGCGGTTCAAACGGTTACTGCAGAGAGCACATCATCAATCGTTATTTACGAGTGAAATCGGGTTTTTTTTTCATTTATTCAAACGAAGAAGAAAGTGTCACTTCTGTTAGGAGGCGAGGCAAATATTTACATTATCCCTTATTTACGAGTAAAACCGGGATTTTTCTATGTATATAAATACTATAATAGGATGCGACACCAGCTGTATATATACTACGGCACCAGCTGTATGGATGTGTGTGCGTGCGTGCGTGTGTCTATATATATATATAGGATATCTTTCATATGATACTTGGTCCTTCCATTCATATGGAAGGCCAACCATCCCATTCGTTGGATCCGATCCACCATTCTATCGACGGCTTATAACGAAACCACCTTCCATTAGCGAAACCGCTAATCTACTTTGTGACGTGTTATCCAAATTTAGAATAGTTTTCAATGATGGCAACTGTCTCCGCAATTCATGCTCCATTAAAGTCCGAAATTTTGAGAAATCACGTCATTTTTCAAAGTTAGTGTTCTGTAGTTCATTATTACAGGTTTCTCTGAAGAAAATGGTTGAAACGGACGGCATGTTTGAAGATTGTTTCTTCCAGAATCCTTCTGATGAAATCGATCAACAGAGGTATTTTATTTGTTAATTTCATTTTTTATGAAGAAACTTTGATTTGAAGATTATCATTTTGGTTTTTTTCTTTAGATTGGTATGTGTCAAATGTCGCGAGAACAGGAGGAATTCGAAGCTATGATCGATGCAGGTTCAGAGGTAATTTATTTGTTAAATAAGTTTTTATGAAGAAACTTTGATTTGAAGATTCTCATTTTGGTTTTTTTCTTTAGATTGGTATGTGTCAAATGTCGCGAGAACAGAAGGAATTCGAAGCTATGATCGATGCAGGTTCTTTATTTGTATTTGTTTCTGCATCTAAGATGTTGTACCTTCATGTAATCATATATCGTTTTATATTATACATTTTTATCAAATAAACTTTGAAGATAGGCTACAAAATACAAACTTTGTTGTATTCGTATTTGATTATTTGAAATACAAATATTCTGATTATTATACAAAAAATGGAAAACGAATACTAAAAGTATTTATATTGTACTGAATTCTAAAAGTTCAAAAATAGTATCAGTATGACGGATCTGTATTTGATTCAGGTAATACAAATATTTTGCCTAGTATACGAATATTCATTCAATAATACAAAAAAGGTTTTACATTATACTGAAATATTAAAATAAAAATTTCCTAAAAGTATTTTTTGAATTAACTGGGTTTTATGAAATACAAAAGGTAGATCAGAAAATACTAAAGATATTTATATTATACTGCATTTTTCGTATACTTTTTAATTTAGATATCAAAATACAAATAAATTTTGATTCTGGAATATAATAGGTAAAGTATGTCACATTGATAGTGTTGTTCGAATATAGTATTTTTTTTATGTTTGTTCTCATTACCACCATTTCAAATAATGTATTTATTATATTTTCAGATTTCCAAGATAACTTCTCAAAATCATCCACTGAAGAACAGTGCGAAACTGTAGATGTTCCAGAAGTAGGTATGACATTTGGTTCGATAGAAGATGCATATAAATTTTATGAATTGTATGCAACTAGGACTGGATTCAATGTTAGAAAGGCTGGTACTCGTCACGGCATAGATCATTGTTCGAAGAAGAAAGTTGTTGTTTTCAAGAGATTTTTATGTTGGAAAGAAGGCCACACAAGAGCTAATGGAAAAAGGAAATCAAAGTTTCCAGATTACAATGATGATAGTGAAGGGGATATATTTGATTTGGAAGAGAGAAGAGTTGGACGGGTTCGAACTGGTTGCCATGCTTTGATGGAAATCAGTCTACGCCATGTAGAGTTGGATTGGGTTGTTGTCAGGTTCATAGATTCACACAACCATGAGTTAGTATCACCAAACAAACAGAGGTATCTCAGGGCAAACAGAAGGTTTACGAAAGCAACAAGATTGCTTGTTAAGTCTATGGCAGATGTTAATATATCTACTTCGAAGCAATCCACCTTTATTGACAATGGTTGTTTAACTAATAGTCATGCAGGTGGAATAGTCAGGGATATTTATAATCTTTATAGAAATCAAAAGAAAAGCAAGCATGGGTTAGATGCTCAGATACTTTTAGATCATTTTTCAGAACGTCAAAAGATGACGCCGGATTTTTTCTTCTCTTATAAGGTGGACGAGGAAAATTGTTTGACTCATGTCTTATGGATAGATTCTGTTTCTAGGCATGACTACTCTATTTTTGGAGATACAATATCATTTGATACTACATACAGAACAAACGAATATAAATTAATTTTTGGCTCATTTTGTGGTATTAATCACCATGGCAAGATCATTTTTTTTGGAAGTGCTTTCCTGAACAGGGAAACCACTGATTCCTTTGTGTGGTTGTTTAATAGTTTTGTCCATGCAATGGGTAAGCATCCAATTTCCATCATTACTGATGAAGATCCGGCTATTTGTGCTGCAATTGCTATATCTCTTCCAAGTACAATCCACAAATTTTGTACATGGCATATTATGACCAAATTGAAGTCGAAGTTGGGACGCATGAAAGATATTGATAAAGCTCTAAAGTCTATTAGCAGACTTGTATGGGATGGGAAAAGTGTGCTATATTTTGAAAGTACTTGGATTTCAATACTTGACCAATTTGGTCTACAAGAAAATAAATGGCTATCTGAAAAGTTTGCAATAAGGCATAAGTGGATAGATATATATTCTAAGGAGTCATTCTTTGCTGGAATGAGGAGCACACAACGAAGTGAAAGCATGAATTCTTTCCTCCAGTGCCATGTTACCAAACAAAATTCTCTATTGGAGTTTATTGCACGGTTTCACGTAGCACTTTAAAGGATTAGAGAGAAGGAGAATGACATGGATAATGATAATGTCAATCGTAGACCGAAGCTGAGGACCACTTGGGCACTAGAGAAGCAAATGTCGATGTTATATACTAAAAGGATTTTCTACATATTTCAGAAAGAATTAAATGATAGTTTGTTGTTGAATGCAATTATATCTGGTACTCATGATGAGATAACTGAATATCATGTCTCCGAGGTTGGTGAACCTGAGAACAGTTTTGAAGTATTAGTTTCAAACAACACTTCAAAGCTTTCATGCATATGTAAGAAGATGGAATTTCAAGGCATTCCATGCAAGCATATTTTAGCCGTTTTGAAGTCACGAAATTGCCAGCAATTACCAGAGGTATTTATACTGAAACGGTGGACTAGAAATATAAAGATTTCTGGTAATTATCTTGTTTATGGTAGAAGTGTTCAGCAGGATAGAACAGCTAGTTTGAATAGAATTTGCTCTAATTTTATTGCTAGATCTGTGGACTGTGATGATATATTTTCATTTGCAAAAAAAGAGTTAGAAAGGATTGATAGAGAAATTATTAAACTGCAAGCTTCATATCAAGATAAACCTTCTGAGGATAGAACTGTTCAGGAAGCCAGACCAAATGTTGGGGATGATGTTGTTAGAGATCCAAAAAAAACAAGAACAAAAGGTAGTGGTCGAGGAGGTAGACCTAAAGGTGTTTCTAATAGAATTGCCAGTGTCAATGAATCAAAAAGAAATAGGGGTAGGCAATGCAAATCTTGCAAGAAGTTCAATGTAGGTCACGATTCAAGGAACTGTCCAAAAAATAAACACAATTCTAGCTCAGATAGGTATTTATCTTTTAAGCTATGCAATATGTTATCTGAGTTGTAGATTGTTGCTGATTTTTTGTTATGTTTTGCAGTGATGATGTCTCCAATATTCCCAATATAGATTCCTCATAGGAGTTTTAAAACTTTTGATCTCTTCATTATCCAAGTAATTTAAATTAATCACTTTTCTGCTATTTAATGTTAATTTTTACTTTTCATTATTGTTCATTTTACTTTTGATTATTTAAAATTTGTTGTTTTTTCTGTCAGGTTGCAATTAGGATATATATGCTGCTGATGAGTGTTTCTATGCTGCTGTTGAGTAATATCTTGTCAGAAAAATCAGTTGAAGAATTGAAGTTTTTAGAAGATCAATTATTATGCAGATGTCTGCTCGTAATAAAGAACACAATATTCAAGGGCTGCTTGTCTTGGAATTCAATTTATTAGAAATTTTCTTTTTTTTATGTAAACGATTACATTTCTAATGCAGTTCTTTTGGACAATTTGATTGTTTTATCTAAATTCTATGTTAAGCTGTTTGGTTTATGTGTCTTTGGCGATGATTGGTTTGATTGTGTTCAAAGAAAGCATTCATGTGTTTGTGTTATTGTGTTTTAAGAAAGCACTCATGTTTTTGTGATATATTGTTCCAAAACTATGCTCATGTTAATATGACATATTTCTTTAAGAACATATAATCACCTAACACTTACTTTAAAACATTCAGAATTTTATTCATCTTGAAATTGTTATAGATGTGGGAGCAAGCAAGGATTGCCAGAATATAAAATTCAATTTGATAAATGCAAACAATAATCTACACATCTCAATATATTTTACCATAAACGTTGTTTTCCAGATTAGTTTTGATATTTTTAAAGAATAAATATTATCATGTAAATCTCAATATCACATTTCATATGGACAACATATAATAAGCTATCATTGACTTGAAAACTTTCACAATTTTAATCATATTTAAATTGCATATATTTGTCAGCAGCAAAGCATTGTCATGATTCAAACTTTAATATGATAGATGCAAACTATAGTTAGTCATCTATTTGTAAATCTTGTAGTAGCATAACATTGCGATAAACATGTTCCTAATATCATATACCATTCTTATAACAAACGTGATATCAATCACTTCCATACAGCTCAAAAAGTTAATAACATCTACTGCAGTTTTAGTTGTTTCTAACAAAACATGTTCTGTCATTACATTCTAAGGTGTACTAGCATTCTCAACATGACTAGTACATAGGATTGTGTTTGCTATTTCTGCTCTAATCCTATGCACATCTTCATATTCAAAATCTAAGGGACTCTCTTCACAAAGCAGTTCCATCATCTTCATCACGTATACACCGCAGTCTAGACTTTGAGCAGGTTGCTGTGGACAATCTTTTACAAACAGAGTTTCCCAGTGCATTAATAAGTCGTCCACAATGGTTCCGATAAAATATTCAGATATCCATCCAACCTGCATTTTCGAATTGTGTTATTTATTGTATACTGTGAATTCTATGCAGCATATAAATTCAATCATAACAAACATATTTCATCCTTACCCATTTGAAGAGATCCTTTTGTGTTGCTTATTTCCATTCATGGAATTGAATGAGAAATGCTTTTTGGCTCTAAAATCTGTCACTAGAAGATGCCAGTGATTTTTGGTGTGTATTACTGTGAACACCTTCAAGAGTGCCATCATTCTTTCTTCGTTAATGTCAAATAATCTCTCCAAATGGTCAAAGTCATCATTTGTGCCGGCTTCTACGTTGTTGAGAAAGTATTGCTGAAACGATATAATTAAAAACTGTAAACACTTTGTATATGTAAATAAAATTTATTCAATTTTTTATAATTCTCACCATTCTGTACAAAGGAGTGAACAAATATGGAACCTGGTCGTTTTCTTTGCAATGTTTATGACTCAATATATCCATGTACATGACAATTATCTACATACAGTTATATGTCATTAGAAAAAAAGATGATAAATTTACTTAGTTTAATTCATTGATACTTACTGAATCTTCAACCATTCTTTCATACAAGAAGTTGTGTATTTCAAGTCCTTTGCAGTAGTTTCTCGGTGGTGAAAAGTATGTTGCGTTCAATCTAAAAAGAGAATCAATACAGTATAGTATGATAATATGTCATAAAATAATTCAAATGTTAAATAAGAAATATAAGTACTTGTCTGCTGGATCCCTCAAAAAGCTCTGAATTGTTGATCGAATATCCTCAGAGCTGTCTTCGTATCTAATAAAATCGGTCGGTGGATCGCATAGATACTGGAAATGGAATTTGTTAGTATTAGAGTGTAGAATGTTTTTTCATTATAAATTTTATATCTAACCTCTGTTTCGCTTTCAACAATATGACTTGAAACATTGCTCTTCTTTGTATCTCTTTTCTTCTTCTTGAATGTTGTTGTACTTTGATCTCTAAGTCGTCGTGCTTCTCTCCTTGCCTTAACTCTCTTTGCCATTGAGCTTGGACTCATAGCAGATTTCGGGTTTTTTCGCTTCTTTGCTGTTTTTTTCTCCTCCTCATTGGCTTGTTGAGAATGAAGTTCAATTCCAAGATCAAAAGTAGGGCATTCATTTATCACAGGCTGTTATATTCTTCTTCATTGTATGTTATCTTTTCAATGTCCACGTTCATGATCTCATTGAAGTCAGGCTTTTCTCCAATACTGTCACTCTCATTTTCATGATGAGTAGTGTCCATCCTGCTATGATCATTTCTTTTTTGAATCAAAGCAAGCTCATCAAAATGTTCACTTTCGCAATGTAAAGTTTGGTTATTAGCATGCTCTTCATTTTCTTTTTCATGTACATTGCTGTCTACTATTGAAGCACCATCCATGCAAATTCCATGCTCTTCTGAAAACCCTTGTTTGTCCTTTTCTTCAAATTGAATCCCATTTGATTGTAGCAGTTCTTTCAACAGTTTATTATCATCCTCCAGACTTCTTAATTGGTCATTGTTATTGGAATCCATCTGTATTGTTGCATTTTTCAATGCTAAACCTTCCAATTCCAACACCTTTCCTTTCAGAAATTCAATTTCCTTCATATATTCACTGCAGTTGCATAACTCAGTTGGTTTTTTTCTGTATTCAACTCCTTATTTTTTGAACCTTTCCATTCTATCACATCAAACTTTTGTTCCTTTTTGAGTCGTCCTCTTTTCAAAGGACCGTCTTCAGGCAGTGGAATGGGTTTTCAATAACAATATTTGGCTTTCGTATTGAAAACCCATTCATTGTGAACTTCTCAAAAGGAAATACTTATTCATCATGTTTAATTCTGACTATTTCAGTTTTCTCATGATACATTGAAATCTGTATCTGTTCATGTATATGCAATATATTTATGGAAATTATTACCATATACTATTCATAACAGTAATGATTTATAGAGTTACCTGGTCATTTGTCAAAGATACCAATCGTCTTGTGAGTCCTTTTATGGAGCCAGACCATTTCCTGATTCTTGGTCGAAGATCACGGCTTATGACCATATCTTTGCAACAGTACTCTAGCATCCAAACCTAATAGAAGGAAATTAAGAATATTTTTTTAATGAACAATGACAATCTTCATGTATAAAGACTTACATAGAGGCAAGATACACATCCAGTAAGGTATCCCAGTGTGATACGTGCTGCACCACGTCGTCTTTGGTTTATTCTATTGACGATATCATCTATGTTAAATAGAATCAATCGTGCAGCAGCATCAGACCAATTAAAAAATTTTGTATCTTCAATAGACTCCACATAGTGCAAAAGATCTTTGGGAAATGAATAAGTTGAATCCGGGAAAAGAAATGTGCAGAACATTAACAGTATTAGGCACGTGACGTAAATAGCCACTAAGTTGTCGTCATCGTAGTGATAGTATTCAGTCAGTACGCAAACAAGTTTACGTCGGTTGAAAATCATGCCTTTGTCAAACATTTCATTAGCTATATAGCTTCTCCACTGCAAATGTTTTCCCCTTACTGAAATCGTAT
Organism: Ottelia alismoides; assembly: GCA_037367405.1. Taxonomy (NCBI): domain Eukaryota; kingdom Viridiplantae; phylum Streptophyta; class Magnoliopsida; order Alismatales; family Hydrocharitaceae; genus Ottelia; species Ottelia alismoides. The sequence continues at coordinate 386,574 of JAZKJV010003738.1, read as the reverse complement.
ACCCTGAAATTGGAATACCAAGTATAACTCCAATGTCATCATCACTAAAGTTCACAATTTTGTTCCCAAATCTGAAACTCCTCCCTCCTTGATACTGTTCTACAATCCACTGAAGATTTTTTTCTCGATATCAATGCTCCCGATATTAATAAGTCTTGCAAATGCAGTCTTGTTCAATAGTGATTGTTGCTTTGCAATTGGACGATGGCTATCAATGAATTGTACGAAGTGATCTATGAAACATCCATGTTGAACATACCCCTTACCTGTAGAATAAGAGTTGTGTTTATATTTATTCATTATAATCATCTAATCAATGAAATGATCAATTATCTTTTACATCCAAAATTTTCAGAATTGACATCACATCCATCAGTGTTTGATTGCATTCGTGTTCTTCTTTCTTTAATAGCCCTTGTAGAACCTTTTTCTGATATTTACAACCGAGTTTGGCATATAAGAAAAATAGTAATTCTTTAAAAATGAAAAACTATTTATTAATTTGTATTTGTACCTCGGATTGGGAGAATGTTCTTCAGTTTTGATAGTTCACTTACAGATGGGTTGACTTCATAACTACTATCCCCGCTTGGATCATCACAATCATAGTCTGTGCTGCTCATTCTGTCCCTGTAAACATAGTTTGCATGAATTTTTTTATTTGCTTTAGTATTTTCTTCAAGAAAATGTTGTAACGTGAAGATTATTTCAAACATTCTTTAAACTAAAAACATAATATTTTTCTAGGTCAAAGATGTTATGCTTTCTGAAACTAAATCATTTTGTTAATTTATACATCAAACGTAAAATTTTATTTTAAATGTTCAGCAAAATAATTTCATATTAAGGATCGAAAGATGGTATGGAAGTCGAAATGCTTACCTCTCTGGTGTACCGCCGATCGCGAAGGGTTTTTCGCTCCTGGAACTCTATAATGTCGTCTGATGATAAAAAAATCGCGTTGTTGCTTCTTGATTCTGATCCTTTTCGTCGATTCGTGAGAGTTGGTAGTTTTCCCCTTCTTCTTCGTCGAGCAGTAAATCGCTCCTTTAATTCCGCCCTCTCGGCTATCCCGAATGCGATTTCTACGGAGCGGCAGACTTTCCGAAATTAATAAACTTTTCACTCAAATGAGTTCCCGCCGCATATGTCTAAATGGCTATTATCCTATTTTAAATTCAGATGTTGACGCTTTAAGATGACGAGAGGGTTATGTTTTGGGTTTTCAATATTTTTGTATTTTTGTTTTTTTTGGTATTTAGAATAATGTCGTTAAATTTAATGTGTTTGTATTTTATTATTAACTAATATTATAAATCGAAAATACGTTAATTATTAAGATTATTTTTTGTATTTTATATGTAAACTTGATATTTTATTGTATGATTTTGTATTTTGAAACATCAATTTGTATAATACATCCTTTCTATTATTACGAATTTCATTAGGTTGAATTTGATATTAAAACGTGAGTTTCCACTGTGTTCAATCCATCTTCGATAATCATTTAAATATAGGGTTTGTTTGTTATTCTTTGAAAAACTCATTTCCATAACTCATGGTCAATTTTTGTATTTTACAATATTGTTGTATAACACATACATTCGCCTTTGGTATTTATATTGCTTGTTTTGTATAATAGTCCTGACGATTTGTATTCAAGAAAGTTGTGTTTTAATCTTTTGCAAAACCTCTAGTATAAAATTCTCTTTCTTAAATTTCGGTAAACATCTACATCTGAAGGTTTCTAATTATGGGAACTCCCATATTTAAAGAAACAAACTGCAGAATCCTTTCCTTAAAAATAGCGTAAGTTGTTAATCGTAAATCTATTTTTTGTATTTTATATACTACATTTCTCTTAATCAAGATTTCTTAAGTATTGTATGCTTTTGATTTGTAGGATACTTACATCGTTTTGTATTCAAAAATACACGTTATTAGCCATTTTTATTAGTTAGAGAAAGTGTAACTTCTTTTTTCGGAGTTCCTTAATTTTAGGAAACGGTAGCCATGCTAATATGGTATTTGCAAATTAGGGCGGTTTTAATCATATACGTTGATACTTCATCCGATGGCTAGAATGCTTGGCCTTTTAATTGAATGGAAGGACCAAGTCTCATATGAAAGGCCCCCCCTATATATATATATATATATGGAAAAAATGGGGCTGCCCACTGGGGGCAGCCAACATGGCTGCCCCCCCCCCCCCCCCCAATTTTTCGGCGTTTTTTTTATTTTTTTAAAAAATAAAATCATGTATATTCATCCATATATCCCTCCTACATTCCATTCGAATTTCGTCAGAAACAGAGACTCCTACGGCCTCCATCTCGATGGTATCGATTTAAAAAAATCCTGTTACCGTTAAAAAATTACTGTCCGGATGGAGGCCGTAAGAGTCTCTGTTTCTGACGAAATTCGAATGGTATATAGGAGTGATATAGGAATGAATGTAAATGGTGTTATTTTCAAAAAAAATAAAAAATTTTGCCCAAATAAGGCGGGGGCAGCCATGTTGCCTGCCCCTAGGGGGCAGCCACATATGACCCTATATATATATATATATATATATATATATATATATATATATATATATATATAGGGAGCCCTTCTAATGAGGTGGGTCTTTCCTGAAATTCAGAAAGCTACTACCAAATTTGTTAATTACGTAACAATATTGTAAATTTGAACTACATATTGTAAAATAATGATGATAATACAGTTATGTAAAATATATCATCCACATTTTAACAAACATTTAATCCCAAATATATTAATATTTTCATAAATCTTTCATGATATACATATTATGTTAGTATTTTAGTATTAAATTTATGGAGTTAGAATGTGTAAAATAAATAGAATAAATGCTTAAATTGATGTGGCTTTCCATGCATCCACGAAAGGTGCACCTCATTGGAAATATTTCCTATATATATATATATATATTTTATATATATATATATATAGGTAAATGGGGCTGCCCCCAGGGAGTAGGCATCTTGGCTACTCCCGCCCCTATTTTTCCCTCATTTTTTTATTTTTTGGAAAATAAAAATTTGTATATTCATCATTATATCCCTCTCACATTCTATTAAAATTTCGTCAGAAACGGAGACTCCTATGACCTCCATCCAAACATGGTCGATTTAAAAATCCTGCGACTGTTAAAAAATGACGTCTGGATGGAGGGCTTAGGAGTCTCTGTTTCTGACGAAATTTTAATAGAATGTGAGAGGGATATAACGATGAATATAGAAATTTTTATTTTCCAAAAAAATAAAAAAAATGAGGGAAATATATATATATATATATATATATATGGGTAAAATGGGGCTGCCCCCAGGGAGTAGCCAACTTGGCTACTCCCACCCCTATTTTTCCCTCATTTTTTTTTATTTTTTTGGAAAATAAAAATTTGTATATTCGTCGTTATATCCCTCTCACATTCTATTAAAATTTCGTCAGAAACAGAGACTCCTAAGCCCTCCATCCAGACATTATTTTTTTAACGGTCGAAGGATTTTTTAAATCGACCATGTTTGGATGGAGGCCGTAGGAGTCTCTGTTTCTGACGGAATTTTAACAGAATGTGAGAGGGATATAATGATGAATATACAAATTTTTATTTTCCAAAAAAATAAAAAATGAGGGAAAAATAGAGGTGGGAGTAGCCAAGTTGGCTACTCCCTGGGGGCAGCCCCATTTACCTCTATATATGTATGTATGTATATATATATATATATATATATATATATATATATGATTTCTTTCAAATAGGACGCAGTCCTTCCTAAGCTAAGGAAGGCCAGTCCCTTTTTTTTTGTATAAAACAGGATGACTTTAGTAGAATACATATACAGTTTTGTATTATAATGTGCAGTTTTAATGTTTGTATTATAATGCGCAGTTTTGTATGCGGCTTTGTATTTATAACGTGCACCTATAATACAAACTATATATGTATTCTACTAAAGTGCCCTATTTTATACAAAAAAGGGGCAGCCTTCCTTAACTCAGAAAGGACTGCGTCCTATCTGAAAGGCCCTCTATATATATATAGAGAGAGAATATTTCAGATGAGGTGCATCTTTCCTGGGTGCAAGGAAAGCCCGCGATCTTGACCGTCCGCAAATAATCCGATGGTTACCATTAAAAGCTCGTTGTCTATATATTTTTAATGTTGAAAAACCCATTATGGTCATTTTAACATATCTATATTTAGAATGCAACAAATATCTCCACAAATTTCTCCTCTCTCTCTCCCTCTCCCTCTCTCTCTCTCTCCCTCTCTGCTACCCGTCTCCCTATTCGACCAGCACCACATGCCTTTCCTGGAGATTCGATTCGCAGCAATGACAGATTCGCTTCGATTCGTAGCACGAGCCTCCGGTGCCGATCTTCACGACCCGTCTTCCAGTCCCGACCACCACGGCATGCCCGCCCTGGAGATTCGCGGTCAGGGAGATTCGCGGCCATGTTTCACGTGAATGGAGGTGTGTGGGCGGAGGAGGTGCATGGAGGAGGTGCGTCGTGGAGGAGAAGGGCGACAGAGGTGCGGGTAGAGAGGATGCTGGAGATGGAGGACGTGCCCAGGTTTTTACAATATAATGAACTATTTTGCAATCTCGAGTTTTTTTTACAATCCCAGATCGTATTTTATAATAGCATATCATCTTTTTACAAATTTCAGACTGTCTTTTTACATTTATACGCATGGAGGAGGTGGATCATGGAGGAGACTGTTGAAGGAGTGCGTGAATGGAGGTGTGTGGGCGGAGGAGGACGTGCATGGAGGAGGTGGGACGTGGAGGAGACGGCGGAGGAGGTGCAGGTTGAGAGGATGCTGGAGATGGAGGGCGTGCCCAGGTTTTTACAATATAATGACCTATTTTGCAATCTCGAGTATTTTTTTACAATCCCAGATCGTATTTTACAATATAAATGACCTATTTTGCAATTTCAGACTGTTTTGCAATCTCGAGTTTTTTTTACAATCTCAGATCGTATTTTACAAGTGCATATCATTTTTTACTAACTGTGATCTTATTATACAATGCGGGATGCAAAATTATAACAGGGATTCGAATTTTACAAAGATGCTTGGCATTTGTGAAAAACGCACATAATAGGATCGGATGGATTTACAATCTTCATACAGATTTTACAAAACGTCCATGATCTTTTACAATAGTGTTATCAAAATTACAATTATTATAATATAAATATTACTAATTGTGATTTTATTTTACAATGTAGGATGCAGTTTTACAATATAAAGGGGAATATTTCAAAAAAATCTGCTATTCTACATTTCGGGAAAATGCTACCATGTTGGCGAAAATACAGTAATTAAAAGGCAATAAAAAAAACCAAATGAGACACGCTAAAAATGGAAAAAGATAAATATGAAATAAATTTCAAATTCGAAATTAAATTCAAATTTAAAACGAAAATGTATGGACTAAAATGCCCTTTTGGATGAAGAATCGCTAGATCGAGATCTAACGGATCTCGTGATGAGCTTTCTATACACCCAAGAAAGGTGCACCTCATTGGAAGGGCCTTCTCTCTCTCTCTCTATATATATATATATATTGCTTAGGAAGGACTGCATCCTATTTGAAAGAAATCCTATATATATAGGGTCATATGTGGCTGCCCCACTGATAATCACGAAAATCGAGAGAGTCTAAATTGGTGTCTCACACAAGGCGGAGACACCCGTCGCTGTGGCGGCTCTCAATGAAATCCGAAATTAATCAACAATTAACCCACACTAAAGATCAATAAATTAGAAATAATGTGGAGTTAAAATTTATTTTTAACTCTGCACAAATGGTGTATAGTGACAAGTATGCAGAGAGTTCGAACACAGGGAGCAAGCAGGGTATTTCACAAAAATGTGCACAAGTATGTGTGTGTGATATGTCTACACTAAGCAAGCAAGGATGTTTTTGTGGGTTTTTAATTTTTAATATTTTTTTTATTTTAATTTTTAATTTTGTATTTTGATTTTTAATTTTTTTGATTTTTATAATTTTATCTTTTATATTTTTTTTACTTTCTTTTTTTTTCAATATTGAAATATAAATGCAATATAATACAAGACAAGATGAAATAGTTATAAAAATGTGCAAAAATATCCAAAAGTTCAGAAGTACAATCTTTTTGGTATTTTTGTGGTTTTCTACTGTTTTTGTGATTTTTGGGGGATTTTTCAAGGTGTTTTTGATATTTTTAATTACTGAAATAAGAGAAAACAGTGGGAAATATGCTGGCTGTGAACAAAATGAGAATTAAAAATAGCAACCAGTAGCTCAAAATTTTCACACTATTTTTCAAATAAAAAGGACAAAATAAGGAACAAACAGAAACTGAGTTTTTGATTTTTGGAGTTTTCTACTATTTTATATATTTTTTTGAAGTTTTTGAGTGTTTTTAAATTTTTTAGTGTTTTTTCTTTTGAACTTTTTAATGATTTTTGGACTGACACTAAAAGATGATAAAATAGACACTAGGTAATTTTTTTTGGAATTTTTGGAGGTGTTTTAATATTTTTTTGGTGTTTTCTGAAATAGACAGTGCACAAATAGCAGGTTTTTGATTTTTAATAAATATGAAGATAAGATAAAATCAAAAACTAAATATGTGGCGTGAAAGTACACTTGTCCAGGAGCTTAAGTCGATTTTTGTCGAATTTTTGGGCTTAAGATGATATTTCAAATAAATACAACAAGCATTCAAACATTAAACAGTCCTGGCAGGGGTATATGTGCAATATTCAAAACATCCAGGGGCTGCTTCACAAAATTCCCACGAAAGTTTACACTGAAACTTGCATTTCAAGGATTAAATATGAATAACAAAACCCGCAAGTGTATCTGAGCAATTTACCCACCAGGGTGCGTGACTCGCACGCGCCTGGAAGGGGTATTTTTGCAATATCACAAAGTTCCAAGGGGTTCAATGCAGTTTCTCCAAAATATTACAACTTAAAGCAAACATTCATGGATTTAAGCGAAATAAATAAACCCCAGGGGGGTCCCTGCAAAATACCCAGCCCCCTCACGCGGACGGACACGTGAGGTGACGTGGATTGGACTTAGGTGCAAATAAGAAAACTACGGGGTTCTAAGTGCAAATATTACAGAAATATTTAAACTACACAACACAGTTTTTGGACTGAATAGAAATTACAAAATAAGCGGGGGTTGACTGCAAAATACCCTCGCTTAGGCGCTCTGGAGGTGACGCGTGGCGCGCATCCAACGGCTGGCGACGATGGACGATCCAACGGCGGGAAGCGGGCCACTTATCCACGTGGCAGCACGAGAGCGGCCGATAACGGTTGGCGTTGACGTCTGGGATTAGATCTCAGTCAGAGATCTGACGGTGGACGGGCTTGGAAGATCGGACGGTCGTCACGCGAACTGGAGCTGCGGCTCAATCGGACGGTGGAGAAGCGAGGAGGAAGAACGGGGAAGAAGGCCGGCGGAGGCGAACTTCCCCGACTCCGATCTCGCTCCTCAGACGGTGGATGGGCTCCAAAATGGAGCTGCAGGCTCCTAGAAGGTCCGGCTATGTGCTGGGAGGCTCAGGTTCGTCGGAGATGCTTCGATGTGCTGGCGCGAGGGCGGCGGAGCTCGGAGCTCCAGGTATCTCCGGCGAGAACTGCAAAATGCCTTCCAGGTACGTTGACTGCGCTTTGACCTGCAAAACAAGGTGAGAGGGTCCAGGGCAAGTTGCCTGGACCCCGCGGAGGCGAAATGGAGGTCGGAGGTGGTCTGTGGACGGCGAAGAGATGTCGGCCGGAGGTGCGCTCCGGCGATGAGCGATGGGAAGTCGATTTGATCGATGGAATTTGGATTTTTTTTAGGGATTTTTGATACTGAAGCTAAGGGGAATAACTGACATAAAAAGGAGCGAAAATAATGGATACCTCGAAGGTGGACTACCTGAGGAAGAAGAACCTCGACGCCGGTGGTCGGCGGAGGTGGTGGAGCCGCTACAGAGCCCCCTCGACTCGCCTGAAGGTGTGGATGCGGAGCTGTCACCTCCAGCAACACGAAGAGCTCGTCAGGGAGGAGGATTAATGGCTAATGAGGGTTCAAACTTGGGCTCGAAGACGGCGGGCAGTTTAAGTAGGAGGCGATGGCGTCTTCTTCAAGCGAGCTCCACGCGCGAATGATGGAGATATGGCTGGATCCGGATACATGGCGTGGGAGAGTGATGATCGGGGATGAAGTCCCAAGAAGAGATCGAGGCGTGAGGACGAACGGATCGAGCGCAAGAATTTCTTGAAAATGGGGCAAAATCGCGGGCGTCAGAGGTGGCAGGCTTTGGTCGGGGGAGTTGACCGGGGTCAACTCTAGACCGCGCCTGGTTGGTCCACGTGGACCAACCAGGAAAATCAGATTAGAAATTATTTAAAAAATCAAAATAAAATAGTAAATGAATTTATTGATGTTAGGTTAAAAAATAAAAAATGTTTATTATTTTATGAAGAATTTTTCTGTGATTTTTATTTATTTTTATGAGACGTATTTTTACAAGTTTGCATTTATGCCCTTTATAGTATATATATCTATATATTTAAGTATTTTATTTCTATTTTGTGTATTTTATCTTTATTATTTTTATTTATCTAAAACATAAAATACTTTTATGTACATAAATACCTTTTTATTTTATTTTTTTCTGAATTATTTTGTATACTAAATAAAATGAAAGTATTATTTGTATAGGTCTATGTATAGGCAGTATACCTATGTATCCTTTATACAAGTATTTTTATTTTGTGATTTCTTTGCATTTTTATTCTGGTTTTAATGTACATATATATTATAAGTAATATATACATAATTATAAAAATATAAACATGCAAGAATAATGAATAAAGAATAAATTGAATATTTTAATCTATACAAGTATACAATGAGGGTCCAAAAGTCAACTTTCACACCGTAGCTCCGCCAAATGCGAAACCACCACCATTGGATAGATTATTTTATTCTATATACAATTAAAGGTGAGTAGGCTGCATTTGGAGTTTTTATTTGTGAGATACAGGTCTGGGAAGTTGGCATTCTGGATTTTTATTCAGACCATAACTTTTTATCTGTACATTATTTTTCTGTGAAATCAATTTTGTATTTTTCTTTATTTTATTATCTACAACTTTCATGTACAAAGTTTCTTTATTTGATGTATAAAAAGTGGAACCAAAAATAGGTCCCAAAATGAATAAAGAATGAATAAAATGTATAGGTGTATTATCTGTATTTCTGACCTTATCTCCCCCTACTTTATTCCTTGTCGACCTATTCATCAAGATGCCTAGGTCTCGGGGTTTCGGGTCATAAAATATTTACAATATTTTATTCTTTTTCTTTTCTTTATTTATTCTATAATTTTGGCCTTAATTACAGTAATTTATACACTGTTTAGATGCACATGCATGAATGCTAAGATGATGATTTTAATGCTATTTACAGGCATTTGCTAGGGTTTTTGGTGCCAAAATGATAGAATAAAGATGATGAAATGTGGATTCATCATCCCCCTATACTTTACCTTTGCTAGTCCCTAGAAAACACTTATGCAATAAGTGCATAAAGAGAAAAGAAAGAAAAGAAAAAGAAGAAAATTGGATAAAGTTTAATTATCAAACTTGTCTTCACAAAATCAAAGTTTGGAGCTTAAGTCGGACCTTTGGAATTTTAGTGCGGTCGGAACCTTAATGAGAACCAAGTTTGAAATCCAACAGTCCTTGAGAATCCCAAAACTCTGTCCAAGTCTCCTCAATAGCCAGGTCAGAAATACTTCAACTCATACGCAAACTCTTATGACTATGAATCTGACTCGTACAGTGTAAGTGATATGTAGCTCCCCACCTCAGAAGTGACAAAGAAACAACCTCCCCCAACCTGGTAACTCTAATGCCTTGGTCTAGCAACTCTTTCCTCGAGAAGCGGGGTATTCCCTTCTAAGTTCAAGTGCAACCGGCTCAAGAAGAGGGGGTAGAAGTATAGAGTTTTGGAAGCTTAGCCAGTGTAGCTAAGTCTCCCGCTGCAAGCTTCATGAGATGTAACGTGGATACCATAAGCTTTTGCTTTATTGGACTATATACACTCCGGTGGGGTTATTAAATTTTCAATCCGACCCACCACTTTTTTTGGAGTTCCCTTTTTTTTTCTTCTTTTTTTTTTCAATTGCATCTGTACAACATATCTACAAGGTGCAGCATATATACAAGAAATTTTCCTCTTGAGCCAGTAGACTATCCCTCTTTTGAAGCTTTATTGCAACCCACGGCTTCTGTCTTTAGCCTTCATCACCACTAGACCAAGTTGAGGTGCACTTCCTTCACTAGAAGAAGAAGAGAGGTTCCGCCTAGAAGTACTACCCTCATATGCTACCCCAAGCCAAAGGAAACTGCCTCCTCACCACCTCATCCGTGGAGAGCTATGTGAAAGGTGCAGGTGTCCAAGTTAGGTCATTATCAACAAGAGTCGTGCGTGTGCTCCGAAATACTCTACTTAGGCAGTCAAGAATCCATTGAACCAAGTCCCGTGATCCTCAAAGAATTAAGTCAACTAGACCTGAAGTACCTCAAACCCAGTTCCTATAAGGTTCCTGTTATTAGGTAGATTTTAAGGTCCAATCAAGCTCCAATCTCCGGATTTTACTTAGACTTGTTCAACTATCAAACTCAATCCGAAAAATGCTCATGCCATGCAATGCAAGAAATATTTTTGTGATACAATTTTCAATATTTTGAACTTTTTATGGATTTTTGAAAAGATAATGACGATGCATGCAGATGCATTTTTGTATTTTTCAAAAAGATTTTTCAAATGTTTTTGGATTTTAGTTTTGCAAATGTTTTCGGGATTTTTGAAAACAGAAAGTTTTGGCTGAAAACTAGGAGAAAGCTATGTACACGGGAGTGCTTCTTATATCTACAAGAAGTGGATTTTGAGAATTTACAAGGGTAATTGATCAATTTTATACATATATATAGGTAGTGGATTTTGGTGTGATGTTAGTATTCCTCAAACTTATTTGACACAAGCTTTTTCACACAATTTTTGAAAACTATAGTCCAAAATAATTTTCACAAACATTTTACAAACATGTACACACATTTGAAAATCATTTTGCAAAAGTTTTCAAAACAGTATAGATAGATTTTTCAACATATTTTTGCAACCATTTTTCAAACCATTTGCAAATCATTTTTCAAACATTTTATTTCACATAAAGAAAATAAATTTTACAAATCACACATTTTTACAAAGGTTGAAAACATGTAACAAAATATTTTCAAAATAGTTTTCAATAGATGTTCACAAATGTTTTCAAACTATTTTTCAAACATTTTGCAAAAAAAACATTTTCACCTGATTTATTAATCAGTATATACAAAAAGAATTTGAGGAATGATAACACCTTTTTATTAAGGATTTTTAATGAATTTTAAAGAATTATTAGCTATATTTATTACGAAAGTACGAGTTATGGCTAAAGTATATACGTAGTATATACGACCCCCCTATACTTAGCTTGAGCTATGTCCTCATAGATCGGAGAGAAAAGAGAAGACATAACTCGTACTAAGTATAGGCAAGTCTAAAGAATGAATGAATCAATGAATGAGAAGTTGACCGTCCCCCCTATACTTAGGATCAAATAATCCTAAGTATAGCAGACTGTACACAACGCAGGGAGGGTCAAGGGTGGGAATGAACAGATCGTACTCAGATTGTCTCCCCCTATACTTAGGGTAAGATATCCCTAAGTATAGACAAGAAGAGGAGACAATGGAGAGGATTAAAGAATGGAAATACTCGGGGTGCACACTCCCCTATACTTAGGACAAAGTACGTCCTAAGTATGGAAAACTGTCTACAAGGGAGGCACCTTTTTGATAGATGAAGAAGATAGAATAGGAAAAGAAGAAAAGAAGAAAAGAAAAAGAGATGAGATCATGAGAATGTACACACCGCTCCCCCTATACTTAGGGTAAAAGAAGCCCTAAGTATAGACAACAACAGGAGCGATGACACAGAACGAAGAAGGAACACTCGGCTCGTCCACCCCCTATACTTAGGACAAAGTACGTCCTAAGCAAGGCAAACACGAGAATGGGTGGTCGAGCAATACGGAAGAAAGAACCGAGGTACACAAGGGAATATACAACAGAGATGGATATACACATGATCAAGAAGGTGGAAAGCTGACCTTCTTGCGAGACCGCTGAGGGATAGATCTGATATGGTGTATGTCGACATCGGGGTCCACAGTGGATAGAAGCCGATCAGGGTCGACACGGTGAAGACCCTCAGTGGAATCAAAACAGAAAGGGACGAACTGATCAATGGAAGCAGTATGGCTGGGTTCTCCCTTGGTGGTCCTATGATGTGAAGGCACAGACGGGTGAGTGGAAGAAGTACGACTTGGTCCGGCCTTGGAAGTCTCGCCGATATCAAAGTGAAATGGGACAAACTCACCATCCTCGGAAGAAGTGTAATCGGAGTCGTCCTGCGAGTCCTCGTCCAGGTCAAAATCAAAAGGAACGAAATCATCAGTGGAAGTATACGAACTCATATCGTCCTCAAGACTCTCACCTGAATCCTTGTCTTCAACAAGAGATCTGAATTTATCAAAATAAATGGCAGCATCATAACCGACCTCAATCATCTTGACCTGTGAAGGGCCAGGAACGGATTTATCAGTGGAAGTAGTCAAAACAGGTCCGTCCTGTCTAGTCTTACATGGGTCATTTGTTTCCTTATGAGGTCTCTCAAAGTAATGGGAAACATCATAAACATCCTCAATTATTTTGGTATCTGCCCCCTGCTCAAATGGTTCAATCACATAAATACGCTGGATCTCATCAACACATCGCCACACACCAGGAGGAAGATCAGTGAGGTCCATGCTTTCCGACTTCCTCCCCTTTCGGGGGATCCGTCAGGTCTCATCAGGGATCGCTAAGGAAGTATCTCTAGTAGCATCATGTAGGTCACAGGCCTCAGAGTCAGCTACAATCAGTGAAGGTGCCTCAGGTGCAGGTCTCTGGTCAACTGTGGGTGTAGTGATCAACACTTCGCTCTCGTCAATAGGACGGAAGCGAATCTCTCCTGATCCATAGTCAATAACGACCCTCGCAGAGGCGAGGAATGGTCGTCCCAGGATGATTGGAGATGGCTCCCCTGTGGAGTTCTCCATGGGCAACACGACAAAATCAACCTTGTGGCTCGTGCCCTGAATAGAAATGACGGCGTTTTCAAGGATACCCTTCGGCCTCTTGATGGATCCATCAGCAAACTGAACGATCATCCTGGTTTTCTTGAGAGGCCCTAAGTGAAGAGACTGTACCAGCGAGAAGGGTAGTATGCTAATCGAAGCACCGCCGTCCAGGAGAGTGCGATCACATGTATAGTCAGAGATGATGCAAGTGATGAAAGGAGTAGCTGTGTTCTTCTTCTTGGGAATGGGACGGTGTGTGATGGCGAGGGCAGTGGCCATGGTCAAAATGTGACGCTCAGATCTGCTCCTCCGCTTTCTCTTCTTGGGAAGAGGGGCAGATAATTGGGTCATGGCCTGCTGAAGTGGGGCACGGATAATCTCATGAATAGTAGCCACCACTTCGGGTTCAGATAACATTTTTTTGAATTTTTGGACCTCCTCCATACAAGGGAGGAAGTCGGAATCAGCATATACACGAGGCATGCCAAGAGCAGTCTGTACAGCGGCATCCTCGGGGTCAAAGGTGGGACTGGATGTGAATGGGTGTGTGGTCCAGGGTTCTGGCAAGTGGACTCTCTCCTCAAAATCTTGATCAACCAAGTGTCTCCCGAAATCTTTTTGGATTTTTAGATTTTTCTCATTTTTTTGTATTTTTGGCGATTGCAAGCTCCCATGATTCTTCACAAGCAAAGATGTATCCTTGATGAAAAGAGCACTAGTCCAATATTCTCTCAAAGTGTCAAGATTTTCCTTCATCAAATTGATGTGCTCTAGCATTAGGTTCATGACAACACTCATGGAGGTCGTGGGAGGTGACTCCAACAGGTCAGACTCGGGTGGATGTGATGGTGGAGGCGGATAATATATATGTGGGGATGGAGGTGGGTAGAAGTCCGAGGTCTGAAACTGTGGCTGAGGCGGATATGTACAAAAATCAGAAAAACTAGGAGGATCCTCCTGATAAAAAGGAGGTGGACCGGCTGGAGGGTAGGAGGAATCCGCAAAATCCGGATAAAAATCTCTCCAGGAATCCATCTCGAAACAAGAGAAATGATTCGGGGGAGCGTGTCGGTCAAGTCAAGAGAGTGAAGAAGAAGGCGCAGGTGCGCAGAGATGATCTAGGACGCACACAAAACAATCACAAGCAAAAATGAAACAACCAAACCCTCAATTCACCTACTCAACTCGGTAGAGACCGAAAAATCGGTCTTTTTATCTTGTCTGTTTTAGAGTTTAGGTGAAAAGGTCAAGAAGTTGCACAAACACTTAGAGGCTGAAAATGGGATTTGGGCACTAACCTTAGTGTGTGCGCGAGCAATGTAAAACGAAGACAATGAGGGGATTACTCGCCCCAATACAGGATTTTTCTTTTTGGTTGATTTTAGGGTCGAGTAATATTAGCAATCCCAATTTTATTGATTATCACTTTTTTGGATTTTTAATAAAAATGCACGATCCTAACGGGGATTCAATTCCTTTGAGCTCCTAGGTTGGCAAAATCTGAGGGAGAGTCGGAAAAGCAATGCAAGCGGCAAATAATGATGGATGCTAAAGCGTAAATGCTCACCTTGCCTCCAGCACTCTACATGCAAGGATGCTCAGCAGAATTGAAACCTATCTATATGCAAATGCAAGCCGATGAAATCGCCCTAAGTTCAGAAATTGCTATTATCATGAAGAACCACAAGTCAGCCACTTATCTTTAACCTAAGAGTCCGGTCTTGGCTTACCCCTCCTCTTCTCGACACACTCGAGTTCAGGAGTAGCGCTTGATGGGGTTCGCTCACGGCACACGGGTTAAGAGATAAATGAACAGACTGTTTAAACTTTGACTATGTCCAAACGCGGCTATAGGTACATGCAAGATATATTAGGTGTTTGGCCTTAATCTATCGCAAGCAATCCTAAATCTAAGGGCTCAATCACACAAAGTAAGGAAAACAAAACCGGAAAACAAAATAAGAAAAGGCGATGAAAACCGATGGAAAACCGCGGTGAGCCCCCAAGTGTACAAGCACTTGGAAATTGGGCCCGAAAGTCCAAGTCCGAATGTACCTGTATTATTACAAAGAATGGTCTCTCTCTCACTACGAATTACAAAATAAATACAATACAAGAATATAAATGCTAAGAAGTTGTCTTGCAAAATCCTCCAAGTCCTTCTTCGTGCTAAGCTAAAGCCGCTTCACGTGGGTGCCAAGGTGCTCCAAGAGGGGCTCCTCCCTCGATCCGCGTACCTCGCACGGAATCCAAACAAGGAGAGTGGTTAGACAATTCAAAAGAGATATCAAAAATAAGGAAAATAAAACTAGCAGAAATAAAAACCGCAAAGGTAGACAAATAGTCACAACACAAAGCAAAAACGAGAACTACGCGCTGTTGCTCCCCGGCAACGGCGCCATTTGATAATCACGAAAATCGAGAGAGTCTAAATTGGTGTCTCACACAAGGCGGAGACAACCGTCGCTGTGGCGGCTCTCAATGAAATCCGAAATTAATCAACAATTAACCCACACTAAAGATCAATAAATTAGAAATAATGTGGAGTTAAAATTTATTTTTAACTCTGCACAAATGGTGTATAGTGACAAGTATGCAGAGAGTTCGAACACAGGGAGCAAGCAGGGTATTTCACAAAAATGTGCACAAGTATGTGTGTGTGATATGTCTACACTAAGCAAGCAAGGATGTTTTTGTGGGTTTTTAATTTTTAATATTTTTTTTATTTTAATTTTTAATTTTGTATTTTGATTTTTAATTTTTTTGATTTTTATAATTTTATCTTTTATATTTTTTACTTTCTTTTTTTTTCAATATTGAAATATAAATGCAATATAATACAAGACAAGATGAAATAGTTATAAAAATGTGCAAAAATATCCAAAAGTTCAGAAGTACAATCTTTTTGGTATTTTTGTGGTTTTCTACTGTTTTTGTGATTTTTGGGGGATTTTTCAAGGTGTTTTTGATATTTTTAATTACTGAAATAAGAGAAAACAGTGGGAAATATGCGGGCTGTGAACAAAATGAGAATTAAAAATAGCAACCAGTAGCTCAAAATTTTCACACTATTTTTCAAATAAAAAGGACAAAATAAGGAACAAACAGAAACTGAGTTTTTGATTTTTGGAGTTTTCTACTATTTTATATATTTTTTTGAAGTTTTTGAGTGTTTTTAAATTTTTAGTGTTTTTCTTTTGAACTTTTTAATGATTTTTGGACTGACACTAAAAGATGATAAAATAGACACTAGGTAATTTTTTTGGAATTTTTGGAGGTGTTTTAATATTTTTTTGGTGTTTTCTGAAATAGACAGTGCACAAATAGCAGGTTTTTGATTTTTAATAAATATGAAGATAAGATAAAATCAAAAACTAAATATGTGGCGTGAAAGTACACTTGTCCAGGAGCTTAAGTCGATTTTTGTGGAATTTTTGGGCTTAAGATGATATTTCAAATAAATACAACAAGCATTCAAACATTAAACAGTCCTAGCAGGGGTATATGTGCAATATTCAAAACATCCAGGGGCTGCTTCACAAAATTCCCACGAAAGTTTACATTGAAACTTGCATTTCAAGGATTAAATATGAATAACAAAACCCGCAAGTGTATCTGAGCAATTTACCCACCAGGGTGCGTGACTCGCACGCGCCTGGAAGGGGTATTTTTGCAATATCACAAAGTTCCAAGGGGTTCAATGCAGTTTCTCCAAAATATTACAACTTAAAGCAAACATTCATGGATTTAAGCGAAATAAATAAACCCCAGGGGGGTCCCTGCAAAATACCCAGCCCCCTCACGCGCACGGACACGTGAGGTGACGTGGATTGGACCTAGGTGCAAATAAGAAAACTACGGGGTTCTAAGTGC
Source organism: Ottelia alismoides (assembly GCA_037367405.1). NCBI lineage: Eukaryota > Viridiplantae > Streptophyta > Magnoliopsida > Alismatales > Hydrocharitaceae > Ottelia > Ottelia alismoides. Next base: position 369,441 of record JAZKJV010003738.1, on the reverse strand, counting down.
AAATATTACAGAAATATTTAAACTACGCAACACAGTTTTTGGACTGAATAGAAATTACAAAATAAGCGGGGGTTGACTGCAAAATACCCTCGCTTAGGCGCTCTGGAGGTGACGCGTGGCGCGCATCCAACGGCTGGCGACGATGGACGATCCAACGGCGGGAAGCGGGCCACTTATCCACGTGGCAGCACGAGAGCGGCCGATAACGGTTGGCGTTGACGTCTGGGATTAGATCTCAGTCAGAGATCTGACGGTGGACGGGCTTGGAAGATCGGACGGTCGTCACGCGAACTGGAGCTGCGGCTCAATCGGACGGTGGAGAAGCGAGGAGGAAGAACGGGGAAGAAGGCCGGCGGAGGCGAACTTCCCCGACTCCGATCTCGCTCCTCAGACGGTGGATGGGCTCCAAAATGGAGCTGCAGGCTCCTGGAAGGTCCGGCTATGTGCTGGGAGGCTCAGGTTCGTCGGAGATGCTTCGATGTGCTGGCGCGAGGGCGGCGGAGCTCGGAGCTCCAGGTATCTCCGGCGAGAACTGCAAAATGCCTTCCAGGTACGTTGACTGCGCTTTGACCTGCAAAACAAGGTGAGAGGGTCCAGGGCAAGTTGCCTGGACCCCGCGGAGGCGAAATGGAGGTCGGAGGTGGTCTGTGGACGGCGAAGAGATGTCGGCCGGAGGTGCGCTCCGGCGATGAGCGATGGGAAGTCGATTTGATCGATGGAATTCGGATTTTTTTAGGGATTTTTGATACTGAAGCTAAGGGGAATAACTGACATAAAAAGGAGCGAAAATAATGGATACCTCGAAGGTGGACTACCTGAGGAAGAAGAACCTCGACGCCGGTGGTCGGCGGAGGTGGTGGAGCCGCTACAGAGCCCCCTCGACTCGCCTGAAGGTGTGGATGCGGAGCTGTCACCTCCAGCAACACGAAGAGCTCGTCAGGGAGGAGGATTAATGGCTAATGAGGGTTCAAACTTGGGCTCGAAGACGGCGGGCAGTTTAAGTAGGAGGCGATGGCGTCTTCTTCAAGCGAGCTCCACGCGCGAATGATGGAGATATGGCTGGATCCGGATACATGGCGTGGGAGAGTGATGATCGGGGATGAAGTCCCAAGAAGAGATCGAGGCGTGAGGACGAACGGATCGAGCGCAAGAATTTCTTGAAAATGGGGCAAAATCGCGGGCGTCAGAGGTGGCAGGCTTTGGTTGGGGGAGTTGACCGGGGTCAACTCTAGACCGCGCCTGGTTGGTCCACGTGGACCAACCAGGAAAATCAGATTAGAAATTATTTGAAAAATCAAAATAAAATAGTAAATGAATTTATTGATGTTAGGTTAAAAAATAAAAAATGCTTATTATTTTATGAAGAATTTTTCTGTGATTTTTATTTATTTTTATGAGACGTATTTTTACAAGTTTGCATTTATGCCCTTTATAGTATATATATCTATATATTTAAGTATTTTATTTCTATTTTGTGTATTTTATCTTTATTATTTTTATTTATCTAAAACATAAAATACTTTTATGTACATAAATACCTTTTTATTTTATTTTTTTCTGAATTATTTTGTATACTAAATAAAATGAAAGTATTATTTGTATAGGTCTATGTATAGGCAGTATACCTATGTATCCTTTATACAAGTATTTTTATTTTGTGATTTCTTTGCATTTTTATTCTGGTTTTAATGTACATATATATTATAAGTAATATATACATAATTATAAAAATATAAACATGCAAGAATAATGAATAAAGAATAAATTGAATATTTTAATCTATACAAGTATACAATGAGGGTCCAAAAGTCAACTTTCACACCGTAGCTCCGCCAAATGCGAAACCACCACCATTGGATAGATTATTTTATTCTATATACAATTAAAGGTGAGTAGGCTGCATTTGGAGTTTTTATTTGTGAGATACAGGTCTGGGAAGTTTGCATTCTGGATTTTTATTCAGACCATAACTTTTTATCTGTACATTATTTTTCTGTGAAATCAATTTTGTATTTTTCTTTATTTTATTATCTACAACTTTCATGTACGAAGTTTCTTTATTTGATGTATAAAAAATGGAACCAAAAATAGGTCCCAAAATGAATAAAGAATGAATAAAATGTATAGGTGTATTATCTGTATTTCTGACCTTATCTCCCCCTACTTTATTCCTTGTCGACCTATTCATCAAGATGCCTAGGTCTCGGGGTTTCGGGTCATAAAATATTTACAATATTTTATTCTTTTTCTTTTCTTTATTTATTCTATAATTTTGGCCTTAATTACAGTAATTTATACACTGTTTAGATGCACATGCATGAATGCTAAGATGATGATTTTAATGCTATTTACAGGCATTTGCTAGGGTTTTTGGTGCCAAAATGATAGAATAAAGATGATGAAATGTGGATTCATCACCCACCTTATTTTGACATTTTTTATTTTTTTTGAAAAATATCATCATGTATATTCATCCCTATATCTCTCCTATATACCATTCGAATTTCGTCAGAAATAGAGACTCCTACGGCCTCCATCGAGACAGACATTTTTTAACGGTAACATAATTTTTTAAATCGACATCATCTCGATTGAGGCCGTAGGAGTCTCTATTTCTGACGAAATTCGAATGGCATGTTGGAGGGATATAGGGATGGATATACATGGTGCTATTTTTCAAAAAAATAAAAAAATTGACGAAAAATAGGGCGGGGGCAGCCCCATTTTTCTATATATATATATATGGTTAAATGAGGCTACTCCCTGGGTGTAGCCAATTGGCTACTCCCACCTCTATTTTTCCCTATTTTTTATTTTTTTGAAAAATAAAAATATGTAAATTCATAACTATATCCTCCGAACATGTCATTCCAATTTCGTTAGAAACAGAGACTCCTATGCTCTCCATCTGAAGGGGGTCAATTTCAGCAATTCTGAGACCGTTAAAATTTGACAGTCTTGATGGATGAGATAGAAGTCTCGAATTAAGTTGAATTTTGAATGACACTATGACGATATATTGTGATCTAAATTCCAATAGGTTTCATTTCAGAAAAATAAAATAATATAGGGGAAAAGGGATGGGAGCATGTAAATTGACTACAACCAGGAAGCATACTCCCTTTTCCCATACTCAATAACATCTAATCACAAAGAAACACGAATTGAGCCCGAATAATACGATACAATTAGACACTGATCGGTCCTTCTCATTACTAAACGTATGTATAAAAGAAAATACGAAAAGGAATTTGTTTTCTTTTATGGTTTAATACATAAAAACATCAAGTAACGTAGAAAGTTTCTTTTATCAATTTACCAAATTCGGAAACATGCCATCTTACATACACTACACTCTTTCCCTTCCTCTCATCTTTCCCAATTCAACGAGACCATTTAATGTAAAACCATAAATGTGAACTTAGTTCGAATATCTATCTGTATATATAAGAGCACGAGTGAATACCTTCCTCAACTCAATGACGAGAGGAATGGGTATCAAGACGCTAATCCTCCTTATGGTCCTTCTCCTCCACCGCGTCGAGCCGCTTCCCCTCTCCACGAAAGGTCGATGGATCGTCGACGCGGTCTCCGGCCGTCGCGTGAAGCTGCATTGCGTCAACTGGGTCGGCCACATGCCCGCGGTCATCCCTGAGGGACTCAATCGTAAGCCGGTCGCGGTCATTGCGTCTAAGGTACGTCATATGCATGTTTTAATGCGTTCAATTCAAAAAGAATTAGCGGCGCAGCTTGTTGTCTGCTTGTCTCATATTTCAATGTAATCCCTCTACCTAATTACGAGTATTTTAATTTTTTTTATACATTCAATTAATCGGGTGATTTTTGTACGAAGGTGGCTAGCCTCGGGTTCAATTGTGTCCGGCTCACATGGGCGATTGACATGGTTACCAAGCCTATGTATCAGAACTTGACCGTGGCGGGGTCGTTGAGCCAGCTTAAATTGGACGATGCGGTCAAGGGGGTGCATGAGAATAACCCGACCTTGCTAGACCGTCTGGTTATCGACGCATTCGATGCGGTCATCAAAGCGCTAGGCGACGCGGGTGTGATGGTGATCCTCGACAACCATGTTAGCAAGCCTATGTGGTGTTGCGGCATGGACGACGGGAATGGGTTCTTTGGAGATACCTGGTTCAACCCGGATGAATGGGTCCAGGCGCTCCGGACCATGGCTAGCCGGTTCAAAGGGGTCCACACCGTGATCGGTAGTTGAATTGACTTGTTATGAACCACTAATAGAAGTAATTAGTCGTTAATTACTTGATTAGATCTCGATTTGACCAGAAATTATAACGATCTATAGGTATGAGCATGCGCAACGAGCTGCGTGGACCAAGGTCCAATGTTCCGGATTGGTACAAGTACATGACCCTAGGTGCAGATGCGATCCACACCGTCAATCCCGACGTCCTCGTCGTCGTCTCCGGGCTCAACTACGACTGCGATCTGAGCCACTTGCGCAACCGGGCCTTCCCCATCATCAACGACAAGATCGTGTTCGAGGCGCATTGGTACGCATTCAGCGAGGGGAGGGCAGAGGAGTGGGAGCACAACAATCCTACCTCGGTCTGCCCCGGTGTGACCCACCGGTTCGACTACCGGATCGGGTTCGTGAACCACAGGGCGCAGACCGGGTCAGGCGACTTGCCCTTGTTCATAAGCGAGTATGGGTACGACCAAAGGCGTGTTGATCTATCAGGAAACAGGTTAGTGGACAAGTAACCAGTAGCTTATAGCTCATCTTGGGAAATGGATTGTCTGCTGCAATGAGAGCCAGCAGACTCTGCAGTACCCATTTAAGCTGCTCGATCTTGATCGAGCAGTTCACGTGATTTTGCATTTTTTGTGAGCCTGTACCGTGCAAAATCGCGTGAATCGCTCGATCAAGATCGAGCGGCTCAAATGGGTACTGCAGAGTCTGCTGATTTCTCATTGCAGAAGACGATCCATTCCCCTCATCTCGTGAGACTAAGTTTGGATGTTACACAGATTTCTCCCGTGTTTCTTCGCATATGCCGCGGAAATGGACATCGATTGGGCGTTGTGGACGTTGGAGGGGAGCTACTACCGGAGGCAAGGCGAGGCGGGTTTCGAGGAGACGTATGGGGTGCTAGATTCCGGCTGGGAGAAGCTGAGAGATCCTAACTTCGACGACAGGTTCTCTCTCCTTCAAGAGATGATTACCGGTAATTTCGCATTAACTCGATCATTATCATCTTTACATCGATGATAGATGTCTATCTCCTCTCCTTTGTCATTCGTTACAATTGTTATAGATCCGACGTCCAAAACACCGGAATATCAAATCATCTACCACCCGCTCACGGGCAAATGCCTGTGGGCGGACCCGCTCACCGGCGCCATCGATCTCAGGAACTGCAAGAACAGGAGCAAATGGGGTTACTACGGCGAGGGCACGCGGCTGATGCTCCTCGACTCCTACCACTGCCTCAACGTCGACGGCGAGGGCCGGCCGGTGACGCTTGCGGAGAACTGCAGCACTACTTGGAGGGATCCCGGAAGTGCGCGGCTGCAGCTGAGTGCGGTCGCCGACAACGGGGATCCGTTGTGCATGGATTGGTCGGCCGGCACGGTCATGTCGGCCGTGGTGGTGGCGAGGCCGTGCAAGTGTGTGAGCGGGGATACGTGCGCGGATGCGAACCCGCAGACGCAGTGGTTCAAGGTCGTCAACGCCAACGTATGACAGCGTGGGAATGGAACCATGATCTTGAGTTGAAGGAAATATAGGAGAATTCCGAGATATGAAAATAATTTATAGAACATAATATCAATGAATAAAGGAAGAAAAATAATAATTTTTTACATATAATAGACTGGAAATTTGAGATGTTGAGGGGATTGTTGCTGTTGATCACCAAATGATATACTCCTGACAAAAAATTGCATGCAGGGATCTTGTTAGTTAAGCTTAATTTATGTTTGGTGGATGGATGAAAATGGTCGGATACGAATACGAATATATGCATAATCATATCATTATCCATTTTAAAATACGAATACGAATGCGGATACGAATATTGACGAATGTGAAAAATGTGTTACCATATTTTTAAAAACGAATACGAATGTAAAACGAATACGAATCGGATACGAATAATAACAGAAATAATTCACTAATATACATATTTAGGATGATTTAAACATAAAATAGATATACCATATATTGTAATTTCATAATAATTATATCAACAATAGTGAATGCAATCATAAAATATTGTTATGCACATTTATAAATAAATATATTACTATACTTATGTTCAAAAACGAATATACGAATATGAATGCGAATATTAACGAATGTTAGAGTGATATCCATATCCGTATCCATTTTAAAACGAATACGAATACGAATGTCAAAATATGTATAAAACAAATACGATAGCGGATCGGATACGAATGTGTTCACATTCGTTTTCATCCCTATTGGTGGGTGTTTGATGTAATTGTGTAACGATTGATTATATATGTGTAGATCCCCTCGTATCCTAACACGATATGAGATGAGACAGATGCGGATGCTTAGGGTGCGTTTGGTTAGCGAGTTAAGGTTGGTTAAACTAGTAGAGGGTAATCCGTTTTGAGGTTTTGATATTTGGATAGAGGGTTAAACTGGGGGTATGTTAGAAGTAGGTTTGTTGTGATATGATTGTATTGAAGTTTGAAAACGTGAGTAGTTATTTTAATGTGATTGTATTGAAGTTTGGAAAAATGAGTAGAAGTGGAGTAGTTTATAATTTTTATATGATATGATGGTATAATATATTATTTTTTGATAGAATTGATGATGTAAAATTGATTTATTTAATTTTTTTTAAAAAAATAAAGTGGAGCTCATGCATGAGAGAGATGGAGGATGGGTTATTCGAAGGACAAATACGTCGGAATAGATTTTTGTGGACGTTTAAATGAACGTCGACAAAACCTTATATTGGACGGCATTAGAAAACGTTGGTTGGCGTTACTTAAGAACGTTTAGATACAAATTATATTCGTGGACGCTAATCAATGTCGGCTTAGCCTTCGATGGTAGACATTTTTAATTATGTATCGTGGTCGTTAATTAGCGTCGATATAGGCTTGTTGGAGGGCATGTGAACACCAATCAATTGATTAGCTCAACGTCTCTGTTCGACCTAATGATTTTAACATCAAAATATCGATTACTTGACTAACATATATTTCCAATATCTCTGCGCATCCACAATCACAAACGAGTACATTATATAAGCGAACAACATATTTTATATCATTCTAAGTAGCATTTTTCGAAATACTAACGTTGCCAAAATCCAAAAGTTTTAAGATACATCCAAAAAGTTCCAATACTTGAAATAGAGACAACACTTTCCATTCTTAATTTAATTAACCAACTGTATTAATCAATCCAATATTTTAGAAGTATTTGAATCTCTCTTTATATTACACAATAAGCTTGTGAGGTAAATGGACGGGCTTTGGCTTCTAAAATGAAGTCAAGCTCTACTGTAAGTGGACTAAACTCAGCTAAATTAAGTGGACTTGGATCTTATATTTCATTGGTTAGATGGGCTTTTTTGCATATGTAAATGGACCGACCCGATGCCCACGCCTAATCCCATTATCCCCGTCACACAAAGATGTAGCTTGAAACCTTCAGAAGATGTTGTGTCCAATAGAACTTAGTGGAAAGTCCACAATTGACTCGACTGGTATCATCCCATTATGCTTAATGCATGATCGAATATGTATCAGGAAGCTGCAGTAGTAAAAAGGGATCATTGCTAATGATATAATGATATATATGATATTAGTCGCTAATTTTGAGTACGAAAAATCATTTCGCAACGAATAATATCATCGTTATATATTTAACAACGGCTAATTTGGTGACAAATTTTTAAAAAACCGTCACTATAGCTCAATTTTATTGTAGTGTATACAACTGCTGTCAAGCTCAACCATGCATTCTCAATAGGGTAAATTACAGTTTGAGTCCCTATCTATAGGTTTGATCCTAAAATGGGTCTTTATCTTTAAATTATAACAACTCGGGTCCCAATGTTGATTAGGAAACAAAAATTTTGAGACTCATGATGAATATACCCTTGTCGGGAAGGGAATGGATGTTGGGTTCCAACTTTTAAAAAAAGACATATTCATCATCAGCCCCAAAAAAGTCATTACGTTAACGCCCCTAAGATCGAATCGTTACAATTTAAAGATAGAAATATCATCTGAGATCATACCCATAAATAAAGACCTCAAATTGTAATTTACCCTTCTCAATATGAATCAACCTAACCCAACCCAACTTCAAATCACAAGTCTTGAGTCAATGATTATATAAACATTGAAATTTTACTTGACTTGACTTGACCAACAACTTTCTAACCAAACCACACACCCCCCTCCATAAATACCCCCACCAACGACCACCCTTTCCTTCCCACCCTCCCCCTCTGTTTCTTAATCTCACCGCCTCCCGTTCCCCCAAATGGCGACTCTCACCTTCCTGAAGCACCTCCGCACCACCACCCCCTCCGGTAGCCTCACCTCCCTCCTATCCTTACCCGATACCCCCTTCTCCTCCTCCTCCGACGACTCCTCCTCCGTATTTTCCGACGTCGACGACGGCCCCTTCTTCGACCTCCACTTCCTCAATCTCTCCGGCAGCGGCGACCCCTCACCTCCCTCGAAGCCCTTCTCCCTTCTCAAGTCCGCCGCCAAATTCGCCGTGAAACTCGGCGGCGTCGCCTCGGAGGAGAAGGCGTCGTCGAAGAAGGTGGTGCTTAGGTGCCTCAGCAAGATCAGGCCCCTGTATGTGAAGGTCGCTCGCAGGGGCGCGGCGAAGAAGGTGGAGAAGGAAGGGAGCCCGGCGCCGACGGCAGTTGCTCCGAAGAGAGTAGCCTGTAGGCATCTGCGAAAGAGCCGGTCTGCGTCGGCCGCGGCCACGGTGGGGAGGAGGAGAGATGAGCTGCTGCTGAAGGAGGAGGAGGAGGATGGGATTGAAGGCGCAATCGCTCACTGCAAGAGGTCCTTCAATGGGTCACGAGGTTAGTCTTCCATGATTCCATCGAGCTGAAGTTGAAACTGTAATGTTTGCAGAAAAGACGAAAGTAGAAGTTAAAAAATATACCTAACGCACTAAAACATCAACTATTTAACGTGCAGGTCAAAAGTCTAAATTTATTTTTCTTTGACTAATATGATAGTCCATTAGTATTAGTATCATTTTTTTTGTTATTATGTACGAGAGGCAAGTAAACTTGTCATGGTCTCAAGTAGGGGTGTCTATTGAGTTCAACAAGTCGAGTTGGCCTCAACTCGGATTCGGACTCGAACTCGATAAAAAACCTAAGGCTCAAACTCGAGCTCAATAAGGATCGAGCTCTGGATCACCAATTTAAACTCGAACTCGTCGACTTCGAGTTGACTCACGAGCTTCTTACCGAGCCACGGGTTTCTGAGCTGGCTCACGAGCCTCAAAATGAGCTGGTTCACGAGTCTCTTATCGAGTCATGAGTTTCTGAGCTGGCTCACGAGCCTCAAAATGAGCTGGCTCACGAGTCTCTTATTGAGTCATGAATTTCTGAGCTGGTTCACGAGCCTGAAAATGAGCTGGCTCACGAGCCTCTTATCGAGTCATGAGTTTCTGAGTTGGCTCATTAGCCTCAAAATGAGCAGGCTCATGAACATCTTAATGAGTCATTGTTTCCATTTTATACATTAAATTATGCAAATGATATTTGTAATTTTGCTTTTTTATACTCTTTTTTGTAGCTTTTTTGAAAAGAAAAATGTTAACAGTTGTTTTATATAAAACTCAATGTGAAAGTTCCAGTATATATGTTTTTAGTTTTTTATTAAGAGGGAAAATGCGTTATCGAGTCGAGTTTCTGAGTTGAACAATGCCCAACTCGAACTCGACTCGATAAGCTACGGCTCGCGAGTCCTTAATGAGCCGAGCTCGAGCTTTCCTTACAGCCCTAGTCCCAAGTATATCGTCTTGTTCTTAAAATTACAAACAAGAACAAATTAAGGTGAAAACAGCTTTGATCTTCTTCTTCTTTTTTTGAAGAATCTGAGGTGACCCATTTCCTGTTTCCAATCAACAGATGCTCTGGAGCTTCCCCTTGCGAGGTCAAGAAGCGATCCCTGCGAGGAGAGGCGCAGCGTTGACGTCATCAGAAGGTGCAGAGACGAGGACAGTTGTTGACGAAGTTCAAATCTGCAATATGCATACGTGTATTTTGTATATATACGTGTATTTTAGCGTACGTGTGTGTGTATGTGGAGTCTGGTATTCTCTCTTTGTAGCTCACCATGCACATCTTTGCTAAGGTGGGAGAAAAAGGAGGTATTTTTGGAGTTGGTGAAAGCTAAAATTTCAATCAGATTTTGGTTCAGAGAAATGGTGTGCAGTTGTGGCAGAGCCCTGTGGATTGATTGAGTACTGCTGTTTGTTCTTTGACTTTGGATGGACCTGAGCTGAAAGATTCGCTCTGATGTCGTTGAAATCGGTGATGTTGTTCTGAAAAAGGCAGAGGACTGGTCTCCTGCTTTGGCTATATCCGTTTGCGCTTTTACTCCCTCTTCTTTTCTTCTTTTGTTTTTTCCAGCGTGCTTTTTTTCCCCTCGCTACCACTTAGAAAGATTTGTATCTTGATCTTGCAACCCTGTTTACTTGTTGTATTGTGATCCGCATTGGACGGTCAGGATTCATCACGTTAGTTCCTGACTCTCACAATTTCTTAGTAGATTATATCATTCGGCGATTCACCGTATGCTCGCCAGGTGTGGAGGTGAGCACATGTGGTCGCCCAATCCGTCTTCGGTGTACGGCTAGGCGTTAGGTCTTGTGGGTTGAGCACTTGCCCTCGCCTCGTCTTCGCCTTATGCGTTCGCTAGGGATGAAAATGGATACGGATATATCTGAATATCCGCTTACCGTATTCGAAAAATTATCAGATACCGATATCCGTATCCGAATATTAGTCGAATACGGATCGGATATAAATATAGGTTGTAAAAATTTTCCGAATACGGATACGAATATAGTAATATCTTGAATATTCGGATTCGGATCCGGATATCAGAATATAATATTTAATATTATTTTATATATTAATTAATATAATATAAGCTATGACCTTATTCTATTATATTAGTATTATACATTATATAATATAATATATTAACAATATTAATAAATTTCTATTTCTTTGGGAATGAGCGCTTACAAAATTTATGAAATTCTATCCCCTTTTTGCTTCCGGTCAAGAATACATGTCACGTCGATACTCCCTCTTGTCATGACGCAACTTATTTATATTTCATTGCTATTTTTAAAATCATTATGAACTTTGATAAAAAAATCAACTCATATTCGTATGTGATTTTTTTTCAATCCGTATTCGGATTTCATGTTTATTGGATCCATATTGGGATTTCACTCTTTATTCGATCCGTATTCGGATCCGCTCTTTATTCAATCCGTATTCAGATCCTCTCTTTATTCGATCCGTATTCGGATTCGATAAATATCCGATTCGGATTCGTATCCGTATTTTTACGGATATGGTTTCCATATTGCATATCCGAATCATATCCGTATCCGTATTCGTATTCGATATAGATGAAGCGAATAGGGATATGGAAATAGGCATATTCGATCCGTTTTCATCTCTAGCGCTCGCCAATGACGAAAATGTAAACGCGGACATGCAACAATGATCACCTTGTAAACTCGAGCATGCAAGAATGTTTCATGACATGTAAACTAAGGAAGCCAAAATAAATGCAATATTACTCGGAGATCTTGCATCTTACATATGTGTGTGCTACGTACATATGATAGCTACAAGCTCTCCGTAAAATATAGGGGTTTGATGGGGCTGCCCCTTGCGGGCAGCCAACATGACTGCCTCATCCTGATTTTTCTGCATTTTTTTTTATTTTTTTGAAAAATTTCACCATGTATATTCATCTATATATCCCTCCTAATGCCATTCAAATTTCGTCAGAAACAGAGTCTCGTACGGCCTCCATCCAAATATGGTCGATTTAAAAAATCCTGCGACGTTAAAAATGACTATTTGGATGGAGTTCGTACGAGTTCCGTTTCCCATAAAATTCGAATGTCATATAGGCGGGATATATAAATGAATATACATGGTGAAATTTTTCAAAAAAAATAAAAAAAATGTGGAGCCTTAATCTTTTTCCAAAATATAATCATTTATATTGACTAGGCATTTATATAGATTTGGCTGGTTTACAAAGTGGATTTGGACCTATGTGAGCCAAAATTTTTATCCAATTATAGTACACTAACCATTATATATTAGGAATGTACGTGCAAAAAAATTGAATTGCATCTGCATAAATAAAAATCCTTGGTTATTAAACGAGGATATCTCATCCCGAAGTGCTCTCAAAAGTTTTGTGAAAAATAAAAAAATATAACATATTAGGAAGTGATAAAATCGTTCAATGTTCAATGTGTTGCACGCATCTCTCGTTGTGCAGTGCCCACACCATCCAGTGTGGAAGGACGCACTGTGCACGGTTTAATAGATAATTAATACTTTAACCTTATTAACTATCTAACTGTAGTCACATTAATTAAAGTTTAATTTAATAAATAATCAAAAGAGTAGTTTCTAAAAATTTAATTTGACATATGTATATGTCCACAACCCCACATCCACGCACATCATACACGTTTATACAAACCCCCATACCTACAAATACATTTTAATTTTTTCCACGTGTACAAGAACATAGCCCCATACCAATACATACATTTTTAGTTAATCCAGTTATACTAACACATACCTCTATACAGGAACATCTCCCTTATGTACACTATATATACGTGTACACACACAAATCTCTATACTCGCATATCCAAGCACACCATATACATACACGCACCCATATACACATATACATATACTCTAAAGTTAGGAAATAAAATATTTTTGCATTTTATTTATTTTTCTCTGCTTTAACTTATTTTTGGAGTATTTTTTTTATATATTTCATGTTCTTATATTGAATTAAAAATTAGGAAATAATGTATTTTATATTCAGAGAATAGTTTTTATTGAATCTAAAATGCAAAACAGAAGATCATATGATATGATATATGTATTTATATTATTTATGTGCAATTTTATTTGATTTTTAAAATTTCAAGTGTTTTTCAAAATTTTTATGGTTTTATTTGTATTTTTATTTTTGATATTTATTTTAATATGCTTTGTAATCTATGTGCAATATTAGAAGTGTTATGAATTTATTGAAATTTTAAAGTAAAAGGAAACTTCTATGAATTATCCTTGATTTATTAAATTATAAAATGAATATATTTTTTAAAATAAAATTTATGTTTAATAAAGTATATTAATAGGTATTTAAGAATATTTTTATTTTATTTCTATAAATTGTATTTTATTTTATGAAATTAATAGAATATACACCCAATATTCGAACATAACATATGCACACACCCACATACCCATATATACTTGTAAATACACACATCTGCCAATACCTGCACATACATGCATACCATAGAAGTATATACACACACACGTGCAAAACCACCCTTACATGCACAATGTGCATGTATACACTTCCATCCACACATATACACATATGCATGCCACCCCTACACACGCACATACCTACACATCCACACCTACACATGCATATACGTACACATCTCCCACATCTACCACACACACCATATATATGTATACATATGTGTAACCCATATCTGCACGTATTTGCCTACTATACACTTCTACACTCGCACATATCGCCAAACCCGTATATGTGCATTTATATATGCATTTACACGCATCCCGCATAGCCACACACACTATACATGTATACACATAGGCAACACCCACATGTAACCATGGAGGAAGGTAAACACCATGCCTATTGACTGAAAGATAATCATATTTTTTGTAAGTATCATTCTATAAATCTTAAAAAAGGACAAATGAGTTCTGTCAGGCATTTACAAGATTAAGGTGACTACTCGATGAAAATCGCCTAGTTAGATCGCTAAAAAAGGGACTACATCATAATAGCGATGAGTGGATCGTTTGCTGTAGGATCTGCTGCAGCAGACCCATGGGCCGCTCGATCATGATCGAGCGGTTCACTTGAATTCATCCTTTTTGTGAGCATGTATCGGATGAATTCGTGTGAATCGCTCGATCACGATCGAGCGACCTATAGGTCTGCTGCAGAGTCAGCTGCAACAGACCCTACACCAGACGATCCACTTCCATTAGCGATGATCCTCGATGGCATGCTTGGGCTATCGCCAATCCTAAATACGTTCGTTTCTTGCCAAGAAGAATGAACCCATGGAGTTGATTCTCTTGATCTATGAGAGAGGAATTATAATCATCGAATTCCAATAGAGGAGTACCCCCAAATACAACAGTAGATGATGAGATTTCGTTTGGCTTTCTTTGACACTCAATTAAGATCATCCAACAATAATCAATAGGTCGACTTGTCTATATAGAGCGAAGGTTGGGAGAAACATGAGTGCTCCAAGCATCGATCATACTTGCTTAGCTTCATCTAATCCCGTTTCCTTTCCTAATGGTTTTACAGGGGAAAGCTTAATCATGATTAAAGGAATAGTCGGTTAATGACATAGACTTTTGACACATAGTGCACGTAAGAGAATTAATGTGCATACAATTAATGGGGATAAATATAAATTATAGGTAGCATGTGCACTTAATACAGATAATTTTAATCTTGCAATGAATAATATCGTCGTTATATTATATTTAACAGAAGATATATCAATGGATTTAAAAAATAGTGTTACTGTAGACTTATTGTTGTTAGGGGTATAAACAGATTGAATCTGAGCGAACCTACATTTTTTAGGTTCATTTCTTTTATTTAATTGAGCCGAAACTTTTGTTCATTTTCGATTTGTTTATTTTCGAATCAAATCCGAATCGAACCTCTTTTTAATCGAATGAAGCCTAAGAGAATATTGAACTTGAGAATTCTCTAATAAGAATGAGTGAAAAGAAAAGAAATGGAAATATGTGTGTGCATATCATTAGAATAAATACTCATTCAGTTTTTTCTTTATCTAACTCTTCATCGTTTGAAAAAATATATATATCAATAAGGACTCATCTCTTTGAACAAAGTATAATTATAATATATTTTCTTATCTATTTAGCTGATGTGCGAGCTGAAAAAATATGCTTATAATTTAAAAAAGAATAAGTATTATTATAATAATATGTTGAGATATGCAATAAGTAAGGTTTATACTTATTTTGTTGATTTGAGGATAAAAAAGGGAAAATACTCAACACATAGATGATGGATGTTGTAACCACGATGTGACTATTTCTTTTGGGATAAATTTACACCACGATAAAACCTACTTATTCCATAAATATTCAGTTATCTCCAGCCAAATTTCACTTATCCTAAGAAAAAATCTGATTAACTAAACATAAGCCCCACTTACGTAGATAAGGATTTGTAAACATGTACATACATACATACATACATACATGTTTATCGAGCTTTTAGCGAATCGAACCTGACCGAACCTATGATTTTTAGGTTCGGTTCGTTTCATTAATCGAGCCTAAACTTGTGTTCAGGTTCAGTACGTTTATTTCCGAACAGAATCTGAATCGAACTTTTAGCGAGTTGAACCTGAGCGAATATCGAACTTGAGAATTTTTTGACATCCCTAGTTGTTTTAATGACATCAAAGACCTGAATGAAACCTAGACGACCTATTTTGGTATGAAAACTTGGTGACCTTATTGAGGAGGACATCAACTTATAACAAAACCCAGCACACATTAATTTCCCAACACTGTGCATGAACCATATCCATTGCTTTTCCAGGTTGACGATGGAAAACCAATTACCTAGCGTATTAAACAAAGCAGCAACATGGTGATCACTGTATCAAACCAAATCCAAGTAGAAAATCTCCCTCCACCTCGCAACCACGAGAGAGAGAGAGAGAGAGGCAGACAGATACAGAAAGAGGTGCGTGCATGTGCTCCTCCCTGCAAAGACAAACACATGCCCTAAAGCGAAACCCTAGTTTTTTTTAACAAAGGCTACACGCTCTCACGTAAAAGAAGCAAAGGGGGGAAGGCACCCAAGTGCCCAAAGGGAGGTGTTTTTGAGATTATATCTTTTCTTCCACCTTGGTCCAACGCTCCTGCATCTGCATGCATGCATCATCTGAGAGAATCCGATGTGACATCCCCCAAAGTCCGAGAGGTGTTGGATATGGAAGAGGGGGGATTAATTAAAGAGCAGCAAAACTGCCTTCTTCTTTACCTTTGCTCCTCTCTTTCTCCCCCTTTGTGTTCCTCTGCCCCGTGCTTTGGTTACATTAAAGGGAAGGGAGGAGAGCTGCATTGCACGCACGAAAGAGGCGTGCAAACTGCAAAGCGTTGTTCTTATTTCGGTCGTAATAAATTTAGCTCGTACTTTATTTACTGATCTGTATTTGCTTCTGTCAATTTTCTGGTATACAGTAAATTACTGAACTCGAAGAAATACTTAAACCAAGCTATGCAGAAAACGTTAAAGAGAAAAACTCGTACAAATCCAATATCGCAAGGATGTGTGTACGTATATTATACAGTGATTCTGCAAAAATCTCCTGCTCAAATTCTGTACATTTCTTCTTCTTCTTGAAAATTATGAGGAGTACAATAATCGGACTTTGCTCACGAATCCCAATGACGGGATCAGATCCTTAGAGTGTGTTTGGTTCGTGGGTTATCTGGGGAATGATAACTCGTTTTTGTATTTGTGTGTTTGGTTGGTCGGTTAAGGGTTGGGAGGATTTGTATGATGTGATTGTATTGAAATTTGAAAAAGTAGGTAGTTATTATGATATGATTGTATACGAATTTGAAAAAGTGGATAGTTGTTGTGATGTAATTGTATTGAAGTTTGAAATAATGAGTAAGGGCATGTTCGTTTGGAGAATAGGCCCTGGAATAAGGGGTCTATTCTCCATCCAACACGGTTTCATGTGGTACGATTATTCTTCCTCATTCCATCTTATTTCACTCTTATTCCTATTTTTATCCCACCTTACCTACCTTTATTTCACCTTATTCTCTTTATTCCTATTCTCCAGCCGAATAAAGAATAGACCTTATTCTCCTTATTCCCAATCCTTATTCCTGCTTATTCTCTAACTGAACGGGCCCTAAGAGTTGAGTATTTTATGATTTTTAGATGATACGATGGTATAATATATATTTTTTTGATGAAAAGATGATGGACCCCACAAGTGGGTTAGGAATATGGGTTCGGGGGGTAACCCACCCAAAGGGGGTAACCCTCCAAACGAACACACCCTAATAGATAACATAGCTCCTTGTTGATATACAATTAGTCGCATGCAGCTTGCGCATTTCTGCTTGTGAGAATGCAATACGTTTTGTAAAGAGTGTCCATATGATCGAGAAGGTAACTCATAAATTTTAAAACCTAAACCCTAAATCCTGCTACAAAAATACAAAAATCACATGATCTCCGTAATGTACAAAGTCCTTGCTTAGAACATAGCTTGTTTTCTATGTTTTATTTCACTACAGATACTATAAGGGTGCATTTGGTTAGCGGTTTAAGGCGTGTTAAACTGGTAGAGGATAACCCGCTTTTGGATTTTTGGTGTTTGGATAGAGGGTTAAACTGGGGGTAGGTTAGAAGTGGGTTTGTTGTGACATATGGAAGTATGAAAAAGTGGGTAGTTATTGTGATTTGATTGTATTGAAGTTTGGAAAAATGAGTAAAAGTGGAGTTTATAAGCTTTATATGATATGATGGTATAATATATTATTTTTTGATAGGATTGATGATGTAAAATTGATTTATTTAATTTCTTTAAAAAAGAAATAAAGTGGGGCCCACGCAAGAAAGAGGGGGAGTAGGTTAAGGGGGGTTTACGCGACCCGAACGAGCCTTAAGAGTACAATAAGTGACGGTCATGAAGGTCTTATATCCCATTGACTAGGTTATAGAGCTACTTGAAATCATTATCATATCTCTCATATAGTTGGTGATTTTCGATTCTCTACGATTTCTCTGCCCTCGGCCCAGTCCAAGAAAAGATTTCAGTTTGGGTCAACTCAAATCCCCTGTTCCATCGTATATTTGCGAGGCCCAATTAATACAAGATAAATCAAACATGCATACATTCGAATAGGGAAAATTGGGTTTCTTAATTGCCAGTCCGCTTATCGATTCATACGTTTACAGTGATAAAATACTCACCTCAATCATCCATTTTGTCAATGGCAAAGGCCCTCGTTGAGCTCATCAGCTATGGAACGTCGGTGATCGAAGCGGGAGGGAGTAATGTGGTGCAAGAAGGGGCGGACGGTGTGCAATAGCAATGATGATTGGGAAGGAGGGGGGAGCAGTCTTATCAATTTTTCTTTATCGATTCAGTTTAATTAGCCTGATGTAAAGGATGATGATATTATTATTTAGTAAAATAATTTGATTCTATAGTCAAACTTTTTTTTACGAGACTTCTGATTCAGTGTCCTAATCTGTTTTAAAAATAGTTATTTACAATCATAACTCTGGGTAGTTTGGTAATTACCTTAGGAAGCATCAATAATTCGTAATTACACGAGCAACCTCGAACAAGTGCTCCGTCCTACACCCATAACTCTCCATTATTATAGTTAGTTAACTTAACCAGATCTAAAGTAAATCTAATCAATCTTAGATCCAACGGTTATAATTAAAAGCAAAAAAAAGAAAAAAAACCTTTCTTCCTCCTCCCGATCCCCCCCCCCCCCCCCCCCCCCCCCCCCCCCCCCGCCGACCACCATCCTCCCTAGTTGCTTCCTCCCCCTCGACCTCCGCCTCCAGCAGCCACCTCCCCCTCATCCTCCGCCTCCCAGAAACCTTGCACCGACCACCTCCTCCAGCAGCTCACTTTCCATCGACCTCTGCCTACCAGTGGCCCCCACCCCCCATGCCGACCACCAACTCCAGCAGCCCCCTCAACCTCCGCCTCCCATCACCCCCCACGCACCGACCACCTCATCCAACAGCATCCTCGACCTTCACCTCCCATCGCCCCTTCGACCTCCACCTTCCAATCCCCCCAGATGCTAGAGAGAGAACTATATGGCATGATTTGCAAATAAGAATGAGTATTAGGGGTAATTTCATTTTTTACGGAGAACGTCAAATATAGCAGGCATCCCAAACGGAATATAACACAGGGTTATATCATGTATGAGCTAAGTATTATTCTTGAGTTGTTCGTGTAATTACGAATTATCAAAGATCCTGTGGGGGATGTGGATGCCAATATTCGTGACCCTATTCTGTATTCAGGCGAGTGTGCATGGAGGCGAGTCCTGGCGCATGCTCATGAGGGGGCAGTGGAATCCTCGCAAAAGGAAGCTGTGGCGGTGGGAGAGCATCTCGCCCGGTGGGGGGTCACGAGTGGCCATCTCTATTTGCCTGCGGTGGTTCTCGGTGCCGAATCCAGAAATGAATCTTCGCAGTCTGGTGGGAAGGGGAGGCTTGTGACGGCGCAACCCATCAGCTCAGTTGACAGATTGCCTTGAGGGGCACCTCAGATGTGGCGTCCAGAGTTGGATGGGGATATGCCTCCCACGGATGGAGGGAACATCGAAGGCAGCGGCGGGGGCACGTCTTCAGGAGGCCGAGGTCTTTGGCCGACGGCAGAAGCGGGGTGTTCCTAAGGAGAACCCTCATTTCGATTGAGGGCGTCGGCAAGGGCGCAACTTTGGAAGGCATGGCCGCTGAGTTGATTCCGACGGATGTGCCAGGCTCGACTGCGAATGGAGGGGTAGGGGGAGAGTTGGAGAAGGGTAGGCCGAGAATGGAGGCTGACTGGCCAAGGGGAGGGGCGGTTGAGTCGGGGACCGATATGGTGTGAGGGTGGAAAATGGGAGGAAATTCGGTGAGTGATTGGGAAATGGGGGGGCAATTTGGTGAGAGATGGGGAAATGGAGGGCGATTTGGAGGTGGTGGTGGATACGCACGGGGTGGGAGAGGTTTTGGAATCGGAGGTGGTAGTGGGGACGCAAGTGGTGGGGGTTGGATTGGAAATGGAGGGGTCGGCATGCTTGGGCCTCCTCCCACCAATGAGGGGCACCATGATGTCTAGATGAATTTGCTCTCTTGGAATGTGTGGGGTTTGGGAAGGCCGGAAAAGAGATCTGCGGTGCAAAAAGTGATCTTGGAGCGGATGGTGGGCGTGGTTCTTTTGCAGGAATCTAAAGTTCATGTGAACCATGACTCGGTGTTGAAGGAGGTGGGAGGGACAAGATTGGATGAGTTCTATGCCATTGGGTCGAATGGTGCTTCGGGGGGTCTATTCACTGGGTGGAAGGGGGAGAAGTTCACCTTGGAGGGTGGAGAGGTGTTGGGCTGGCACTCTATCTCTGTCCTCCCGAGACGTAGGGCAGATGGAATTTTGATTGCTATAAGCAATGTATATGGCCCTTGAAGTGGGGGGAGTTTTTCGCAGTTGGTTGATGAGCTGGCTATTGCACGGGAGAGGTTCCGCTCGGTCTCTTGGATCGTGGCTGGGGACTTCAATGTCACCCTTCACTCGAAGGACCGTCCGGGTGGTCGTAGTGGGTGTGATGTAGGACCGTCCGAGCTTTGGGGGCTCATTGATGATTTCAGGATGCAGATCATGGACGCGATGGGTGCAATTACACATGGCGAAACTCTAGGTTGGGATCCCGTCTGGACAAGTTCTTGCTTTCTGTCGAGGCGATGGTGTCATTTCCGTTGGCTGGGGTATTTGCCTTACTGAGAGCGCATTCAGATCACAAGCCAGTGATGTGGGCCTCTGGGGAGAACGTTCGGTCGAGATCTTTTTTTCGTTTTGAGCAGGCGTGGCTGTTTGAGGATGGGTTCTACGAGGTAGTGGTGACTTTTTGGGTGGAGTGTCGCCCTTTGGGGTCGGCGACGGCTAGATTAGCAGCTAAATTGAGAACTCTCATGGGGCATTTGAGGGAGTTCAATAAGGTAAACCAGGTACAGAGGAGGGTCAGGCAGGCATCAGCTCAAGATGAGGTGTGCAGACTTGATAGACTCGAAGAAGAGAGGGAGCTCTCGGCGTTAGAGGCTGAGGAGAAATGCGGGCACCTGGATGTTATTCTTCAGGAGGACAGGAAGGAGGAGGTGGTGTGGAGACAGAGATCCAGGCAGCGTTGGTTGAAGGAGGGGGATGCTAATACTCGATTCTTCCACACCATGGCTAGTGGGAGGAGGAAGAACTTTATTCTCTCCATTGTGGTGGGTGGTACCAGGGCTCAAGGGGACCGTGCTGTGGGCGCGGCGCTCCGTTCTCACGTTCAGGAGATTAGCAAGCGGCAGGCTCGTGCTGGCTGGGGTTGGAAAGGTAGGGGTGTCTCGACTATATCTGAGGCTCATGCGAGATCGCTCGTCCGGGGTTTCACGGAGGTGGAGATTAACGATGCGTTGTTTCAACTGAATGCTGATGGGACACCTGGACTTGATGGCTTCTCGGTATGCTTTTACAGAGAGTTTCGAGAGGTGGTCAAGGATGATGCGATGGAAATGATCCATGAGTTTAGCAGTGGAAATCAAGAGTTTGAAAAGCTGAATAAACCTTTGATTTTTCTCTTGCCAAAATGGGAGAACCTGTCCTTGGTGGAGAATTTCAAACCCATTGCGCTCTCGAACGTGATCTACCTCATTGTTGCTAAAACTCTGGCCAATCGATTGCGCGTGGTGATGCCGGATCTCATTTCCCCTGAGCAGACGACTTTTGTGTCAGGGAGGTGCATGGCAGATGGGTTGGTGATGGCATCGGAGGTGATTGTATATTGGAGGAGAAACAAAGGTAGTGGGCTGCTGTTGCAAGTGGATTTTGCAAAGGCATACGATTCTATTTATTGGCGATTCCTATGGAGATCTTTGGAGAAGGGGGGATTCCCTCACATTTGGATGACTTGGATGAAGCGTTGTATCACTACAATCTCATGTGCTATTCTCACTAATGGTAGGCCTGAGGGGGGCTTCTTCCAGCCGCAGAGAGGGATCCGACAGGGATGCCCGTTGTCCCCTTTGCTATTCGTGATTGCTGCGGACGCGTTGGCGGTTCTTATGCGGGTTGGCGGCGGAGGGGGATTGGTGCAGTGGCTACACGATTGGGGATGTTTCGATTCCACTGCTGCAGTATGCTGATGACACCTTGATATTTTTGAGAGTTGATTCGGACAGAATTCGTCGCACAGCAAGGATTCTAGACATTTTTGGTGACATTTCAGGCCTCAAGATTAATCGTCTTAAGTCCATGGTGGTGCCTTTTGGGATGACACAACGTGAGGCGGAGGAGGCGACGACCAGTTTAGGGTGCCCTTGAGTGCACTGCCAGTCACTTATCTAAGACTTCCTCTGGTGACAGGGAGGTTTCGGGCTTGTGATTGGCGGCCGGTGATGGCAAGGTTGGAGGGGCGACTAGCGGGCTGGAAGGCTTCTACGTTTTCTGAGGATGGGAAGGTTGTGATGTTGAAACATGTTCTCTCTGCAATTCCGGTATTTTTCTGTTCCACCATATTGTTTCCAGTTGGGATCAGAAGGAGGATGGAGGTTATGATGAGGAGGTTTCTCTGGTCGAATGGGAGGCAAGAGAAGAAGGGAATTCACTTGGCTGATTAGAGTGTGGTAACAACAGCAAAGAAACTCGGGGGCTTAGGTGTTGTCAGATTGGGGGAGATGAACAAGGCACTGGTGGCGAAGTGGGTGGTGCGGATATGGGGGAGTTAGGAGGATCTTCTGTGTCAGCTTATGCGGAAGATTTATGGTAGTACCTTATCTTTGGAGGTCGCTCGGGTTAGAGTACCCTCGGTGCTGTGGCAGGCTATTGAGAAAGTACTTCCACTTATGGTTGACAAAATGAAGCCTGTTTTGGGGGATGGAGAAGATTTTATATTTTGGCTCGATGATTGGACAGGGGATGGAATATTGAGAGAGAGATTCCCTAGTCTGTTTGGTGTGGATAGTGGTAGAGAGGAGGTGATCAACCGGAGGTGGGAACAGGAGGTTTGGAGCGTTCATTTCGACACGTTGCACTCTGTTCGTAGATTGGAGGAGCTCCTGAGGATGCACAGGGAATTAGCGGGGGTGGAGGGTCCATCGGATGGGGCGATGGAAAATTCTCAGTGAAGAAGGCCTACCGTTTCTTCACCAGCGATGAGGGTCAAGGGAGCAGAGACATCAGACTTGATGCCAATCCCATTTGGAGGAGTAGGGTGCCGAGTAGAATGAAGGTATTCATGTGGCTGTTCAGACTTGGAAAAGTTCTCACTAAGTACCGTCGTAGCAGGTTATTGGGAGTGGATGATCGCCAATGTGGTAGATGTGACCAGGGGGTGGAGGATTTGGATCATCTTTTCTTCTCATGTCCGTACTCGGTGCGGGTCTGGAGTGATGCCGGGCTTCCTTGGATGAGGGTGGAGAATGCGTCCACTTTCTGGAACTGCATCAGAGCGGAATGTGGGGAGGGACGTGCAGAGACCTCATTTCCTTTCGCCATCCTTTGGGCGATATGGCGTGGTAGGAATGATGAGTTGTTTAGGGGGAGCGTATTCTACTTTGAGAATGTAAGGGAACATTGTAAGGCGTTATGTGTGTTTTGGAATCATATGATGTAGAGTAATCCATGTAACCTAATTACATGTATATATACATAGTTTTCTTGCGGTGGAGTCCCAATTTTGGGTCTCCACCCCTACTTCATTCAAAAAAAAATATCAAAATACTCAGGATTATGGGTATAAATATCCCTTTTAAAAACAGACTATTCTTTTTCGTTAGAACTTTCAGGGAAACCCCATCTCTACGGCATCTTTAACAACGCGTTGGATTTCTTTGACCCGCAGAAGCGAATAGCCTTATCTTCTACTCGAGAAAAGTCAACACCTTCCCTCCATCCGCTGATTCCCCTCCCCTTTTTTATTCTTATCTAAAAAAAACACGGTTCTCTTTCTCTGCTTCTAATTTCTTTGATATCCCCATGTTCTTCCAATTTAAAAAAATTTAAAAACATAAAAATAAATACACTCTTCAATATATAATGTGAATATGCAATGGAAAAAAATACACTCAAATCAGAAAGTTTAAATCAGAAATACATGAACGCCACTAAAATAAGAAAATTTAAATTTCAACCCCTCACTTAAAAACTTTGACTCGGCAGTCCTTGCTCCTGACCTCCTGCTTGGTGAGGGACAGCCCCAAGTTTATGGTGCAGTTGAGCTTGATGTCGATCCACTTCTTGACGATCCCCAGCACGTCCACCTTCCCCCCGATGTCCGTGTAGCTCTCTACCGCCACCTCCCCCGTCTTGATCACCGCCGTGGTCGCGTTCGTCTGAATGATATTGTCCACGAGGACGTCCACCGTCACGTTCATCCGCACCGTCCGCCGCGCCCTCGCCACGCCGCTCGGTGCGTAGGCCACCCCCACCACGTGCCCGTCGTAGCTGAACTCCGTCGTGCTGTTCTCGAACCGGAACGAGGCGGCGTTGGGATTCTTGATCGAGACGTCCGCGGTCACCGTCGCGTTGAGGGAAAGGGAGTCCTTGAAGTCGAGCGAGACGTCGGAGAGGGTGATGGAGTCGACGTTGAGGACGGGATCCTTCACGCGGAAGACGGTGAGGGCGAGGATGAGGATTGTGATGGCGAGGAGGACGAGGATTACGGAGCAGGAGGTGACTGTGCAGACCAGGCAGCGGTGACGGCGAAAGAAGGAAGGTGGAGGAGTGGTGGAGTACGGTGCGGCGACCGGTGGCGGCGAGGAGGATCGTGAGGGCTCTGTTAAGGGCCGGAGCTGCTCGACATCCGGCATGGCGATACAAAGCTTGAAAATTGATGCCCTCGTACTTGGACCACCTCTCTCTCTCCCTATATATATAAAGAAAGAGAGAGAGTTTAATGGGGTCGGTATTTTTTATTTTTTTTTAAAATATCGTCATCTATATTCATCCTTATATCTCTCTTATATATCATTAAAATTTTGTTAGAAACAGAGACTCCTACAGCCTCTATCGAAACAGTCATTTTTTAACGGTAACATGATTTTTTAAATCGACATCATCTCAATGGAGGCCGTAGGAGTCTCTCTTTCTGACGAAATTCAAATGACATATAGAAGGGATATATGGATGAATATACATTATGATATTTTTCAAAAAAAATAAAAAAACGTTGAAAACGATGCAATAGCAGCCCGATTAAACTCATATATATATATATATATATATATATATATATATATATATATGGGAAAAATGTGTATGCCCCCTAGGGGGAGCTAACTTAGCTCCCCCCGCCCCTTTTTGACATAATTTTTTTATTTTTTTTAAATTTAAAACCGTGTAAATTCATTATTAAATCCCTATATTATGCTATTAAAATTTCGTGCGAAACAAAGACTCCTACGACCTCCATCCAAACGGGGTCGATTTAAAAAATCCTATTACCGTTAAAAAATGACTGTCTGGATGGAGGCCGTAAGAGTCTCTGTTTCGCACGAAATTTTAATAGCATAATATAGGGATATAGTGATGAATATTCATGGAAGAAATTTTCAAAAAAAATAAAAAGGGGTGAAAATAGGGCGGGGGGAGCCAAGTTAGCTCCCCTAGGGGGCAGCCCCATTTATCCCTATATATATAATTTGTCCAATTATTCTCGTGAAAACTTAGTAGAGCGGATTAAGAACAGAACATGTGTTAATATAAGTGATATCTGCCACCATGGAACGAAAACAAACCGATGGATCGCGATCCAATGGTCCAGTTTTCAGCAGCTTCCGTACTTGCTGATGGCTTGATGTATCTACCACGGCGTTGAATAGATGTTAGAATGGGACCAATCATATTTTTGCGTTAGGTAGCTTTTTTTTTCAGAAATGCAATAAATATGTTTCTGTTGATGTAGTTGTTAACAGATGCAATCGAGTCTGTAGTTCCACGTGGAAAGTTATTGAATTGCCTGATAATTTAAACTTTAAATATTTTGGATGATAGTAAATAGATCTAATTAGATTCAATGTCGACAAGTTATCATGAATAATTTATCTCAATAACGGTTCCGAGTAGAGGTGGGTATTTGATTGGTTTGGGTGGGGCTGTGATATTAGGTTTGGGTTGAATTCGATTTGGATTGCAAAAATGATACCCATCACCCAATCAAATTAGATTGGGTTGAGATGTTTGGGTGACCTGTTTAGGTCGATTGGGTTGGGTGAAAATCAAATTACCCATATGAAAATCTTGTAAATTGAAGATCAAGCAATGATGGGGCTATCGATGTATGAAAAAGATGTCAAAGTAAGCATGCATTAAGCTCAGTAGAAAAGAAGAAGGTTGGATGAATATGTTTAACATAGATGAAGAATATTGGGATATGTTCAAGTTGATATGGAGTTCTTCAGTTAAGATTATGAGATTTTCAAGAATAATTTATGTCACCTGAAAAGGGATTGAAGCGTATATGTTTGATAATAAAGCAGATTCTCAACTGTTTATAGTATGTAATGATAATATTAAGGATCATAGAGAAAAAATATATTGAGTACAACACATAATAACAACTGAAATAATGTTTAGTGAGACAATATTGTTAACAAGTTGATAACTTGGATTGGAGAATCTGAGTTGTACATTAGAAATAGATATGAGTTTAGAATTATTGATATTATGTATTAAGTAAATATCGGTTGGGTTGGGTGAGATTAAACATATTGTCATCAAAAGAAATAGTTTGGATTATTTGGGTAAGTTGGGTGGAAGACATAGACCCACCAACCGACCCAATACCCATTGAAGGAAAATCGCTTAGGTCCAACCTGATCTAAAAATCCGAATAATCCAAATCATTCTGACCCATTTTTAACGATTTAGTTGGATTATATGAGAACTAAGCCGGGGACATTACAACCGATGTTTGATCCTTTGGTCAATATTAGGAATCTTTGTCACCGTAATTTGACGAAATCCGGTCCGTCGTTCAAACTTCAACAGCTCCTTGTAGATTGGGCTTCCAAAGATTCCTACTTTTCCCAAACGCCATTCCTATCAATAAATTCGATTGTATTTATGGAATTTTTGAATTCTCTATCATCGTACAGAGATCTTTGTCCAATCAATAAAATTTAATTGGATAAATTACAAATGCATCATTTTTTATCTTTTTTTTGTCTCAAATGCATACTTCCATAAGATTGAAAGTTTTGGTCTCTCTTTGTTACATTTGAAAAATGAAGCCTCTCATTAATTGAGGACTTTTTGTGTAATTCACCCAATTTTATTTGTCCTTATTAATGCCAATAATTGGGTGTGTGTACTGTTTTTCCTGATTGATTGTACTCTCACACTTATAAAGATAAATAACTGAAACTTTTAGATAAGCTATACAACATTGAGTGGAATTTTAAATAAATTTAATCAGCTGGTTAATCCTTAATTAAAATAATAGTAATCAATATTTCATGGTTAGAATAATACGGTATATTTGTCAAAATGGGGGATAAAATCCAAAATAGCACAGGGTCAAAATGGGAGAATTTGCATCCATACCCTCTTCAAGAAAGTTATTGGTGTAGTTAATCCTCGCATTTATCAAAAAGAGGGTATATTTCATTGTATTTGATTTGTGTGATTTACTGAACTTCATAATTTGAATTAAAAAAATCCTGTTATCCGTTAATTTCACGAATATGACGAATGAAATTAGCATGCTTCGCCTTCTGATTAGAGATGAAAATGGATTGGATACGTATCAGATAATACATATTTCCATATCAATATTTGCTTCATCTCTATCGAATACGAATATAGATATAGATATGATTTGGATATGCATTACAGAAACCATATCTTTAAAAATATGGATATGAATACGAATGGAATATTTTTCGAATCTGAATACGGATCGAATAAAGAGCGACCCAAATATGGATCAAGAGACAATCCAAATATGAATCGAATAAAGAGTGAATTCAAATATGAATTCAATAAATATGGAATCCGAATGCAGATCGAATAAAGACCACATATGAATACGAATTGATTTTTTTATAAAAGTTCATAATGATTATAAAAAATGATAAATAAAATATAAATAAATTTCATCACAACAACAGAGAGCATTGAGGCAACCTATGTTCTTGATCAGAAGCAAAAAGGAGGATATGATTTAGTATTTTTTGTCCGTGCCCATCATCAAATAAACAGAAGTTTATTAATATCATCAATATATTGTATTATATAAGGGTTATATGGGGTTGTCTCCTGGGGGACAACCAACATGGTTGTCCCCACCCCATTTTTCATCAAATATTTTTATTTTTTTGAAAAATAAAGCCATGTATATCCATCTTATATTTTTCCTATATGGCATTCGAATTTCGTCAGAAATAGAGACTCATATGCCCTCCATCAAGAACATGTACAATTATAGCAATTCTAAAACCGGTAAAATTACATGTTCTACATGGAAGGCATATGAGTCTCTGTTTCGAATGAAATTGGAATCACATATTAGAAGGATATAGGGATGAATGTACATTACTTTATTTTAAAAAAAAGTTGGAAATAAGGTGG
This sequence comes from Ottelia alismoides, assembly GCA_037367405.1. NCBI lineage: Eukaryota > Viridiplantae > Streptophyta > Magnoliopsida > Alismatales > Hydrocharitaceae > Ottelia > Ottelia alismoides. The sequence goes on along the minus strand of JAZKJV010003738.1, from coordinate 340,727 downwards.
GGCAGGTCCATTTTTTCCATTATATAATATATAATAATAATATAATAACATTGAGTTATGGTTTATATTATATTAATTAAAATATAAAATAAAATTAAACAATATATTCAGATTCGGATTCAGATTCAAGCCATTGTCATATCTTATTTAGAAAATTTTTATAATCCATATCCATATTAATAATTTAAAATGAATATCTATATTCGGTAATTTTTCGACTCCGATTCGTCATTGCATGTACAATTAAAAGCCTTAGTCGTTGCATGGACAATTAAAAGCCTTAGATTTCAGCTTCTATCGTGTCGAAATTAACTTTCGATTAATGATTGCACGGATAGTTAAAATTAGCTTTTTGATTAATTATTGCATGGATTATTACTTTAATTTCCCTATATATTACCTTCTTTATAGATAAACTAGCGACAAGCCCATGCGTTGCACCGGGAATTGTAGATGCTTGTGTCAAAATGATTGTCGAGTAAAAAAAATCCAATAATAAAATTACTTGGAACCATTGATGTTCTGTAAAGTTTCATTATAAAATTTTTTTGGAGATTGAATGAATTGCCGTTAAAGTATTGATTACATGTAAGGTGCTATCAAGCAAGGTTTAAAAAATCGGATCAGATCGGCTGTTCGGACCGGTTGGATCAAGAATCCGTCCTGACCTGGTCGATTCGGCCAGTTTTATGTAAATTAAAAAAAGAAAATAAAAACCATGGTTCGACTAATTATCGGACGGGTTGACCCGGATGGTTGGATTTGGTTGACCCGGATTGACCAAATTTTGATGATTTAGTATATTTTCAAAAAAATAAAGTTTTAAATAATGAAATAATAGGGTTTTGTATCTTGTACCCTTTCTAACTTCTGCAATTTCAATTACGTCCCTCTCCTTTTTGGAATATAACTTGTGCCAGTACTTTCTTAGAGTAATTTTCTAGAAGCAACTATAAATAAATCATTACAATATTATATCCATATATAATGCTAGAAATGTGACTACCTTTTACAGAGTTTTACTCGAAATAGACAATCGTGTTATTCCATTTAAAGATTTGACATTTTAAACGATTACTTCATTGATATATAACTACATATATCTTGTTTTATCGGTTCAAAAAATTGGTTCGACCACTCGGACCAGTAAATTAAGCATGGTCCGATTTTTCCCGAATCGATAAGAATGATGAAGTCATGCGACATCATCACCGGTCCGACTGGTATAGATAGATGGTCCGAGCCGATTGGACCAAATCGAAGACTGACCGGTTCAATATTCGGTCCAATTTTTAAAACCTTTCTATCAAGAAAATAGTTAGCGGAAAACTTAAAACAACATCTGTGAATTCATGTGTAACTAAAGGAATACACATAACATAACATACAGTAGTAATATATAAGTATCACTATACTCATGATAACCAGTATAATTAATATGTAGTTGGTATAATAAAAGATGAGAAATAAATAAATCTATGATTTTTTTGTTACCCTAAGATGGAAGATATATTTTTTCGATAAACATGTATTGAGAAAATGTCCCAATAGATCCAATGCATCTTCCTATATACATTTACACAAGAAATTAATGTTTATAAAATTAAATTCAATTGCAGATAAATTAGTTATTTAAATATAAATAAAGACTTTATATTTACATGTCTAAGTAATTCTTGTAGTTGAGCCATTATTATATCCAAAAATTTTTCCGCCACATCTCCGAGAGTTGTGATATAAATCTCTTATTTGCTATCAGATACATCAATCCTAAGCTTCATTTTTCAGATATACAAAAAGAGCAGCAGATGTACTATGTCACATAATAAATATTTTGTAAATTTATACTGTGATTTATGGAAAACCTTAGAAAGTGGATTTTGAATATGTTGAAGGAGTGTATTGAGAAACGAGGTTTTTGGTGGAACAGTTCAAGCAATAATTGTTGTTGAAAGAGAGTTCATATGTGGACAAATAATTTTTGCAACATTCATACGACATTTGCATATTTGTAAAGATACTAGACATTGTAGCTTTTACTTGATATGTGTTTGCCTACAAATATTTAGTAAGTAAAGTAGAATAATCTAAACTTGCATTCAAATAACAATATATATCCAATAGGAAATAAAATAATGATATCTCTGTTGGGAAACTTTGATTAAAGTCAATGAGTCCAGAAACTGTGATGGAATGTAATTCAGGACAGTTGAGGAGGGTATTTTGTATCAAAGATAGTGAATGAATTTGATTTTTCAGATTATCCTGCTTTACAAATCTGAAAGATAATACGTGTATGCATAAGTAACGAAATAAACTCAACGTACCAACTGAGCAGATCGATGGCCTTGTCAAAGTTTAATCTATCAAATTGTATCGTAGAAAAACCTGTTATTGAAAGGGCGTATGAACCGAAAATTTATTATATAGTTATCTAAAAAGATATGATGAAGATATATAAATAAAAAATGAAACTATAACTTCTTAACATGTATGAAGTATCAAATCCTTGATACATGGATGCAGATAAATGAGCAGCAAGAACAATACCAGTATTTCTAAAAGCTTCTTCAAGATTAGTATTGTATTCAATTGACAAGTCTCCCCAAATTGTAATTCTCGTAGTTGATCCACTGAGTTATTGAGAAATCAGCTAGATTATTTGCAAAATACATGTATGTATATATTATCGATATGATTTGGAAAGAAGTGATATAAAAGCATCTTTGATCATTGATATCAATATTGGATATTTTTGCAGTCTTCCATTCTTTGTTGTGATATTAGTAATGGATGTCAAATTTATAAGTATTCTCAAAACACCTATATAGGAAGAAGGATATTCTTAATTTTATCTCTGCAATGAAAGGAAAATCGAATGTAAGATTTTAACTATGGAATGTAACAACTGTAAATAATTTTAATACTTATCAGTGATTCATCTTTTTGATTTATGGTATGTAAATAATTCAAAGATATTAAGTTGTGTGCAAACTGTGGTATGCGGGCATCGTCATCCTGTAAGTCGATTATTGACCAACAGTTAAGGAGCATGCGATATCGACGATCGATGATCACATGCCACTTCTTTGCCTCACATATCTGAAACTAAAGAAATAAACATATCCTATTTGTAACTTCTCTTTCCAATGTTCCAAGCATACTTCATTCATGGAACCTTCCATTTGATCACCCTAATCAAGATTTCAAAATTAAATAATAAATTGGGTAATAGAAATCATATGCAAAGGATAATGTAAACCAACAAATAATAAAGAGGTTGAACATGTTCATCTATAACAATGAAAGCCATCAAGTTTCCATTCCTTATGCTTAAGATATCGCCAAATCAAATTCTTCACACTCTAACATGGCAAAATACATTGTGGAAAATAAGTTGGGTCAAAGCCAAGGAAATTTTTCGAGTTGTAGCCAACTTTTGGTTTTTACGTATAAGTTTTATTTTTTATTCATATCCTCCAATGACATTTCTTATTTTGTTCACTCTCTAGAACAAATGAGATAAAAATTTGAATATTTATATGAAAATATAAAATGTATGGAGTGAAATTGAATTTTGAAATATGTGTACCTTCTAGTGTTGACCTTGAGGCATCCATAAAAACCTTGCATTTATCTAAAGAACAATGCACTTATTGTTATGGGAAAGTTATATGAAACCACGCTATGTTAACATAATAGAGATTGCATTAGTTTGCCACTGTTTGATTATCTAAAAGTTTACCGTATTGGTAGGTGATGATATTGCGGCATGAAATCACAAGTAGTAGTTTACTATTGTGAAAGTATGATGCATAAAGATGTAAGTTTGAAATTTAAAGAAATCAACTATTACCAAGCATGCATGACATTATTGTTAATTCAAAGATTTAAATATTTTTGCAAAAGTAAGACAACTTCAGGAAAGAAACCTTCTTTTCGAAATGAAGTGTTTATAGAATGAACGTAGATCGTCAAGAATAGAAGTTGGTAAGGAAATATTAAAGCCTAATTTCATCCAAATTCTCCTTATAAAGTATATTTTTGTGAAGTTTTAAGGGCGTTCATATGTAGTTGATAATAAAATTTTTAAGTTTTCTTTATGTAACTCCAGATAAAGCAGCATATAATTGACAATGAGTAAAAACAGGCGTTTTAAAATATAATCCAACTGATTTATTAATGTTTATCCTTGACTTTTATTGATCGTCATTGCAAATGCTATCCTAACTGAAAATTGTCCTCTTTTTAAAGCAAAAGGACCTCCATATTTTAAAGCAGTTAATTTTATGTGTGGGATGTAGACACATCTACCTGCATGATCTCATGTTATGATCTCAACGTCAAACAATCTTGGTTGAAACGATTTAACAATAAAATGTGTTTTATTACAGAGGCCAATTGACTGATCTATATTTCTAAGTATCATTAGAGGGATGCCTATTTTCATCTTTACTATACTTGTTGGTATTCCGGGAAGATTTAACGAGTTAAGGTATTCCATTGGATAATCATTTATCACCGTGCCCGATTCATCTAAAGATATAGCCTTGTCAAAGGTATGATTAATTATATCTTCTACATCTATCTTGGCTAATATAGTATTATTTATTTTATACACATCATCATTTCTGGACGCCGAAATTGCACAATCTTTCATATATTCCTTGTTAAGATAATTTTGCAAAATATCCTGAGATACCTCATAAATTAAACCTTCTAAACCTTTGTTTGGGTATATCAAGATATCAGAATGCATACTAATCTAAGAGCATTTACTTGATTCCCTAAAAGGAAGATCTGAAATCCTTCTATCGCCATTGACAAGCATCTATTCTATGAAGTTAGATATACCAACAATATCAGCAGTAATAGATTGAAATTAGAAAATTATAAACGCATGTTTCTCTTGAGAACCAATAATTTGCAATCCTTTCAAAGATAAGATTTAGGAAGAGATGTACTTACAATATCAACACGAGCACCATTGACAATAAACAGAAGAATTTGTCTAAGATCGCGACTTAACACAATAGTCATGCCACCGAACATTAAATTTGCAACATCTAATCTAATGTCCTTTAAGATATCTCCTAATGTTCTTTGAAGAGCATGAAATGCATTTTTATTGATAATTGGTGTGTCATCCAATATAATCAATTTCATTAAACATAATAAGTGACTAGAACATTAATTTTTCTTAATATTACATGTGGATGACTCGTCAAGTTCTAATGGTATTTTGAATCTAGAGTGTGCAGTTCAACCACTCGGCAACAACAATGATGCAATTCCAGAAGAAGCAACTGGAAGTACAATTTTGTTTTCAAAACAATGTTTTGCAATTAGTGTTTTTCATATGAATGTTTTATCTACACCCCCACCCCCAGAAACGAAGGACAAAAACCAACGTTAGCATTATATGACATCATAAATCATAATGTCATTATATATATATATATATGAAATTGTTAACTTTTTTAAGCATGAATATAAGCGATGAAATTCAAATCTTTCACTTGTGATGTTATAGCTCATTTCATTCGTTTGTAAAGTTTCAATATTATGAACTTCATTACTTAGTGCAAGATTTGGAAGGGGTGGGTAATCTGCAAGGGATTTCCATTCTCATTCAAAATAATTTCCCAAGTGTTGTAAACCCTTTAATTGTAATACATCATCTGAAAAAATTCGAACTATTTCGTTTGAGTCTTCTGTACATCGTATTTATAGAAGACTCAAGTCCAGTTGCCCAAGTCATTGTTAAGCGATATTGTCACTAAGATTGAAGCAAAAAGATGGCGTAATTGACATCCAGTTGCCCAACATTGTGTCCTCAGTTGCATACGTCCACTCATTATCTTCATCTAAAAGACCAAGTACAGCACATGCAACTTTAAATATATCAGAAACAATACTATTTACCAATAAGACATCGTTATAGCAGGTGGTCCATGTACTTTGTGTAGTAATATCCTCAAGTAATAAAGTTCTCTAGATAACATTTTTGTTGAGGGAAGGCGACCAATACATTTTCCACGAACTCTTGGTCACCATGCCTTTTTCTGATTCTTCCAAACAAAATGTTGAGGAAATTCAAAATAAGTGTATCCCTTTGCATCAGAAAAACTTCTATTAGCAACAAACCATTCTGTCAACATAATTTTTTGAGATGATGGATTATCCAAAATAAATCCAAGGTCATCATTATCTTTAAAGACTATATTTTGTCCATTGGGTAAGTGATGAATCCCTGCTAGATCATCATAATTATCTTTTTTTACCCTTGAGAAATAACATTTCGTGAGAAATCTTCATTAATTATGCATCTTTGTCAAATAAACCAAACACCTTTAATTAACATACATTTTGTAACCCTAATTTATTGTATTAAATACTAATATTTTCTTTGTTTTTATTTTATTAAAAACCCTAAAAATTAGATTAAATATTATATATATTTGTTTTAATTTCAAAAAGAAATTAAGAAGACAAAAAATAACAAAACCACAAAATTAAGTGTTTTTAAGTCATTAAATATACTTGTAAAAATTCTTCATTGTACAAATAACATCTTTTGGATTTTTGACTAACATGAAACTTGTAGATCTCATCGAGATCTACAACTCTCACGTTTTGATTTTTTTTCTAATTCAACTTCTAATTATTTCTTTTCGAAGTTTCTTTATTTTCTTATTTTTTTTTTGATTTTTCTGGAGCGGCCACACGACCGCATCTCCTTACACCACCTGTCACAATTTTCCACCCTTGATAAGCCCTGGCCTGCTCCATCTCAACCACCACTTCCAGTTGATCTTGAACCATTGGATCTGACATTTCAACCATATGATCCTTCTACATCCAATGCCAATGCTGCCTCCACGTCACCCTTATTCCCACAACCGTTGATGAAAGCTCTTATCAAATCTCAACCATCATCTCCTGCCTCACCTTGCGCCTTTGGATCAAATCCTCTCATCTGATATAGGACCTTTACCCACGCTCGAATCCCAACTGTTGGACCACTCGATCCAACGGTGGAGCTTCATCTTCTACCTCCAATGACTTCCCTCCCAGGCATTACGCCTCGCTGAGTCACTTGCCCCTTCCATTTTTTGACGTTGCTCCTGTCCGCCTACCCACAACATAACGCCACTCCCACGATATCCCAAGATTCGTGATCTTCACGTAGCCCTCATTGCTCCAGACCCTAACTCTTAGCGCCTTCAATTGTTGTTCAAAATCCTCTGTCACCCTCCTGTTACCGCCACATCCGTCGCCCGTAAAAACCCATCGTCGCCTCCTTCTACCTCCATACACCAATCACGGGGATGACGCCCAGCTTCCTCTGTCCTCTGGTGACAGCGGAGAGCAGTTGTCAAGGCAACGACGACTTCATATCCCCAGGTCTGATCCCTGGTCCTCCGACCATGCGGCAGTTGCCTTAGGCGCAGCAGAGCTCCCTACATTGATTGCGCGGGTTCGAGCGAAGACCCGAGGCTTGACTAAAGCCTCAGCCCAAGCCAATTCCCCCATCTTCTTCTTCCTTGAATCATCCAGGTTTGTTTTTTTGCATTTCTTCTCTTTTTCTCCGAATTAGTTATCTTCACTCACGCACCAACTTCGATCCCTGACCATCTTCGAAGTTCACACACACCTTAACCACCCATGCTTGACACTCCACTCACTACCCCTCTTCTCCAGAACCCCTCTCCGCACCGCCTCTTTCTTATCAAACAAGCCTGAGAAGGATCCATCAAGGGCTCTACCTCTGACTACGCACAGCCCTCCATTCACCCCACAACCTCATGCACACACTTCATGCACATCTCGGTTACACTTCTAACTCCTGCATGTTCTCGATAGCTGAACTTCACGCCCCATTGCCGATCTCGAATTTTTCCTCCAACAGTGCTACATTGGACGACATCTACAGCTATCCTGAGAGCTTCTCCGATTGCCAACATCCTCGTCAGGTGGACGCGAAGGTCCACGGATCTTTTACGAAGACATGGGAGCTTGGAGGAGCTTCAATAGCCTCGTAAGAGCCCCATTTACGTCGTCACTCCCTGACAGAGAAAGAAGCACATGCGTCTTTGTATGGCGCCTCTCGGCGGTCATTGAACGCCCTATATCAAGCCACGTTGCAACTCCGGACCAGCAGGCTCGTTCCATCCGAACCACCTGCTCGAGGCACAATTGAACTTGCCATGTCGTCCACCGAAGTTGCATCGTCACCGAACCTAGCCCACCCGCGTGCCATGCACGTGCGCGCTGGATAATTTGCAGAGCATCCCCGCTGGCTCTCAAGAATTACAAAGAGATCTAGGTGTGTGTGCCTCACGTGCATGTCTGGACATTTTGCAAGGACATTCGGCCGACTTATTAAAATTGCAAACTGCCCTAATGCTTTAGGAAAAATTTCAATGGGGTCCCTCCAGCTTTCTGAAATTGAAAATAGGTCCTTCTACGGGCCTATCTATAATATTTATCCTTTTTTCATGTATTTTTATTGCCTTATACCCCTGAACTATTTCTTTAATATCTTGAGCATTGATCTCCGTTTTTATCGATTTTAGTATCATTTTGAAGCTTATTTAATGACTTATTTAATTTCATGATTTGACACTAAATTATTTATGCTTTATTCTGTGATCCACGATGTTTCCAGCTCTTTTATTAATTATCGTTATTATCTTTAGCGCTCAATTCAAATCTGAAATTGATACGCATTCTATGGCTCATTGATACCATTATTTTAGGGTATATTTGTACATTTTTATCTTGCATATTTATTTGCATCTCATAAGTTGTGTGCATGTATTGCATCTCTTTTTAATTGTATTTTAAAATCAAATAAAAATTGCATGCATCACTTGTCCTTGCATTATTTTATCTGCTTATCATTTTGTATATCACATCTACAAGAAGACCTAGGTTTAGAAAATAATCACGCATTAAAAAGCAATAACTTTTGATAAATAGACTAAGAGGCTTGTGCCCCTGTGTTTGACATTGGTATACTTGTCAAGTAAAATAACTTCTACATATTCGAAAGTGTGATTTTTTATTGATCGAATTTCATCTCCTATACTACAATTATCAACAATTAAAGAGGTGATTTTCGAGCCCATCAAATAGAGCCATTGTTGGGGACAAGGCTCATCTTTATTTGTTTGTTGAATTTTATTGTATTATTTTTTATGTGGATATTTTCAAAATTCTAGGTCTTATCATCAGATTGTTTTTACATCATTTGTTTATTATTTTTCTTCATATTTTTCTATCTATTTCTTTTGTGGTAGCTCCCATGGAGATCGAGGACGCTTGATCTACATGAAGGCATGGAGTTGGGAGCTCCCGCTACAAGGAATCGCAAAAGAAAATCAAGAAGGACTCAAGGAAGATTCATCAACATTTTATTCATGCATTTTGTTGTAAAAAATATATATCATGTGCATTTTTAGCAGTCCTCATCCGAGGACTCGCATGTGTAAAAAAAGTAGATCACTTGATGATTTATCCCCCCCCCTCCACCCAACACACACATCCATCATTGTATATTCATACACCCCTCCTCACATCTCCATCATATTCGTCTGTAAAAAGTCATCACCCCCTCCCACATCTCCAAGCTACCAAACATTTGTATAAATGACCCCTCTAATCCTAAAAACCACGAGTCCCCCAACCAAAATTTTGCATCCAATACTTAGGGTATTTTCAACCTACGTATAGGGAGGACCCGACTTAATCAACTTTCCCCATGTTTGTCTTCTTATACTTAGTTCATTTTTGACTAAAGTATAGAGGTACCTCCGAGTCAATTCCGTTATATCACCTTATATTTAATCGAAGCTATAGATTCATATCACTTGTGCTATGAAGACAAAACAAAAGTTAAGTATAGGAGGGTATACCGTATATTACTGTATATATACTTTAGCCATATCTCGTATGTTAAAACTTTTGAAAACTTTTTGGTCTAGGGTTTAGGTATACTGGTGAACTATTCCAAATATATTTTTAAAAATTGAGGGACAGCCTTTCATAAATAAAATTAACCTTATTCAGAATTTCCCATAAAAATGAAAAATTAAAAATTTTCTTTAGTGGAGACCCTGACTACTGTGCTTAAAATGAGTAGCTACTCTTCAATAAGGGAACTACGATCTCCCTTAGTAGAGTGGATGGTCTAGAGGACACTTTCTACGGCTCTGTCCTCAAGTAACACGGGTAGCCATCTAACGGTTCATATTTACACCTATATTGGCTGGAAGTAGATGCAACTATTCATATGAGCTTGTGCCAGTCATTGTTTTTATCTTAAGATTTAAAAAATTAAAATTCATAAAAATTTGTAAAATATAAAATCACAAAATTCACTTTGTAAGGACTCTTGACGCATTCACTATCACTCAAGGCTTAAGGATTTGAAGACATTTGATTTCTGAAATCTTGAAAGATTGAATTAGTCAACCTTAGTCATTAGGGTTTTGAAACTTAATAATCCTCACTTCCTTAGTTCGCAGATTTGAGCGTTATATTGCACTCTTCATCTCCTCCTTCTAAAGAATATGATCAATACATCTCTTTCACAACTACATGATTGATGAGATGGGTCGAATGATCACTTGAGGAACTGAAACTGGTGATTTGAGTCTAGACCCGATTTAATGATGCCCAAGGATGGGATAAAGTTAATGAAGGCCTCAAGAAACCCTAGCCAGTATGTGAACAAGTTCGCATGTTATATCTTGATATTGACTTATGTGCCACGGTGTGATGAAACTTAAATAATTGTTGATCAATGTGCGCCAACTTTTGGTAAAATAATGGAGCTAGCCAAACAATGAAATGAAATTTCGAAAGAAGTTCTCACATACAAAGAAAACCTCTATCATTACAAATACAAATTCTATGAGCTTCCACCAAAGGCGAGCGCTCCCAACCATTTCAAAGTGTCCACTTGGACCAAACATTGTTAGGACCAAGGAGTCGGGCTAGCACAAAAAAGGGTTATGCATCGTATAGTGATACAAGTCTGGCTGTCGAAGGTATTTTAGATACTTAAAAGAGACACACCCCGATGTACTTCCAGGAACACAAGTGCAGACGACTTCTAGTTCTCACTCGATAATTGGATGGTAATATTAATCTTTTACTATACATAATTTGGATCTTATTTCATAAACAAGTTGATCGTGCACTGAATTTCATTTTAAACCCCAAAATATCTCATCAATAAACTCTGTTTCTCGGTTCATCAACTAGTAACCTATATGATCCTTTTGAAAGATCATGCATCTCATATATCTTCATATGCACACCAACTCGTTGATATATGGACCTTGGTTAGGCCACCAACCTATTAATATGTCAAATGTGCACACTCATGCATATAGATGTATATAGGTCTCTCGTCAAAGGATGTGTGTATGATCATGATAGTTTTGATTTATGTCTTAGTTTATCTCGAGCTCATTAAGTCAACTTTTTGACTTGATTATTCTAACACCTTCGAATCACAATTCTTATATAGAGTACATGCATCAAGAAGTCCGTCAGAAATCAGTCTTTAGAGAAAGATTGTCATCTCATTTTTAGACTGGTGATCGTTATTGAATATCACATGTTAAGTTCGTCGTATCCTCCCAAGTACATGATATTCAATATGGCCATAGTACATTATCTTAATTGTACAAAGGGAACTTAATATTCAGTGCATTCGCAATCATTCATTTCAGATGGGCATGTTAAAACAATAAGTTTTAGTACATTAATATGTCGCCAATGACTTACAAGTCCAACAAGTAGGACACACTACGGATTTTCATAACTATATTCCTCTAATATGTCATTCAAAATTCGTCGGAAATATAGACTCTTATGCCCTCCTTCCAAAACAAGTCAATTACAACAAATCAAAGACTATTAAATTACTTGTTATGTGTGGAGGGATATAGTTAAGAAAATCCATCATAGTATTTTTTTAAAAAAATAAAAATAGATAAAAAAAATGAACGTGTAGTAGGTAAAGTTTCATGGAGGCTCCCTTTCCTCTAATAACACTTTGATATTATTGTGTTATAACTCACTGCACGGGAATATTCAAATAGTATTCGGATATCATATGGAAAGGAACTATTGCATATCACTACAACAAAATTGAGTTATAGCGACGGTTTTTCAAAATCCATCACTAAATTAACCATTGTTAAATATATAATGACGATATTATTCGTTGCGAAATGGCTTTTCGTAGTCGAAATTAACGAAGAATATCATATATGTCGTTATATCATTAGCAACGGTCCACATAACGACGCTTATCTGTTATTGTGCCCACATATCAACGTACGGGGATGATGTGTTTCTACTAATTGCTTCCACACACAATCGTTCCATCCCACCTACGCCTTCTCCACACGTGATCGTGCCCTCCCTCCGCTTCTCCGCACACGACTGTTGTCAATGAATCGATAGAGAGGAGGTGCACCACCATCAACAAATAGAGAGGAAGAGAGGTGCTCTGCCATCGAAAAATCACAAGAGGGGAGGGAGGAGAGTGCCGTTAATTAATAGAGAGAAATTAGGTCAAATAATTGTCACATTCTATATCTAGAATGTGACAAAATGACCAAAAATAAGTTTTTCAGCCAAACAAACAAAAAAACATCATCCACTGGTCAATCTCTACAGGTTAACATCCAATCCAAACGCCATCTAATAAGAGGAGAACATGAGCTCAGATCTCAGGATCCTCTTTTGCCACGTCTACTAACTTCACACTGAAAGAAATTGCAAATCCTCAAAACGACATTCGAGGATGCCAAACTTCCAGAGACGTGAAAGAATCCGGTTCCCAGGTCCTGGATGCTTACATGTTGGACTAGTGGTTTTCCTACTACAAGATTGTGACTAACAGTCTAACAATAATCTGCGACAGATATCAAGTTTCAAATACCAAATCCCGAAAACAGAACACACCGACGACGGACGAAGCATCGTCGGGGACTGTCACTTTTTCAATGCATTTTCAAGCTAGATGACGGAACATAATAGCAATTGATAAAAGAAGCCGAGGGGTTGCGATATATTTTAATTGGATCGACTCACCAGGGACTTCTGCTCCAATCCTCGGTTTTGATACTTGCACAAGAATAACAATGTGAACGTGGAACATGTGATCCCAGGTGGCAGGAGTGCCGACAGCTCTGTCGCTGAAGAACATGATCATCAGCACTGCATGCGGATGTTTCCATCCCTCGATGCATCGGAGCAAGCTGCCACTCTCCTTGTGATACATGAATCCTGTTAGAAGGCATTACAACACGCCCACTTAGATCTCCCTCACAATTCAAATAATACAACATACAGGAAAACCATAAGTGCTCCATTGCACGAGTCTCTTGGTGCGCCACGTGCTGACTTCTGCGTGCCCTTCTTCTCCACCGCCACCTGAAAATATCGCTTCTTTCCCCAAACGAGGCAGAGCACTGCCCGATACTGATGGTGTGACCTGGGCATCAGAACTGGATTTCGAAAATAGGACTACGTGATATTTGCATTCACTCCCTCCTGCTCCTTCCCCTGCTCCAATCTTTAACACCAAGAGGCTTGGTGTATGATGGCATTGACATCATATCTTTCCTGGGTTTGTGGTGATTGTCTCTCCCCTTCTCAATTCTTGGGGGTGCCAGCATGAAATCAACTTGCTTGGCAGGGTTTGTGTAGGGCGTTTTCGAGGAGACAGATGACTCCCTTTCGGGTTTTGGGGGATACATACCATCTGCTGCAGTAGACCACCTTACAGATTCTCTTCCGGGATTTTTCATGAAGGGAAGTTTGTTTCTCTTGTCGATTCTTATTGATTTGTGTTGAGGGGATGACACCTTTATGGTCTTAGGGGGGAGGGCACTTGACCTTGCCTCTGGCAGGGATCCCTCCATCTTGACAAGAGGTGGTTTCGGATGCCGGGCCTTTGTGACAATCCGAAGGGGTGGACTGGGCCATCTTAATCGGTTAAGTTTACGGAGTACTCCGGAATGTGCCATCTCCAAAAGGATCTCAGCTGCAGTTATATCCTGTGGAGAATGTACTGCACCACGGACAAAACTTCGAGTAAGAAGATGACAACTCAAAAAAGAGCATGACAAGTAAAACAGTAAAAAAGAATATGAAGGAAAGTGATTATCAATCGTTGTATAGACAAAAGAGATAGAAAAATGTCTTGCCTATAACATCATGAGTAATAACGACGTCAAAAACATGCAAAAGCATCTTCACAACAATAAATGGCAGGTTTATTGTAACATTGCCATAGGGTCCTCTAATCTAAGATGACTAGAGAAAATGAAAAAGCTGGGACGATTATAACTCCTTGGATAGGAAGGTCCGATATTATTTACATATGAATCTCCATATATAAATAATGTCCATATATGAATCTCCATATACAAGTATCCGAACAAATTACCTAATGTCAATTATACTTCCCTCTTTGAGAGGATGGTGCACAACTTATTTGGATATGGATTCCAAGATGGCTGCAGATGATGCCCACACAAGTCTTTCAGGAAAATCTACTCAGGCGAATTGATTGGTCGAAACTGGAATGATATATTCATAGCAAACAGTGCCTCTAACTGAGGTCACAGCAGAAGCCACTCTCTGCTCGTTCAAGGCAGTTCACGTCTGGGTACAGATGCAGGCTCGACAGATTCCCAAAGCGGTATGCTTCAGAAGGGCTATCTGCCAATTTTATGGACACCTGAGTGAGATTTATTGACGCAATTTGTGTGCAATGATACTACTTTAAGTAACAAAGTTGAGTTGTGGTCTGTGTTAATTGAATTGCAAATTCTACAGAGGAATTAAGGAACGATAAGGATTTTCGCTCCCAGTGATTATAGCAATTTATAGATGCAAAGAGTAGGCATGTAACAGTGGCCATGTGATAGGATGAGATGAGGGAGAGGGCAACAGGCGGCATTTCAGGACACTGTCATGCCACGGTTCTCCATTAGGACCCTCGTGGAACCCCTCCTCTGCTGATGGGAAGCCCAAAAAGGCAAAGGAACCTCCTCCACACACCGTTGTTGCTACAGGTGGGTTTCCTCCACCAGCTGTTGCTGCTGCCTATGGGGTTCCGCACCACGTGGGTCTGTGTGGGCCTGCTGAAGAGCATATGGACAGTGTGCCTCAGTGAGAGACTGATGAGGGAAGGGGATTGGAAGATGGTTTGTCATCGCAGACACAGGCAGCAGTTTGTTGTGGTTATGGAGAGGGAACATAGATGCCACCGTTGTCATTCTTCGTGCCATCAAATGCAGGAGTGCAAGATGCGCAGGGAATGTCCAAGGCACAAGACAGCTAGACAAGAAAAAGATGGACGGCTTACTGCTCGAGGTTAGAAGGCAGACACGGTATGTATGCCGGAGACGGATGGAATTGGATGGGTTTTTTAAAAGTCAATGACGGGACCCTGAAAGTCTGATTCTCCGGAAATGAATAGGGTTGCAAACGGTCGGAAACGGATACGGATAGAGGTATTACTGTATCCTTATCCGTTTTTTAATACGAATACAGAGGCGGATACGGATATTGACGGATATTAAAACTATCTTACCATATCTTTAAAAAACGGATTTGGATGTAAAACGGATACTGATCATACACGAGTAATGTTAGAAATACTCTATAGAATCAACTTAAATATATAAGAATTGGATGAAAAACACATGATATTAATTTACTAAATGTGTTTGTATCATAAAAATTATATAAATATGATAAAAGGAGGTAGAGAATTGTGCTATATAGGGTCAAAAATAAATCTATGAATATATTTATGTACGAAATGGGATATACGGATATGGATATAAATGTTAGCGAATATTAAAATGATATCTATATCCGTATCCATTTTAAAACGGATACGGATACGGATGTCAAAATCTATATAAAACGGATATGGTGACGGATCGGATACAAATATATCTGTATCCCTTTGCATCCCTACCTTCGACGGGTGCTTCAAGAGGAACCGTGAAGGAGTGAAATGGCGACTTCACAGGTCAGTATAGATGTCAATCTTGGTATCATCGATGGTGGAGGTGCAAGTGCAGGAAATGCCCAAGGCCAAGGAAGGTAGATGGCTTGAGGTTTAAAAGGTGGATGCAGTTAGTTTGCCGGTGACAAAGATGGAATTTTGGACAGGCTTTTGTGGAGGTCAATGGCGGAGCCATGACTGTACGATTTTCAGTAAATACCTTCGACGGTTGTTTTTAAGGCAACGTGATTGAGGGGAACGGTAATTCACAGATTCAGTAGACTCAGTGTGTACTACCCGAGACTTATATGCTCTGTTGCAGAGATGTTCACATGGTTTCTTCCATCTAGTTTTTGGCATTTATTACCAGCCGGGGAGCACATGCTTTAAGTGGGGTGAGCTCCGATTGGTAAGATCTCAGTTTCTGACCCTAGCTTGGAAAGTGGCCGGTGTCTTTAATGTCCCTTCGCTTGTCACAAATCACCCACATGACAGGGGTGACATAGACCCCAGATGCTCCTCTTTTACTTATTTTGCGGGGAAGATGTCGATGGAGGTTTTGGATGCCATGAATACGAAGTACACTTAGCGAAACAAATGATCAAGTTCTAACCAGACCCACTATGTGGAGTTATTAGAGAGTTTTCCAAGCTTAGTTGACGTTGATGTCTTGGTGAGTGTGATGTTCATGTCTTGGTCACAGTTAGGACTAAGCCACTGACGCCACTTTTGCGAGCTTGGTCAACTTGTGCTTGGAGGTGGTGCTAGATGGGAAGGATGGGATGATTCGTGGCAATTTGAGTTGCAGTCTGAGTAGTTGACACGACCTTACTCTCTGTCAAAGGTGCGAATTGGTGGTTTTAGATCTGAATGTGGACGGCTTGTAGGGTCCAAATGGCATCTGGTTTTCTTTTACAGGGAAACCCAGGACATTATGCGAATTGGTGGTTTTTAGATCTGAATGTGGATGGCATGTAGGGTCCAAATGGCTTTCTGATCTTCTTGTACAGGGAGATTCAGGACATGGTAACCCAGGAGACTTTAGTGCTGATGAGCAGCAGAACCCCGTTATTGAAAGGCTAAGTTTCTCCCACATATTCCTTCTGCTAAGAAGGATAAGGTGTACAGGATGGAGGACATGCACCGTAATGATTTGACGTATGCCATGTATCTAGTTGTGTGAAGGTGATGACTAGTAAATTACGAGAGGTTCTAGGTTCCATAGATCCTCGCAGGTGACATTCATCCCTAGCAGACACATGATGATTTGACATAATGATTTGACGTATGTCAGATATCTAGTTGTGCGAAGGTGATGACTAGTAAATTACGAGAGAATCTAGGTTCCATAGATCCCCGCAGGTGACATTCATCCCTAGCAGACACATGATGATTTGACATAATGATTTGACATATGTCATATATCTAGTTGTGCGAAGGTGACGACTAGTAAATTACGAGAGGTTCTAGGTTCCATAGATCCCCGCAGGTGACATTCATCCCTAGCAGACACATGATGGCTGGAGTTGTAATGACCTCAGAGATTATTGCAATTATAATATGTGGAATGTGGACTCTTCTCTAAGACTTACAATAATGTAGGTTGGAGGTTCAATTGGCATCTCTGCATCGCAGGAGTTTCACAGCGATTGGATAGTCAGAAATGACGACATCCTCTACGATGCTCCAGTGAATGTTAGGCAGGTAGGGGGTTTCTTTTAGCCACAAAAGGGTGTTCATTAGGGTCACCCACTGACATAATCGCTTTTTAATCTTGTGCAAATGTCCTTACAAGAATGGTTAACAAAGCAATTAGGGAGGCTTCAGTGTGTTTTTAGCATTAATGATTTTTTAATGGTGGTCGTACATTCTACTGATTTTTTGGAGGATAGCATTGGTGCAACAAAAGGAAACATTTTTGTGCTCAAGCAATTTGGGATGGTGTCTTAGCTGAAAATCAACCGTGATTAATCGATCTTTGTTCCTGCCAGAATGAATGAGAGCGGGGCAGCAGGATATGTGGTTTCACTTAGAAAACAAAGAGGTGCTCTAGATTATTTGTCTTGGCTTGTTGGTAGCAGATTGAAGCAGGCTAATCAGTTGCCTGTGGTGGAAAGACGGAGCGGAAACTAGCTACTTGGCAGATCGCATGCTTATATAGAGGTGGTCATGTGGTGCTTCCGAATGTGGAACTATTAAATATCCCAATCCTTTAAAGCTTATTCCCCCATCCTAGTTGATGTTAGGAGGAAGCTTAAGGCGTTGATAAGGAGATTCTTTTAAGCTTTTTTTGGCCAGACGCGAGAGCTTCCCATGGTGAGCCGAAGGAGATGCTCACGAGTGCGGATGGAGGCATGTGGGTTTTAATTTTTGAAGAGACGAATAGGGCATTACGGGCAAAGAGGGCGACTCACATCAAGGTTGGTGGCTATGATATGTTGATAAAGATTATCAGCACCATTTATGGGGTCATTTTGGATTTCATGACACAAGCCGAGGTGAATGCACCTTCGAACTTCTTGAGGAGCATCTGTTATGCACTACCTCATGGTGCCTCATTCATGAGACCAGTTCGTAAGGGGGCAATGGTTGCGCTTGGTGTATGCTTCCCATATTTGCTAGCTTTGGTTCATGAGACCAGTTTGTAAGGGGACAATGGTTGCGATTGGTGTATGCCTCCCATATTTGCTAGCTTTGGCAGGTGACTCCATGACAAACTGCAGGGAGGCAAAAGAGTTGTTATCTCAGTTCCATGTTTATTTGATTGATCGGCATAGCTTTGGATGTGTGAAGATGGTCACTTCACAATATGGAAAGCCTATGGTGACAAATGATTTTTTAACCTTGGATCATATAAATCAATACAGACATATTTGAAAATGGAAGATGCTCTTGTGTGCCGAGATCTTCATTTTGCTTCTAAGTAAACAGATTACTTACTTAAAGGTTTTTCAAAGATTAAGAGAGCATGTGCTTGTGGCGTGTTGTGGCGGTGAAGGATGTTGGGCATATGTGCCTTGAATGTGGCACTTCGAGAGATGCTTGGGTGATGACCGACATCAACTCAATGGCAATGTGGACTCGACTGTTTTCTAGAAGTCCATTGCCAGACTGGGCTAAAGATTAGACATGTCAAGATATGGATCGTTGTTATTCTCCGGTCCATGTGGTGAATTGAGTTATCTTCTGGTGGAGAATATATGAGAAGAATGTACTTAAGTGTGCCAAAAGTCTTCAAACTTCGTGGTCATTGCAACCATATAATTTGATTTTGTGAATGTATAGATATTTTTTTGAAGGGAATGAACTATAAAGAACAAGAGCACCATTCAAGGGAATAGTTTGAGGACACTGCAACCTCATGGATGTATAGAAGTTTAGCTGTCAATATTGGCCTTGAACTTTGTATTGAACTGAAGACCGGTATGGAAAGCGAAGCTGCCTTAAAAGGCGAAGCTACATGTGTGGCTAGTGAGATGGAATAGCTGTTCCATATGACCTAGAAGCAAACTAGGGAAGGCTTTGACAGGAAGCATCCTGTATGTGGAATCGGGGAGGAAAACACGGATCATATGTTCTTTAAATGCTCAAGGGAAGCACACACCTTTTAGATATGCTACATACTTGGCTGATCCTAATGGAGACATGACATTAAGGCTGGCTAATGAGCCCAATGGGTCAAGCCAGCCCCTGGCTCGGGCTCGATAAGCCCAACTAGGATCAGGTTCGTTCAATCCCAGCAGAGCTGGCTAGGGCTTAGGCTAGATGAGCTCGAGCCCTTATCGAGCTGACTCGTACACGATAAGGCTCATGCTGAGCCCCTTATCGAGCCAGAGCCCCTTATCAAGCTTGGTCTGGGCTCGATCCCAAGTCGAGCTCGTTAAGGAAAATGGTACTTTTTGGTGGAAAAGTGTTTTGTATGGGTTTGAACTCGAGACCTATTCTATATAGGACTGTGTTCCTTATAAATAAGACACTACCCAAGCTATGTACAAAATCTTAATTATAATATATATTGTAACAATATATTTGTTTATAAAAAAATTACTAATTTTCTAATGCATGGGCGGGTAAATGTATGGGCGAGAATGGGATTTGAGGATTGGGTCATGACTCTGACTCGTGAGAGGGTCAAAGTTAGTGGAGGGAAAATTGCAAAGGGCTAATTTTATTTTATTTGTATTATATAAAAATATATATATCTGTATGTTTGCTTAAATCCATATTAAGAAGATCCGATTGTCATGAGGCAACTTAAATAGTATTTTTTTTAGAAAAAAAGTACTATTTAGGAAGTTGTCTCTGACTGTTTTACGCTGGTTGTCGACTACCTAACGCAACTTGGGACCGGCCATGGTTGAGTTAAGAAGAGAGATTGATGGAGATGTTACTAATAGAGAGATTCCCTTAGATATCTGGGATCTATTCTGCAACATGATGGGGAAATTGATGGAGATGTTACTAATAGATAAAATGCAGGCTGGCTAAAGTGGAGAGGAGCCTCTACTGTTCTTTGTGATAAGAAAATTCCTTTAAAGATTAAAGGAAAGTTTTACAAAGCAGTCGTCAGACCTGCTATGCTTTATGGATCTGAATGTTGGCCTGTGAACCATAGACATGTGCAGAGAATGAATGTAGCAGAAATGAAAATGCTAAGGTGGATGTATGGACACACACGTAAAGATCGGATTCATAATGATGCAATCAAAAAGAAAGTTGATGTAGCTCCGATCGAGGATAAGATGCAAGAAAATCGCCTAAGATGGTTTGGACATTTGCAAAGAAGATCAGTTGATGCACCAATTAGGAGATGCGAGTGTTGGGATATTGAGCCGGCTGAGAGAGGGCGAGGACGACCCAAGAAGTGTTGGAAAGAGATAATACAAAGGGATCTTAGTTTTATGGATATAAGCCCGGGATTGGCCCAAGATAGATCTAAATGGAGGCAAAGAATCCATGTAGCCGACCCTACTTAATTGTGGGAAAAGGATTTTTTGTTTTTGTTGTTGTATATAAAAATATATAAATATTATATGTATGTATTCCTTATCTAGCCCCTTATTGAGTTATTAAGTCGAGCGAGGCTCGTCTCGAGCTCGGCCCGTTCTGGCTCAGCCTCGGCTCAATAGCCTAATGAGCCAAGCTCACATGCCCTTATCGAGCCGAGCCTGAGCCTGGCTCATCGAGCCGTGACTCAATAACCAACCCTACATGCCATATACCATTAGGTCCATCTCTCCTAAATTAATTTGGATGTCCATTTCCTTTCAATTTGACTCATGTGCTTTGTATTGTTAGAGGTAGAGGAGACATGAACCAAGCTGCTAGAACTTACCCCAGAGATCGTGGCGATCGATCGGACCACCTAGAGCCCTTAGGCTCAAGAATACAAGCAAGAACACAAGCCGAAAGCTTTTACCACATGTCCCTTAAGGTATGGCTTGGATTAATTTTCCATATTACCACTTGTATGGATTAATCCATCCTCAAAAACCTTTTTTTCATCCCTTCGTAATTTTCAAAAGTGCCTCAGTTGACATTCTTCTTGAGAGGACATCATACAAAGGCCTATTGCAATCAACCATATACAAAATCCAACAAGTCAAGTGTTCCAACTGATTAATGCAATGGAGAGGAGCATTAAGGGCAACTACGAGAGATAATAAGGCAATGAAGCTGAGGATCTTGCCATGGGGTTTGCATGCTCAAACTCGAAGAGCTTATCTAAAGAGCATATGATTGCACACATGCATATTAAGGACAAACCATTGTAATATTATTCTTACCGAAATTCTCAAAGAGGATTCACATTTCACAAAATAAACAAGTCAACATACTAAATTATGGTAATATGAACCACATACTCGCCCAGGGTTTCTTAGTTATGAGCATGAAAAGTAGAAATTAATATGATGAAAATGATAAAGGGCTAAAAAAGAAAAAAAAACTCCATCCAAATTAGATGATTGGCATGCCATAGAGAGAGATTGGAAGAAGGTAATGAAGAAGTTTAAAGCACTTAAAAAGATTTTCAAATTATGATTTCGAGAAATTTCACCGAGTTTCAAATTTCGTGAAATTTCACCGAAATTATGATTTTGACACTACCGAAATCGAAATATCAATATGAACCCATCACAAATCTAGGCTGATTTTCGTCGAAATTGGCGAAATTTCATCGAAATTTCAATGAATTTCAAAATTATCTCATTTTTTGCCATCTCAAAACAAAATCGAAATTGAGATTTAAAACCTTGACTACAATTTTTCAAGACTATGTTGACCATATAAATATTACAGCTTTTCTTCTTTCAAAGTCATGACAGTCATATCTAGATGTGAAGACCAACTACTTTGTATATAAGTTTTCAAGTTTACGTCATTTGAAAATCAATAAAAGTGGTTATGGTGCCGCACAATATCGAGTTTAAGAGTAAAAAATATAGATCAAAGGGGGTAATTTGTACTCGATAATGGACATAGGCTCGAGGAATTTTGGTGAGTAAAAGGCGTGATGGTGCGAAAATGGGGCTAATAGTGCAAAATACACATGCAAGCCAAAAAAATATCTGAAGGGGGAAATTAAACAAGCCTGGGAGAAAAAAGGTGGTCCAAAAAATAAGTTAGGCCAGATATTGTATAGGGCATATTAAACATGAGACATATTACATAAACAAGATAAGCAACATTCTTTTCCAAAGTAAAAATAAACCAATCTATTTTATTTAAAAAATCACCTGCTTTAGATATCTCGGTTGTGGATGACTGCCATGATGGCCGACGGCCTCCTTTACCACTTTGACAAGAAAATTCCAAGTTATTTTTTGAGTACCCATGTGGAACTCTCGCACCATCTTCTTGATCACTGATTACATCAACAGGCATTCTGAAGGTAATTGATGATGGATCTGCAGGCTCAGCTCCATATTTCTGATACCATAAACTGCACTCAGCTTCTTTCCCTCTGTTTTGTATTTCCTTTGTATCACAATCAAGACAACTATCTGAAGACTTGGCCCGACAATTGGGAAAAATCTGGCCACAATAGTTATTAATTTTATGCGCTGAACTGTACATGTCATTCTCTAAGATGCTCGATTTGGTGGCATCCACTGCTTCACACGATGTTCCAGCAAGTCCATGAAGGGGAAGGCTAAATGACACTGCCAGTGACTTCGCATCCTGGAGAAGCTCGCCAAGACTTTTCGGTGTTGAAGGAAACCTGACAAGATCGACTGCTTTGGGAACCAACTCTGAGAAGCAACTAGAACCTTCCCCATTTTCGCTACGGAAATTTCCTATTCTAACCCATCTACTTTGACCCATGTACCTGTTTGTAGCAGATTTACCAGAATCTGTGGAAGGCTTACAAGAGCCAATAGATGACCAAGAAAATGAAGGGAGGCCGTTTTTGCAAACATCTAACGTTTTGGTTCTGTGCAATATATCAGTTGACATCGAGTTGTGATCTTGTAAAGTAGAAAACAAACCATCCACCCTGGGAAGAGAAAGCCTCTCCAGAAGATCACCTGGTTTGTATAGATGTGGTTGATCCATTATATCCATATTATTAGCCTGAGTTATTTGAGAATGATCTTGATCAGCAAAGAGAATTTAAAGAAATGTACACAGAAAAAGAGACTACATAAGTTACTAACCCGAGTTGTTTCAATTTACCTTGATAGAAGGCATCGACTCCAATGTGCTTCTATCTCCACCACCATGCTCAGTTACATTAATAGGGGAATGATTTGTATCCCGATCACATGCAGGAGACTCCTTGTTACTACTATCTATAAGCACATGTTGTGGAAGAACAGAACACGCCTTCCTCACAGCAAGGATTATATTTTCAGGTCCACAGGACCCTTTTTTCCCTTTGCTTTGACAAGAAGTAGGAAAGTCATAACTGCCATCAAGAAGTGCAGTCAAAGAAGGTTCATCCACATCTTTCGTGCAATCATGGAAATCTAATTTTATACCATGAATTCCTGAAAAAACGGGCATGTAGTGCAAAAAGCATCAGATCATTAGCTTTAGCTCAATCACTTCAGATAATCTCGTAAAAAGTATTCTATAACTAATTTATCAGAAAAGTAGCAATTCAACAAGCAATATAAGCATTCATACTTTGGCTCGTTCCTGCAAGTTGCAACTTGATATGCATCCAAGTAACAAATTTGCCCTCGAAAGACAAATACAGGAGAACAAAATTCATATCAAAAACATGAACATGGAAATGGCATGCAAGTAGTAAATTCACTTAAAGGCGTATACAAGATCACCATATCCAGCCCACAGGGCTCTAAAAAATGAGTAATAGGGTGTACTAAAACACATCGGAATGAACAAATTTAACTCATTATGAAAACTCTACAGCAACACAGGCAAGTTACAGTAAATAATATTGGGTGTAAACCTCGTGGAAGAGGAATTTGTATTATAGGGACATAGGAGTGTATGATAATCCACCAACTCAAATCAATTCGGAATAGTGTAGAGGACGAATCCCAAAATAAGATTTCCGCATGGCAAGAGAATTCTTCGATATGTTAAGAGTGTATGTCACCTTTATCAAATCAAGCATAACTTGGCTTGAACTTAAACTCGATAGTGGATTCCAAACTCAAGACCAAGCATGTTTCAAGCAAGTGATCGATCATGAGCCAGCTCAGGAGCCAGATAATGAGCCAACTTGAAATTGATTTTTTAAAAAAACAGAGCATGTTCTACTCAACGAGTCAGCTTGATCTGGTTCAAAAGATGGTTAACAAGCCAACTAAAATTTAATTTTCATAATAAGAGAGCATTTAGGTTCTATTGGATAGTCAATGAATCGAGCTCCCTTAGAAGATCTTAAATGACAAAAAGAATTTTGTCTGACCTTGAAGTTTACAAATAAAGTTCACAAATTGAGAAATTAATGATAAAGCTTTTTTATTAGTCTCAAAAAAAGTTTAAATCGATCATAGAATACACTTTCAGATCATTGGAAAAGTGTGGCATCGATATTCACACCTAAATATATCTTCTATAAACACTATACAATCAAAGTCTCAAAGATCAGACAATGTTACCAAAGGCACTCCAAACACTCACCTAAACACATTTCCTTGCCACAGGTCCTGCCCTACAGTGCACCTTGGTCAAGGTATCGAGAGCCCAAGGCGACCACATGAAGTGCATGTTTACCCAATTTTTTTATCCATTATTAGGTTTTAGGTTGCATGCATATTAGATCTGAGTAGGTTTAACTCACGTGGATGTACATACACATATACATCCAGAAATTACACATTTACATGCCATTAACCAAGTTTTAGCTTGAGGTAATTCCTGATATTAAAATTTTATGGACTGAGGTCGCTTCCAAGGAGGATCGTAGTACCTGATTGCCATATGGAAGAAACCCTGCAGTTGCACCTTGCATCCTATTTTGAAGTCAACGCCTTTGAGTAGTCTCAGTGGTAGGCTGGTAGCTACAAACATTCCAGAGTGCTTATCAAATGTCTTGATATCTGTTTCACACACTCAGGGACTTCTTCATCCTAGTGGAATGGGGCTACGGAGGAGGATATAACAGCTCTAATATCCAGGGGTACCTAGTCCATAGTTACTCCATCGGCGAGGTGCAGAGTGGTGGTTCAAAGCAAGGTCTTAAATGTTGGTTTCGGTCACCATTTCGGTGACCGACCGAAATGAAATTTCGGTTAAAATTCGACAGAAATTTCGGTCATTTTTGTACTAGGGCCACCCATATTTCGGTCATTTCAGCCATTTCGATCTAATTTCGGTAACCTATCGAAACCGAAATTCGGCCGAATTTCACCTAAATTTGAGGTCATGGTTTAAAATAGGTGTTTACTGTGAAGCATCTTTAGGTCGGATAATTTTAACACTCTTTGGTGGTTCATCTTTCGACTTTGTGGATTCTTCTCGATGTTACCGTGCAAAATTGCTGCATCAGAACTAAAAGAGTGTATTCCCATGTAGGGATCTTGAGGTCGCATACATGCAACAAAAACCTAAGATCAAGCTTCAGGAGGAGCATTTGTTTACGGAAGGACATTTACGGCCCCATTGAATCCACTTCTAAAACAAGACCACACACGCTTAATCCAGCATGTTCCCTAGATCATATGGCATGTCCTACCTTAGAATGATTGTTGGACTTTATCTCAATCGGTAGAGCTAACGAGACCAATCTGATTAATGGATCCACTTCGTACCACATTGGCCTCTGCTACACCCTCCTCCATGCTCGGCATGCCCTCTGCGACAATATGCCAATACCATAGTTGGATTTCAGTGACCCCAATGTTTCCAGATCCCAAATGTCGGGGGCGATAAGGCAACTCAACTTTATGTACTCATCCACCTAAGCGAACAATGTAGTGTGCATAATCCTCAGTTACAAGCATAATGGTAAAAATGTCTTCATAACCATCGTTTTTTAAAAACGTGCCCCGACGCACTGAGGCATACACCTCGAGACTATAGCCTCATGCAGCCTTAATGATGCATGTGTCTCAAGGCTTATGAGACACACCTCGAGGCATATTCCTTGAGGCGCTCACTCACGTATGTGCTGGTTTTATATTTTTTTTCTACAATAATTTTTTCATTTCTTTTTGATTGTGAGCTTTTCATCTTTTGTAGACAAGTATTTTCAAGTTCTTAAGCTCATAATTCACCAAAATGTATTTTTTTAGTTTATTAACATATTAAGCTTATTTTTACTTTGTTATGTGTGTTCTTTATAAATCAACATGAACAAAAAACTGAGTCTTGAGTCCTTAAATATAATGTCTCTACTCTTTAGTATGGATCAAGTGTAAACTATTTCATTACTAAAATGTTTGGATGCAAGTCCCCTACTTTGACCTAAATTTAGAAACATATATTTTTGTAAATATGTCCCGTCTTTTCCTCTATTCAATCGGGACTAAATTAATATACATCAAAGCGTGCATGAACAAAAAAAGGTCATAACATACAATATTCAAGTATTTTATCCCCCAATCCTTATGGTAAAATAAAAAGTGATCATTGATTCCCTACTTGCTCTCTTATTCTTCTCAATTAAATGGCACACATATCTCACCTAATATTAAAAATGGTGTGTTACATCTGGTCCCTTTAATTAAATTTTATTCAAAACTTTAAATTTTGTGGAGAGTTACCCATTATTGTGCTTGCATATCTATATTTAGTTAACTCCTTAAGATTTAGTCCAAAAAAAGAGTTATATAACAACTTGGATGCGTAAACCATGATGTTAGCCTTGAAATATGGAGTTATGTATTTAATC
Organism: Ottelia alismoides; assembly: GCA_037367405.1. Lineage (NCBI taxonomy): Eukaryota > Viridiplantae > Streptophyta > Magnoliopsida > Alismatales > Hydrocharitaceae > Ottelia > Ottelia alismoides. The sequence goes on along the minus strand of JAZKJV010003738.1, from coordinate 313,362 downwards.
ATAACTATCTAATTTATAGAACTTGAAAATTGTAATTGTGATTAGTTATTTTATTTTTATGAAAAATTTTCTTTCGCGACTGAGGCTTACGCCTCAATACACCTTGAGGATTACGCCTCGAGGCAATACTGGGAAAACGCCTTGATACACCTCACGCTTTTTAAAACCTTGCTCACAACAAATTCCTTCCAAGTTGTGCTTCTCGTTGAATACCTTCAACTACAAGAAGTAATGGATAAGGGCCTTGCACTCATACCAAAACTATATAAGATCGTAGCAAATCTAAACCATATGACTCACACTCATTTCAAGTGATGAACTTATTTGAATCATTCCATACTGCATGTTGTATCATCATGAACCACCTCATCTGCAAATTGTGGAATGTCTTCACCCATAAGAAAAACATAGAATATGGCATTGTCTTTATCTTGCATTGCATACTTGGTTGTCGGGTTCACTAGCTCTAATTCTAGGAGGTGTAGATTCACGTGTTCTCTAGCTAATGTCAAGAAGATCCATAACCATAAGACATAATTGGTAACCTTTAGCTTAGCAGTCAAACAAAGAAAACCAGTTCCTCATGTTACACGTATGTGCAGCATGTGGCAAGGCAACATAATAACCGTGGTGGCATGACAAAACAATCACGATGGAAATGGCTTCAGGCATAACCGCAATGCCATAGTGGTACGACAAAGTTGCAACAATGTCACAATATTATATGGAGCAACAATGATGAATACAAGTGATGGGCGGTGGCATCACTGTTATACACAACAACTAAGACTAGGTCAAGCAGCAATGATGGTGAAGTTAAACAAAGGGAGTTAGGGCTAAAGGATAGTGAGGTTAAACAAAAGGAGTTAGGGTTAGAGGGTTTGGACCCTCCATACTTAAGTAATAAAGGATGAAAAAGGTTAAAAATTAATGAGAGAAGTAAAAATACAAAGCAAAATACTTTTCAGAAAAAAAAATTGACTACCATGTTCGTTACTACATGCCTTGCAACGATGTTGTTACATCTCATCCTTGTCAGTATGTACGCTGATAGATGAAGATTAGTAATCACATCTTGAATCCACGCAACATCTATGTGGGCCATCACCATGTATTGATTCTATGCATGATACACCTCTACTGTTTTTTGCTCCTCTACGTGACAAGATTATACCATGAACGCTATAGAGAAATAGTGGTATTCAGTCGGCAGGGTCACTGATTATTGATTAACATTATTACATATATAATTAATAAAAAAATATAAATAAATTATAAAAATGTAATCATATATTCACAATATAGATCAAATATTGTCAAATTCAAGGATATTTTCATCCAAATGTCAAGGTAGATAGTATAAACAAGGAGAATCCATAACCAAATGTCAAACTAGACAACATAAACAATTACAAACTATAATTCATAGCATGGATACAGAAAAGCTGTGGATAACACAAAAAGGCCTAGCATTCATTCATCCAAAATATAATGAAACCAATGTCACCTTCATCAAATTCGTCATCAAGCAACATTGGCTCTTCATCTCCATCCTCATCCTCAAATATTCCCTCATTACCAACTTTCGCATGCAAAGTTTACCCAGATGAACTTAAAGCTCTCAAATGTACACATTCACTCCTCCATGGCACAAGTATGTTTTCAGCTCCGCGTACCTCTGCAATTGAACCCCATGTAAATCATGTGCCAGGAAATACTTCATCTTCTTCACAAGATACATTTAAAATCCATGCTCGTGCATATTGGTGATCCTTTGAAGAAAGTGGACCCCTCCGCTACTTTCACGGTGATCCTTAATCAATGAATTAAATCTAACAATAATTAAATCATTCACCCTCTTGCAATCTAATTTAGCTTTATTCTGTATATGAACCTAAAATACACATATATATATGTTATACATTAAAAAGTCTATGTATAATGGATGTTAATTTACAAAATAATGGAATTATCGCTTAAGAACCAATGGAGTAAAAACCCTAATGCAAGATGAACTTGATCCCAAAATGTTGGGCTCAAGACAATTGATGTCACCACCTCCCCTTTCCTAGTCTTCGACCATCTACAATCTCTCCACTCATCTGAAGAGAACATGAGCCTTAACTTTTCTTTCTTCTTAAGAACACTTTGCAATGTAAGAAAGGAGGTAGCAAATCTAGTTTGCCCAGGTCTGATGATGTCTTTTTTGTGTATAAATTCATGCATCATACTTAACGTCTTCGTGTGGCTATAAATTAAGACCGTAAGCATCTGTACCGTAAAGATTGCGCTTTTCACCTTTGATTCTTTGACTTTCCTCATCTCCTATAACATCAAATCAAGACAATGGGCAACACATGAGCTCTAAAAAAATAGGATACTTTGCCACCATCATCCTCCTCGCATCCATATTTGCATATGCTTTATCTGTGCAACTAGGACAACATTTCAATTCTAACATCTTGAATGCATTTATCTATCAAGTCGAAAATGTATTCAGCGATATGGGGATCATCATAAGAGTCTACAAACCTTAAAAAACTTGTATCTAGTGAACAATTCATACACGAGTTCATAATACATCTACCACAAATATTGGTCCATGAATAAGTCATGATAGAACATCCCATATTTTTCCACATTTCTCTATGTGTTGCTAAGGCATCGTTGACATCCTTACCCAACTTATTCAATTGTGGAACCGACATCTCATAATGAATGTGAGGTTTGAGTCATGGACAATATTGCCAAATTGCTTTAAATGCTTTGTGGCAATCCTTCATTTGAAATACATTGAATGGAATGTTGGCTTTGTAAGCCCAATGGCATATATATGTGATGGCCTTTCCACTTTGATGCTTACAAAATGCATCCTTGATTGTCATCTGTCGTTGAGAAACTGTCTCATTGGTTGACTAAGACATGTGAGGCCTTTTTGTTGAGCCCATTATTGGTAACATCATCTTCCATGACATCAATGACATTTCTCAGATCATCGATGTCGTTCATCTTGTTAGCCTTTTTCTTTGATATTCCATCCAAATATTCCTTCAATTCTTTCTTGATCTCTTCATCAACCTTGGGACAAGAAGAGACTTGTCCACCTTTGATACCAAATGTTGCTGGAGTCTATATATTCCACCTTTGATGGTTTTCTACAAGGTTTACAAACAATTGTATTATGATCATCCTTTGTAAGCATATAACCAAACTTCCATCCTGGATTTATATATCCTTGTGGAATAAAACACATGTCATCCGCCCTCGCTCCACTACTTGTCACAGGATCAAAAGACGGAGTATCCATCTGTTACTCAAGGACCACACCTATTCACCAATATTACATATTAGCATGAACAACAACATAACAATGTAACAAAAAGGCATCATTACATGAAAAATCTCAATGACAAATCTCAAAGACCAAATGAAATCATGCTCAAACTCAACTCACGACAACAACCTACAGCAAAGTACTGCAAATGAATTTCCACTTCTGGAAAAACAGGAACATTACAGTTGTTCATTTTTTTTACCGCTAAAAGAGGGAAATGGATAACTTCTCTTCAGGATTTGAATCAAGAACATGGACACATGGATAAATTGATTATCAATTAATTATATATTTATTGCAAAGATACAGAAGATGTATAAAATCCACTAATTATAGACCCCAATTTAAAACATGGACTGAATAAACATGCACTACATAATTGGGTCATTGTAATAACCAACATGGAAGTTTTTTTTTGGAGGGGGGGCCAAAAATCAATGTCAAAAGGACAACTATGAACACACACGAAGGAGCGTTGCGCGATGGATTACATTCTTCCTGATGGTGCGCAAAACCTCACACAAAGGAGCTTGGTGCGATGGAGGATCGACAACAACTACGACGGGGCTTTGCACGATGGAGGATTGACACCAACAATGACAGGGCTTCATGCGATGAAGGATCGACAGCAGTGAAGGCAGTTGGGGTTCGCGCAATGGAGGTTGTCGCCGTTGTGAGGGGTGGTGTGGGAAAAGGCAAGGGAGCAAGGGTTAGGGTTTTATGCGTGAGGGCTCGGAACAGGGAGTGGCGATCGAAAGAAGTAAAGGTATACGTAGGTCAAGGTTTTTCTTTTTTGTTTTTTTAACATGATTTTAGCAATGTCGTTTAAACGGTGTTAAAACGGCCATTTAACATCAATTAGTGGCCCAAGTGCATACGTACCCGACTTTGAATAGTCGGTGTGGTCGAGGATCACCTACGTGAAAATGGCTATTTAGGCCACTTTTTACATAATTGTCTCCATCACGATATGTTTTTTAAAAGGATGCATCACAGTATGTTGTAATATCGAGTGATGTCGTAGATGTGGAGAACAACCTTTTTCCAAGGGCAAGCTCAAAGAATCTCAAGACCATCATGGCAGCCTCCTAGTAAACCTACATAGGCCAACTCATAAACTATGTTTCTCTACTACAAGGAAAACAGAGCATTCCCATCAACCGAAAATATTACCCCTCAACTACACGCGTACCTTCCTTATGTAACATGAACTATGCAATCCATAAAACAATAGACCATCTCAGTGCTTACCAATACAATCTCCCACAAAATGTCAACATCTCCTCTGCAATAAAAGCAATCAAATGCAGCTACAAGAAATCTCTAGACTAATGATATCTCACAACAAGCCCATATCCTTGATCATGGATTGACTTGCAAGCATCTACTTCACTTATAATCCCTTGATCATCATCACTACAGACCATGCCATCCCTTAAGATCAATGTTTCTTAAGTGCATCTACATGTTGCCTAGTAAATAATGAATGATGTAAGGCCAATCAGGCAAAGATCTTGCTCTCTAGCACCTCCAAAAACTTCATGTACTAAGAGAACCTGCTTCAATCCACAAATGACCTTCTGTCGATAGCAAACTTTTGACATTGAAGCTTGAACCCGAGCGGCCACTACATATAGAAGAGCTCCTCAAGATCTCCATACATAACCACACATTCTTTACATTTAAGTAAATATTATTAAGACTGACATCTATGGACACAAATTGAATAAATGCATCCAAAAAGTAAAAAGGTGAGACGTATAGGAGAATGTATCAAAGATGCATATCTTAATGGTCTTAGTGAAACTTCTAATGACAAGTCATGCATTGTGTCGTGAAGTCGTTCCATCTTGATTATTGTTCAAGGTGAACAACTATTTGGAGCAATTCACCCTACAATCCTCGAGCGGATCCACTGAGTTCAAGTTCCCATGATTATAATTGCAATCACCACCATTCCCCCATCCCACTAAGGCTAATGAAGGACACGAGCATGTGAACTTCATATCTATACAGAGATAAGCCTTTCAAAATTGTCCATGGTTGTCATTGAAATGGATCACTAAGCTTCTTCGTAACAACAAGAATAATTCAGATCACCTATTTCATCGCATGTAAATGTGGAAAACGAAATAGTGCCATTTGGGAAAAAAATGCATATTCAAGAACCACCTCATGTGAAGATTTTGTCAAATGGCTTAAAATGTGGGCACAACGTGTATACAAAATCCAAAATCTAGTATCTTATTAAAGTGGGAAATCTATAATATCTAAAAGTAAGGGCACATGAGATGCACGAATAGTGTCTCAAGAATTGTTCCCAGTAGAAAAGAAGAAATGGGCAACCTCCAAAAATATCACATCCCTACTTACATAATGTACACAACTTCTACAATCAATATAGTGATATATTACTGTATTATGATATTTTTAAGGAAAACGCACTAGATTGCTTGTGGGACAAGCTTGTCTCTTAAATCTTAAGATGATGCACAAAGGCAATACGTTAAAAAATAAGGGTCATATCAAAAATCAAGCACTAAGAATAAAGATATTATTAAGTTCTTATTAATAATTGCCAAAGGAAGGTATTAGAAAGAGATGAAGCCTAAGTTTTGCATCTCCGAAGTAGCATGATGGGAGATTTACATGATAATTGTCCTTACAACATCAGCAATATATCAATTCTTACATTCATCAAAACCAATCTATTATGCTATCTGGGCACAGAAGGTATGGTGGAAGATACCCTGAAAACGTAGAAATCATGTAGACGCGTAGATGAAAACTCAAGTAATAACAAACCAAACAATGCTTCTATTTCATCAAATTACATCTTTATTTAATTAATGAACTTAACAATCCTTCAGCAAACATCTAAGTCACTCTTCCTATGCCAAACAACACCTTAAATACTGAATATTACCCATCTCTACAGGTGATGTCACTTCAAACAGCAAACTCCCCATCATATCCTCATATAGCAAACCCACACACAAACAAGACTTTTAAAAAACTTGTGAGCTAATTCCAATTACAGCATAAAATACACCATCTAAACAAAATGCAAGAAGATGATCGAATGGCAGGCATAGATGCCGCAATTCACAAGACAGCGTGCAAAGATATAACTTCAAACCTAACCACTCTACTTTAGGATAACCTTTGCATCAAAAAATATAGGGGCATTCCATATGAAAATAGGGGCAATCGCTAATGACATGAGTCAATCACGATAACAATCAACATGCTCATAATTCCCAAGAACAGAATAAGATAATCTAAAGTAAAAAAAGCAACACACATCAGATGTAATCATGTACCGATTATGTTGTTCCCTCCAGCACATAAATCAGGTGATGATCCATTCTTCCACACAAAAGAATCAGGCTTCACTTTTCCCATGACTCTACTGTTTTTTCTCTCACATTTTTTCCCATCTTGAACTAGTTTCTGTCTAGAGTCTTTTGGCAAACGTAATTTATCTGAAATAAGCCCAATAGGAAATATTCAATTCCATGTATCCAAAGATCAAAAGGTGTCATCTACCGACATCAGAATTATGACATATACTTTAAGCTATTCGTTTACTGGATGCTTCAACCCATCCAGCTCAAAAGATAAAACGAAGTTTTACATTGATGATTATGATTTATCACTGCTCCAAAAAATGTGAATGAACTCATTAACATACATGTCATAGGATGGAAATAAATCAGGAAACTCCAACAAAGTTGTGATGTTGAATCTTCATTTGCATGTCAGCATAATTTTTAGCTTCAGGGAATTAAATCAACTACGATCGTTTAAACTGCTCAGTCTCAACTAGGATGTACTACAGACTGGTTTTGTTAACCATTGTCATAAATCAACACAATATCATATGATATGATTGCTTCCAAAATGCATTAATGTGAAATCATGTATATATACGAGGTTTGTGTAAAATTTCAGGTCATGTTTCCCAGGGAGCAAAGAAGTCACAAGCATTTGTTTAATTGACATGCTACAATTTTGAACTGCTACATATATTATCAACAACTGATCCATTAATTCAACAGTAAGGTGTAAGAAATAGAAATCCATGTCCATCTTTCATTATGATCTCATGGTGGGATGGCTTCAGTAACAGACCCAATGAATAAGGAACATTCGGTACTTATCAAGGGATTGGAAGAGAGAACTCTCCTATCTCTGTCCTCTCAACTTCTAAAAATCGAAACTGCCCTCACTCCCTTTATTAAGCATGCCCCTCTTCCATTCGCTTAAAGACAAAGAGAACAAGCACAGGGAAGATGAAAGAGAAAATGTCTGAAAAGTAGGTGATAAATGATGTAGAAATTATGTTTTCATGTTTTCCACCCTTAGCCCTTAATATTCAATTGATTATCAAATTAGTAAGGATGCAAACAGTCGGATACGGATATGGATGCTGTCACATTGTTATCAACTTTTAAATATGAATACATATGTGGATTCAGATATTGATAGAGAATAAAATCAGCTTACCATATCCTTAATTATGGATGCTAAACATATATATATTTGCAAAAATATGCATGTATTGGATAACTTACACATGATATAAATAATATGCTAACTGTATTTATTTAATGGCCGTTCCCTATGACAAAAATATAAGCAGGAGTACTTTCCGCAATACAAAAATAACCTGCAAAGATTTCTAAAAAAATAGGGCATGAAATGAAAAGGTATAAGGAATGTCGACCATGATAAATACGGATCCAGGGCATGTTGAACAAGTAACAGCAGTCCAATCATTGGATGGGAATTAAATTTTCTGATGCCTGACAAGAAGAAATATTTACCATATGTAGTGCACTTGGTTATGTAAGAACCTGAGTGGTCTTCCATCTGATCGGTTCTTGGCCTCTTTGATGTGGGACTTATGTTTAACCCTTTTGCATAATTTCTTTGCAATTTTTTGCATTCAGACATGGGTGATGAATGGAAATATTCAGACTCCCCAGAGTGATGAGACGTGTCATTTGCTTCCTGCTTAAAACTGTGGTGTAGTCTGCCATAAACATCTTCACTTCTCTCATCTTGGGAGAAAGAAGCATATTCTAAATTGACTGTTTGTTGTTTTGTATCTGAATAGAGTACACCAATATGTATCAAACACCAACACAAAGAAATATCATAAATAAACAACCCCAAGTAATACTAAATGTTTTAACAGAATCAGAAAACCGTTGATATTATTGCTAGAAAAATATTCAAAATAGCTAATTTGAGAAAGACCATCAATGGTATTTTCATTTTTCAAAGAGTAAATACCAAATAAAATAAGTAGATCCATAATAGTAGTCACCAATTATATCTTTTCTCTACGCCATCATAAGAAAGGAGGGGGAAATTCATTCCAAACAAGATGCCACGGCTTAAAATGAGCACAACAAAGAGACTGCAACAAGGACAGGTGGAGGTGATGCACACAATAAAGAGTTCCAAAGCAAAGTCTTCAAAAAGAACAAATACATATATTAGCTCAATCATTCTCTTTGCAGTCTCTTTTGTACCTAGAAATGTGTGGCCTGCTTATTTCACCTAATTCGATTAGGTTAAGATGGTTGAATAAAAAAGCTACACGATGGAGTTGCGTTCATTTCTAACCCACACGGAGTAGGTCAGCAGATGTTTTTTCAAGTGAAAGTTCAAATAATAGAGGAAAAAATGTGAGCACCCACAAGTTGTGAAAGGGGCCGGTGGCCTCCCTCTTAAAGAGGCTAATGACAGAAAATAGTTGTCCATTTTAGATTTTTTTAAGGCATAGTTGTAGCATCTGCAAGTTAAAGGTCCATATAAAGGTCAAGTTCTTGCTGTTGTTGATGAGGAAGAGGATTCTGTGTAAGATTCATAGAAGACAGTGGACTTCACTGACTAATATCACGTGTTCATGTACAGGAATGACAAGGAAAACATTGATCCTTAATTTTCAAGTGGTCATTTAGTAAGGGGCATTTGGAACTCCTTGTAGTAGATACCACGGCTGAATTAAACTTCCAAGGACACTTTCCGGAAATACTTTTGGGAATGCAGAAGAGATGGGACACATGCAACCTGTCTTTGTTGTCCTGCAGCAAGGAAATGGGATGGTTTTTAGGTTAGTACGACCATATGTGGAGAATGTTCCTCAATTGTGACACACCATTAGAACAGTTAAGATGGGGAGATGTAACATAATGTATTTTTTCACCATGGAGCAAATTCCTTGTGGATGACCATTACCATCTTTTTAGACATTCTTGGCTTCCATGTTGATAGTTTTTATTTATAATAACTAGTTGGACTATAGTTAGATGTTTATTTATAAATTTTTATGGCAACTAAGTCTTCTATATTTTAATTTTTTTCTTTGTTTATTATTGAATCACACAATTTTGTAATATAGTAAATAAAGTAGAGTTCACGGATGAAACGTGGAGGTCAACAGATACAATGACCACTCAAAATAAAACAAAGTCAGGTAAATATGCACATAGATATGCATAAATTTGCACGTATCTTAATTCGACAAATGGACCAATATCTTCATCTTTTGACTCACGTGATATTCCATAAACATTTTCTAGGCTGAATCTTAATTCAAGATACTTTCTCATCAAACCCAGACCAAAAACAATGTAGGATTCTTCCAGTAGACACTCACCAAATACTTCCAATGACACATTTCCGTGGGCTCATCTTTATATGATAAACTGTTTCTTGAACAAATCCTAAAAAAACTAGAAATAAGTAAAAACGGGATGTCAAGATATAATCAATGCACACAGTAATAAGGAATAATCCACATAAATCTTGAATAAGTCAATTTCAGGATCTACAGTCGGTCTTTTAAAATCATTCCCCATCAAACCCATATAATTCGCTGAAGCACACAACAGCAATACTGCATAACTCATAAGCATCAACTCCAGAGGCAGAACACGGTCATGGCATTTATTCAAACTTGCACAAGTAAAAAAAGCAGAAAGAGGCAAAAGAGAGAAACTTTCCCTAAGAAACTGCTCAAAATTCAAAATTTCACACATACCCACTCGTACACCAAAAAAACTGAAAAAAAAACGTTTTTTTCACAAAAGAGAGGAACTCAAACACATATATACACATCTATACTAAGAAAAAAACAAAAATAAAAAAAAAAGAACGCTCCTTTCACTGTTACCTTTCCTCGAGCAGCACTCCGCCGCCCCAATCCTCCCGTTCATCTCACCCTCGACCCCCACCGAGCCCTCGCCGCAGCCCTCATCCCCGATCTCCACAAACCTCTCCGGATCTAAACCCTTCCCTCCCACCGCGCTCACCACCATCGGCTCCTCCACCCCATCCATCCCAAACACCCCAATCCGCTGATACCTCCCCTCAAGACACCTCCTTTATCCTCCCGCATCCGCCAAAACCCTCGATCCTCCTCCGATAGCCGCCGCAGAACCACCGAAACCTCCGATCGCTGCCACAAATCTTCCGGAGCCTCCGATCTCCACAACCGAGATGGCTCGAAGGCGCAGCCTAGAGAGAGAGAAGGAACGGAGAGGTGTTAGGAGAGAGGGGGACAGAGATTAGGGCACAAACGAAATGGTTGGGGGAAAGGACGGAGGTATATATAGTTTTCGGGAAAAGCCAATAGCCCTAACGGCGAGTTCGAATATTCCGGCGGGAGCGCACGTGCCAGGGGCGTGCGAAAGGGGTCGGCACGTGCGAGGTGGGCCCGAACGGGCGCCTCGTCAACCGCGGTTTGGGGAGGAGAAGAGACGTTTGTAGGGATTGGGTTGGGATGTGATGGGTGTGAATGTTAATGTCTTAAAATATATAAAAATTCTAAAGAAGGGATAATTTCAAATTTTAATTTTCAATCATTTGCTCCTATTTTTTTCGTTTTATTTTGTTTGATGAGAGGTTTCAAAACATATTTTTTTTCTTAAGGCACATTTTTGGAGGATAAGTATTAAAATAAGGGGTCAATTCTCAGCTCAGTGTGGTTACCAATAGTGCAGCCATTCTCATCTACAACCCAATATTTCATTTTATTCATATCTTTATCCCACCTTATTTACTCATATTCCACCTTATTCTCCTTATCCGTAGCTTTCGAACTGAACGGAGAATAGACCATTATTCTCCTTATTCCACATTTTTATTGTTGTTTATTCCTGAATCGAACGTCTCCTTAGTATCTTAAAACCAAACATTTTAAATTGGTGTCGTTCGAGGAATAAAGAGAGATATTCACCACTATTCCTCTCCCTCCATAGATGATCAATGTTTTGATCATGGAATCAAAATGTTACAGAGCTCTCCCGCCAAAATATACAATGATACAAATAACTATCACTTATCTAACAATCTTATTTAACGCAACTCACTTATCCGTCATTATTCTCTCCCTCTACCGAACAAAGAATATCAAATAACTACCTGTTATCCCTCTTTATTCCTCTGTATCCTCTCCATCCAACTGAACAGAAACAATTTCTTATAACACCTTATCCATTCCCCTTATTTCCCCGAACCACCTCTTAAAGTTGGTTGCCGGTAAAAAAATAGATTCCCGCATCAATTAATTTAAAATACAATAACAACTCAAAATTTATGAGTGCTTAACGAAATATCTTGTATCTTATCAAGAATTTCGAGAGAAGAGGTGCATGAGGGATTAACCTGACTCTCTTCCCTTTCTAAAAATCGGCAGTCATTGTCCATTTATTGTAAATCTTCTTACTGAAAATCAAAGGATCGGGGTACGGAGGGTTGTAACATCTCAGACTTTAGACCTGGTCCGTTATTGGAGATTACTAACCCAGATAACTTATTCGATTTGTGCCCAACTGAAGTACCTTGACCACAGCCCAAGATGCTTAATTCCAGGTTGTTTAGTAGTACTCACCACTAATTATAAGTTAGCACCACACTTTTGTAATTACTGTATGTGGTACTATTTTGGGATGTTACAATCACCCGCACTTATATCTGCAACGTCCTCATTGCAAGATGACTCATGAGCTATTCCAAGTAATACTGACGGCTTCATCTATGGTAAGGGTGGATCCACTTCTTGGGCAACCCTTTCTGCTATCAGAGGAAATATGCTCTGATATCATCTGGAACATCTCATGTTCTATACCCGATCTGTTATTAGGGATTACTGATCCAGTGTTGAGCTTGGACTCAATTAGAGCCTTTAACCACAGCTCAAATGCTTAAGTCCATGTTGTTTAGTAGTAGCACCCACTACTTATAAGCTACTATCACAGTTTTGTAATGATTTGATGCGGTACTATGTTTGGGATGCTACAAGGACTCTTAACCCTTACTTCTATTTTCTTTCATCTTATCCTCGAGGAAGAACGACGGATTATTAGCCTCTTTTTTTGACATCATATAAGAAAAGTCAACCATGAGTTAGAGGAAATGCATCTCGATGTGCACTCGATGAGAAGGGGTACACGACAAGTAGTTATTCATTGTCCAAATTTTTCGAGAATAAAAAACAAATCATTGTCCTCCAAGGGACAATCATGGGCTTGTTTGGTTGCCGGTTTACTTCGAGGTAAAATGATAATCCATTATATAACCCCAATTACGAGAATTTGCATGGAGTGAATTCTAGCCAAGTTGGTCTCCTATCCGAGAACCTCTCCGCGACAAATAATAGAATAATAAAGGTACGAAGAGTGTGATTAGCCGTAGGAAAGTCATCAAGCTTGGTGGATGGAAAGATAGACAGCAAGATGGGCGGGCAATGACTGTGTCTTTTCTCGATTTTGTCAAGTCTTTTTTCACTTGATAATCACAACACTTTTGCCGAGCTCTCTCTTTCTCCTTCACTTAGGTATATACCTTAAGCTTCTTTTTCTACTTTGCTTCTCCTGCTCTCTTTCACCTTTCCTATGTAACATAAGATCATAAATATAATCAAGGATATAAAAACAAATAATATGACAAAACAAAACATTTATCATTCCAATCCTACTAACCATTCAATGATAGAAGGATTAGTCCTATGAGTAACTATATGAGTAACTATTTGACAAGACGTTACTCCAAATCATAGTTTCAGATTTCGCAAAAATATCGGTGAAATTTCATTGAAAATTCGATCACGACATGAGACCGAATTTCGAACGAAATGCCAATACGAAAGCCTCCCTTCACAAATGTTCCTTGATTTTAATTTGGACGAAATATGATCGAAATTTACCAAAATTTCGTCGGTGAAATTTCGTTTCGACATGATGTCGATACCTTATCCGATATTGGAATTTAAAACATTGCTTGTTCAAACTATTACCAAAAAAGACAACTGGTGTGGTTGTTGTAATAGCGTCCTTTTATTTTATTTGTAAAACCTAATAATAGTCAACGTAAAGAAAATAGATCGTCACAAATTATTGCACGTCAATCGAAGTGGATCGGTGTGAACGAACGAAAAACAAAATTATCACAACAATTCTCGTTGTTAGAATCTCGGTAGTCCAAGTGATTTCGGACGGTCCAGATTTCTCCACGGAAATCGAAAGGATGACCGTGGGAAATCGTTTGATTCTAATCAGGAATGAAATCGATCGAATACGGATACGAATATAGGTGTTATCATATCTTCATCCTTTTTTAAAATTCGAATATGAATATGAATATGAATATCACACGAATGTGTAAAATGTAAAATCATATCCTCAAAATATGAATACGAATGCAAAACGAATATTGGTAATTCGGATACTGATATTTGATAAACGAATACGAATTAATATACAAATGTTATACATGTCCAAATTTACTTAAAAGCTATAAATATTTTAAGTTCGTAATTGTATAAAAAGTATATTAAATATTCTAATAATGAATATGTACATAAAAAATAACTAAATAATAAAAAATGTAAAGATATAACTAAATAATCAAAGAAAGTTTACCAAACTTACTTATTTGTATACCATGTAAGCATTGGTATCATCCAGAATTTGAACATTCGTATTCATATTCGTATTTGTATCATTCAAAAAATGAATATTCGTATTCGTATCCTCAAAATTTTCAACATTCCCATTCACATTCGTATTCGTCAAAGTTGAGGATATTATATTCGTATTCGTATTCGGTGAATGTTGGACATTTGCATTCGTATTCGCATTCATATTCGCCAGACACAAGAAAATAACACCCATATCCTCTATTTGACGAATGCAGATACAAACGGATACGGATATATTTGTATTCATTTTCATCCTGACTGTTTTCTTTATTAAATCGAGTAAATTACACATATATCCTTCAATTATACACTGTGCTTAAAGGTCGTACTCAAACTTCAGAATTTTATAACCTGGTGCATATTTTTACAATATGTTTCAATACGAGATATAAAAATTTAAAAAAAGAGAAAATTATCATGTTATCTTCCCAAATCTTAAATCACATTAATGTAAAATTCCATTGAAATAAATTTTAAAGATCAGGCAATACATTACTATCTTTTAAAATTCAAGGTCGTTGGCTCCCTGCCAATAAATACTTGATGAATATGTATAATTACAGTAATGTATACGATCGAAATATAATAATTAACTATTAACATCTACATGTTGTAAATATAATCGCCCTCCATCTCTCAATAAAAAGTCGATGTGTGATCAAAAACAATAATTAACTATCTATTTTAAAATAGATGCAGATGCATATGTCAAAATATACGTACCATATGGGAAAATGATTAGTGTGTATATATCTAAATTTGTTTGCTTCTTTACACATAAAGCATTGTATAGTATTAATTATTCAAAAATGATAAATTTAATGGTATTATTTGACATCACATTAAAATAGTGTATTTCGGGAAATGAAGAAATTTTATAAAAATCATTTTGTCAATACAATGTTTGTAGCACCAGTTATGTAAAACCGTAAAGCTAGGAGGGGTATTTTTGTAAAAATCCATTCTAAATATTAGTATCAGCAATTAGACAACAAATATAATCAATAAAAATTTAACAACTAAACTGACAATATAAATTTGATAAATAATGCTTAAATAGCTTGACCCCAAAAAAGGAATTAATTAAAAATATTGTTAAAATAGCATATCAAAATGGAAGCTTCCATTTTTATTGTATAATAGAGTGAAATAAAATGGTAAAAAAGATAATTAAATGAAATGTTAAATAGTGCTTAAATCACATCGCATTTCAAATGTCTGAAATGAATTGAAAATGGAAAGAAACGATAATAGGAAAGAAAGAGAATATTTGATATACGTTTCCTTGGTGACCATATTTAGGAGTCAATCATCTTATATTCTTTATTTGGTTATTTTTCTAGAAGCAGAAAGTAGAATTCTTAACAATATGTATAAATAATTTATGTTTATTATAGTTCCCAAATACACGATATTTCATAGAATTATCAATGAATAAATGAGTCCGTATATATTTAAAAATTGCGTAAAATAAACAACTATACTTTCGAGAGTTTTTACACTTGTGCCCTTTCATGTTTTCCTTAACATTTACCTAAATCGGACAATTTTTTCGTTATTTTTTTATTTTTTATAATGAAACCTCAATAGGATTTACTTAATATATAGAGTGGATTATGTGTTTCAAATTTCGTGGGAAAAAATATTTATAATATGCCTATCTGATAGGGGTCAATTACATTAATTTTGAGACCATTAAAATTTAACTATTTTAATGGATGGGACAGAAGTCTCGAATTAAGTTGAATTTAGAATGACACAATGGTGGTATATGGTGATGTAAATCTCCGAAGATTTCATTTCAAAAAAATAAAAAATTAATGAGAAAAAAATCCAATGTAAGAAAGTTACCTACATCACCCGATGTAGGCCCCTTTTTCCCAAATAAAAATATGTGATAACAATATATTAGTACAACATGAAATAGAAATAAGATTCCCATGCTTTTGCTGACAAAGAATTAAGATTCCATGCTAGAGAGGAAACTTTGTTTCATTTGAAATTTTATTCTGTCAATGATATGCTCATGTGTAATATGAGATCAAATTAGATATATAAACGGTTGAATATTGATAGATACTGATAAAAGTGTTGCCCTATTTTTATTTTATTTTTAAAATATGTTGCCATATAATTATCGTTTAGAAAATATGTGTGGATATTGATATTAACAGATATTTTAAAAACACTATTAATAGTTTAAATTGGATACATATAATCTTTTAAATTGGATACATATATAAAATGAATGCGGACAGGAAACATGTAATGGTGGAAATATTTTATAAATTACCTCAAATATACATTAATTGGTTTGATAGTTTATACGTGGAATAAATGTAGTTGATATACTTTTTCACAATATCTATAGTAAAGATGCATAAAATTTCATTATATATGATTACAAATTAATCTAAAATAATTTTTATATGTTAAAAGTGCCAAAGATATAGAGAGATAGAGATCTACATATATCGAAGTTATAAGTATCATTAAACAATATTTGGATGTAAAAAAATCATATAAAATAAGTTTTTTATTAGTTGTGTCCTTTTGAGATATTGCAATATCAATTACGCCCCTTTTTTTTGGAATACATATACAAATAGATTGAATACATATACATCGATATCCATTTACATGCCTCAATCCATCCTCACTTCTAACATTGGATCGCCAACACACATGAAAAGTATTAACGCTTCCCCATCGAAAAACAAGAGATCACGATAAAAAGAATGCAACCGCAAGATACACTTACTTTAACATGAAAACTTATTAGGTAAAATCGCAACCTAAGTCTATTCGACTTGTGTTTTTGTCATTGATCATATGATCATCTATCCACAACAAGTTAAACCTTGTGGTTAATCGTCGTACATACATAATAACTCTTTATTGATCATGGAAGAGTTTTTTACATAAAAAATGAGAGCAAACCTCAAACGTGAACTATTAATGTCTACTAAGGTAGGGAAATAAAAGGACTAGAATCCAAAGAGGGTCTCTTGGAGAACACCAAATAAGGAGCCATTATGCATAAAGATTTCTCCCAAGGAGAAGAATAAGGAAAAAATACAATGGATAGACAAAATGGGGAATGATCGATCATTTCGATTCATGCAATCAAACAATATGCACGATTGAGCTTATGTGTTACAACGAAAACAAGAACAAAAGTAACATACTAGCCAAAACATTATATAGATTATTCCTGATTGAAATCTCGAACGAAAAATTATAGCTCCACGAGCAAAGGCTCTTGAACCTATAAGAAGAAGAACCCTGTGATGTATTATTAAAGAAGTTAGTTCAAAAAGAATAGTAGATCATATTTAGATCATTGAGTAATGACAAGGTCTTACGATTTAGAAGAAGATAAAACATTGCGTGTAAATGATCGATCAAAATGTGCTTAATGATCAATCAAGTAAGAGTGGTTGATCACAAATGTGAGATTGATTTATCGCGTACACACATATAAAATGGTTCAGAAAAAAGACGATGAGCCTACGCTTGTATGCTTCTTTAGAACAAACAGTCATGATCTTAAACATAGGAAAGGTAAGTTATCACATGTTTACTTCTTTTGTCTTCTTAAGGGTTCCCTACAACTTTTTCTTCATGTTGGTTTGTTATCATATGCTTGACGCTACAAGTGAGTTATACAAACATAAATAGCAAGCAGGCAAAGAAAAAAGATCTCATGCTCAAAGATAGGAGAAACTGAACTGAACACTCTACAAGACGGGGAACACAACCCACATATTGGAGCATCGCTCCTGTATTATAGAAAACTAATTTGTCGTCATCAAAACTATATGGTACTAAGTAGACTACCACATATACGAACAATCGATATGTTGATATGCCTTCAATCCTAACCATCTGACCCAGGTTGAAAAACCTTGTATGCACCTCCTACCGTACCATATCCCAACAAGATGGTGGTCTTATTTTAGGAGCAATTCTATTTGTATTCGGGTATATAGATCCGTTTGTTTCAGAGATCTGTCTGTACGAGAGTAGTATATAAACTTCCTAAGATTATGGCTCTAAGTATCCTTTGTACTCTCTTCTTTATCTACATAGTGAAAGCCAATCACCATCGTCCAAGGATGTAGCCCGGTTATAGGTGAACTTTGTATATCAATGTGTATACGTCTTGATTATTTCATCATGTTTGTGAGTGTTTTCTTCCATAATCCACAACACAATGTGCCTACGCTCGACACAAGGAACAATCCTTCTCAGTTGGTTCCATTTGAAGATCAGATCTATCAACTTCTCTCCATTGCCTCTTAGAGAATCTCCTTCATTGGATGTAAATACTCCTATGTCATATTAAATTAATTACCCATATTTCAAGCCTATGTTTGAGATCGGGTTATCCCCATTTCTATCCTTAGGGCTTGTTTGGTTGCCAGAAATTGGTGTACCCTTACATACCCCTAGCTCCAACCCTGCATTCTTGGGTTAGGATTACGTGTATTGACCCTACAATTTTTTGGGTATAATATTTTTTAACCATGTTCAAATAAAATTATTAGACGGCCCAAGAAGTGTTGGAAAGAGACTATACGAAGGGATCTTAGTTTTGTGGATATAAGCCAGGGATTGATCCAAGATAGATCTGAATGGAGGCGAAGAATCTATGTAGCTGACCCTACTTAATTGTGGGAAAAGGCTTTGTTGCTGCTGTTGTTGGTGTTCAAATAAAATTATTAACATAAAAACATATTATAATCACTAAAAAAGTTAATATAACACAATCAATATCACATCACATCATAATTATCATTCCAACGCTCCCAACCTAGTTACCAAACAAACCCTTACAATTCTGCATCAGAATTATTGATGTGGGTTCCATGTTTTCTTTATTATAGTACCTCTAATCACTTTTAAAACAAAAAGACCAACACATAAAATATCTGATCATAAATATAAACAAATATAATATATGCGTAATATCGCATCATATCAGATTACCAATCCAACGTTTCCATTCATTCAAACATCAATTACTCACAAGAATGCACATTTTACTAACCATTTAAAAGGAAGGGAACTCCAACACAATCCAAGTTACCCAACCCTCTAGTTGGAAAATCTGAAACTTAGAAACGGGAATATGCAAATTTCCCCATAAATTTAAGTTAATCAAGGCATAATTACAATTGCACATTTGTCGCAGGGTACAAATGTGGAAGACCCTTTTTCATAATATTCAAGTAGATTCCCATGGAATTACTTTAGCTACTCACAAGTCAATGACGCAGCTGTCTACCATATGATCATACCAATTAACAAATAAAATTAAAATGTTTTAAATAGAAAAAAATGTTCAGCAAATAAAAAAGCCTAGAGGTCGGGTGGCTTATGGTTCGATGGCCAAAACTATAATTTTGTTGAAAATTTTGGGGGTTTTTCCCAACCTTACATTACATGTGGACTCCATCAAAACTCTTCCTACCTCCCGTTCTGGATGATTTATGAGATTTGCTTTTGTTGGAATAAGGCAACTTCATGAATAAGAAAAATCTCAAAATAAAGAAAGCTTACCTTCACTTAAAGCAACTAGGTCTACAATCAAAGCCAGTAGCACTGCATCTGCAAACAAACAGATATGGATATAAATGTTATCATACCTTATAAACTTCAAATTTATATATAATGTGAATAATTGACCGACATGAAGTTAAAAAAATCTCGATCAAACACAAATGTAGATATTAGATAAATAGAAGGATTTATTTGTTGGTAACCTCACACACACAGATGTATATGAATTTATGCCTTGCATAGTAATCACATGGTATGACACAATTCTGTAAATCCACATTTATACTTTCATAATAAAACCTAATAAAATGATACATGTTTAAAATTCGTGGGTGCCTATGCAATAACATGCATATACATATATCTGAATTTGCATAGAAAATAGATTGGATGCAAGCATGCCATTTATCCACAGACAAGGGAACTTTATCCCAAGATAAACTTTTTATCCCAAGATAAACTATCTCAGAATAAAATAGTCACATGATTATTATATCATCCATTATGTCTCCGTGTAGTATTTATCCATCTCTTATCCTTTCAATCAAGAGAACAATAACGATGGATAAATTTCGCTGGTCTCTTATCCCACCATATTCTTTATTCCTCATCCAAACTAGAAGATACATGTGTGTCATCGGGGGTGATGAATAAGGAGGGATAATAGATAAGTAAGACTTATCTCTTGTTTTAGTTCTTTTGTTTTTAGGAACAAGGTATGAATACGATAATAAGATATCCAGTGGAAAAAATCCACAAACATACTGAAGATCAGGTTAAGAGAAAGTTATTACCCTTTCTTTCATTTCAGTTACTTTCGAAGTACAACAATGTTGAGGGATTAGAAAGAAGGAGATGCACATGTAATGCTAGATGCCTCGCCAAATACATTATCAAGGAAAATCAACGCTAACAATTTGTTAGGTGGGACAAAATCGAATTCATTTCCAATATACTTAAGCTTAACTTCTCAAGTAATAATCATTCACTATTAGAAGACTGTTGTTTAGAGTGTTACAACCTCTACTACTTGTACCTGCAACATGTCCGTTGCGATATGGCAGTTACTTATTCTAAATAATATGTACATTTGCAATCTCCGAGTATCATTTTTCCTGCTATGTTTATGTAGGAACGATTCTACCTCTTAGGAGTCATTTCCACTACTAAATAAAGCCTTCTCTGAAACCATTTGTTACATTTCACGTCTAGACCTTGGTTATTATCAAGAAAACTGTACCTGAAACTTGTTGCGCTCAAACCCTATCAACACAATTGATAACCATCCAAAATGTTTAACCAGAATTATCAAACAAATCTCCCACTTTTATAATTTACCCTCACACTCTGAGTATTAGATGTCGAACTAATGGATTTTAAACGTACTGTGACATTACTCAAGACTTTGTTCTCGAACTTACCACCATGATTAAAACTAATTTTGAAAGGCTCACGAATAATAACAATTTTGATCTTCCATATCAATTTTGTCAAATTTTCTTCTTTTGATTCCCATCTCGTCACGAATTCCAGAAGCATATACTACAATGGGGAAGAAAAGCAAGAGGAAGAGGAAAAGCACAACACCCATAAACTAATAAAGAAAATAAAAATGACGAGATCGTCACAACAATATCACATGTCACACGTTACTGATCTGAATTGATATGCCTGAGACACCACAACTACCAAACAATTAATTACCCATTGGAAATATCACCAAAAAGGGTCATACCAACCAATGTGTGATTCTAAGTTGCGGATCTTATTTTTCAAATATTACAAAGAGGGTTATGAACTTTCTAACCGTAGAATTTAAAGCATGGAAGGACATATCGATATCGATATCGTTTCGATATCGTGTCGATATCGATATATCGCCGATATATCGCCGATATATCGCTATATCTAGGAATCTTTCTGAAGAAAATGCCTGAAATCGGATATATCGATATATCGATTTCGATATCGGTCCCATGTCGATATGGATATATCGGCGATATATCGCCGATATATCGGGATACGGCCTTCCATGATTTAAAGTCACATAAAAATATTGTGGAAACTTACGGAGGCATGTATTTGTGACAGAAAAATACGATCAAACATATCTTTGTTACATTTGAAAACTGAGACCTCTAGCTGAGAAGATGCATAGTCGAGATCTTTTTTTTATATATTTACCCGTATTTATTTTTATTAATGGTTAAAAATCAAGATCACATAACGCAAAACAAGTTGTCGTTAGTGCCGGATCACGTATGTGTTTCATAGAAAAATCATGTTAACCATGACTTAATCTAACCTATGCTCATGACTAAAACCAAAAACAAAAAAAACACCCCCTCCTTCACCCACAGCCAGCAAACCACCTCACCCCTCTTCTTCCTCCAGCCCCTCACCCTTCCTCCGCCCACAATCTGTCGATCACCTCCCCCTCTTCATCATTCAGCTCCTGCCACCTTTCTCCCCCCCTTCAAACCTACCCGATTTTCGCAGCTCCCCCTTCCTTCGCCAGCCACCTTCCACCCAAAACAAGTTGTCGTTAGTGCCGGATCACGTATGTGTTTCATAGAAAAATCATGTTAACCATGACTTAATCTAACCTATGCTCATGACTAAAACCAAAAAAATAAAACACCCCCTCCTTCACCCACAGCCAGCAAACCACCTCACTCCTCTTCTTCCTCCAGCCCCTCACGCTTCCTCCGCCCACAATCTGTCGATTACCTCCCCCTCTTCATCATTCAGCTCCTGCCACCTTCCTTCCCCCCTTCAAACCCACCCGATTTTTGCAGCTCCCCCTTCCTTCGCCAGCCACCTTCCACCCCCACCCTCCCTTTCTCCACCCACAGCCCGCTGACCACCTCCCCCTCTTGATGCTCCATATACATGGGATCCTTGGTCTTATGATCCGATGATTGTGATTTTGGTTCTTAGAGACGATAAACAAGGAGGGATGTTAAAGATCGAAGGGTAGTTGCCGCTTCCCCCATCTTCTTCTTCGATTGTGATTTAGGAGACAAGGGTGGTGATGCTCCGAAGACATGGGTCTCGACAACTGCTGCAACCGATGTGCTCCTAGGTCCTGCAACCGATTGTCATATGCATTAACCTCATAAAGGATATGTATGATAAGGCTTCATCTTGTGTAAGGATCCCGTATGGGAAGAGTGATCATTTTGACATCAACATTGGTTTGCATCAAGGTTCAAGTTTGAGTCCATTCTTTTTAACTTTGATTATGGATGAGTTGACAAGTCACACTCAGGACGAGATACCTTGGTATTTACTCTGACCTTTTCATCTGTGTATTTTATATATGGAGGTATCCATATATCCATGTCCAAAAAAACAACATACATGTTGATATCCAAAAAATCCAAAAAAGAAAAACACATATCCATGTCGGTATCCATATATTTGTAACAATGGTATATTAATTAAAAAATATTCAAGAAGAATACATTCCTTAGCATTTGTAAGGAATGGAATCTCAATTCCTAAGGGGCACCTAAGAATGGTTGTTCTCATGTACGAGGGAATATGGTTTCCATTATAGTTGTTATTCATGCCTTAATATGATCTAACAAACACAGGAATGGAATCGACAGAGGAATGGTGATTCCATTCTCCCTTTTGTTCCAACGTAACAAACGAGGCCTATATCTAATTATATTTCTCCTAATAGATTACCTAGTCATGAGTCATGACACAAAGTCTACAGACTTACAGATGTTCTTATGGTCGTACCTCTTACACATGGTCATCATACGACTCTTTACAATTCGAAATGGAAGCAAGCTATGGATGAGAAGATGGATGCTCTCGAATCTTGTCTTAATGGGCGCTTGGGATATTGTACCATGTCCCACTTGTGTTGCTTATGTTGCTTACAGGTGGGTTTTTTATGACCAAACATGCTCCAAATAGGTCAGTATACAAACTAAAGGCTCAGGTAGTGCTTAAAAACTCTATGCAAACCTATGGAGTGGATTGCTTCAAAACTTTCTCGCCAGTGGCCAGAATGGGATCTCTCAGCACAATTATCTTGGTTATTTCCAATAAAACTAGATGATTTTTCAGTTGGATGTTAAAATACCTTCCTTTATAGTGATCTCGGTCTATATAGCACAACCATCAAGCTACATCGTTGAGGGGGAGGATGTAAGTCGTCTGCACAAGGCTATCTATGGCCTAAAGCAGAGCCTAGAAGCCTGGTTTGACAAACTCATATGGAAAATCGGCTCCATTAGATTTCACAAGAACATGTCCAATTTCTTCATCTTCATTCAGAGATGTGATTCAGGTATCATTATCCTTACAATATAATGATATGATATTGTTATTATTGAAGGTGTTACATGCATTCTCGAGACAGAGGCTTTTCTGCATAATATGTTTTTCACTAAGGATCTAGTCACATGTTACAATTTCTTGGGATAGAGGTCACTCATACATCTAAGGACTATATCTAACCAAAAGAATGTATTTCCCTGAAATGCTTACAGATGCAAGTTAATTGGTTGTAAACCATCATTTATTCATGACGAGTTTCGACTTTCGAGATCATGCCACCTCAATGAACACCTTCTTTGAAGAATACAACACGATATAGGAGACTAGGGGGCAAATTATGTATCTTATAGTTAGTCAGTCTTTAGGCCCGATATCTCTTATGTTGTAAGCGAAATCAACCAATATATGGAAGTGCAAAAGTATAGTCATTGACACAATGTTCCTCTCATCTTCAGGTACCTGAACAATTCACCAATCAAATGATTGTTCTAGCTAATGGTCGCGAAGACATTACGTCATATGTAGATGCAGATTATAGTCATTTTGTCAGGGATGTGGTATGGTAGGGAAGATTACTGCCCCTCACATTTCAATCAAGCTACAACTTACGTATATCTTCCCAAAGCTCTTCCAGAGATGTATATTTCATTATTAACCTCGAAGTTGGACATGATTGATAGATATGGTCCAACTTGAAGGGGAGAATTGATGATATCCATATTTAGATACTTATTTGGTCTATTTTTATTCTTTCTATTTTTAGTAATCCTAATAAGAACTCAATTGTATTTTCTCTTTTTAGTGTAATAGGGTTTTAGAGTTTTACACTATACAAGAAATCACACTCTTTGAATAAAATCACATCATTCTACCAGTTTGGTTGTTTCATTTTCGTAATGCGTAGATGATATAATTTTTAAGATTAAAAAAAAGGGAAGGATGAGGCCAAGAAGATTTAGGCAAAAAACATTTTTAACTCGATCGCATGGCTCAGACACAATCCGTAGAGGTCAACTTTTATTCCTTCCAACATTAGGGTGAAGAGACAATGCAGTGTGGGAAGATTCTTCATTGGTGTCTTTGCCACTTGGTATCTTGTCCTGCCATTACACAACGTGACAGTCGGGAATAGAAAATGGAAAATGAGGTTGGTGGTTTGGGCACCAATATGGTGTTGCAAGGTGGTTTCTTTGTGCTACTTAACCCGATGTTGGCATCCATTCTACCCTACTTGGATTATAAAGAGAATAGATATTGTTAGGATGGGGTTTCTTTAGAAGGGGTATAGGAAGGGGGGTCACAAGATTTTTTTTGAAATGGGAGTCATAAGATGCCTTTGATGAAGTGGAGGGAGATTTGCAATCCCGATAAAGATTGATTTTTGGTGTTCATGACGTACATGCTACAAATCTAACGTCTCTATCAAAGTGGATAATGAGAACCATGAGTGATGGCTTCGACCTACATGTGCTATGGTCAAAATCTTGAGCTTGGATCCTTGTATTTCTGTTGATGCCAGATGAAGGCGATAAATATGATTTCGTTGTTGATGCTAAGGAGGCTAGGGAGTGGTAGTAGATTCTTCTTTTGGTTTAATGATTGTCCACGAAGGTACATAAAGAGAGATCTTCGAGTGTTTCTCTCTCGTCATCATCCTAAAGATCAAGGTCACTATTTGATGGTGTGATGTAATGTCAATGGATGGTGGGGGATGATGGGGATTGAATGCATGCTTTTATTCGTCATTGCCCAATTATTGTTGTGGTAAGATGTTGGAAGTCTTTAAGCTTTTAGATGGCTGCAATCCAATAGCCGAGGAGATGGGTTCCTAGATGTGGGCAGTGGGACTTACTCTACAACACATAATTATGTTTAGCTTTGATGCCCTCCTCCCATACAGATGTGCTCTTGTCGTGTGATTGCGCGATGATTCATAATCTTCAAGCCCCATTGAAGGTGAAGATTTAGGTATGGTTTCTCGAGTGCAAAAGAATGGTGCCAAGGTTTAGAGAAGCAAGTGGGCACCCAACGTTGTGTGGGGATGCACATGAGGACATTGAAAATCCTTTCTTCAAGCATCCTTAGGACAGAAGAGTACGAGTCAAAGTGAGGTTTTCCCTAATTGATTACTCCTCATGGGATGCTTTTTGGGCCTCCTTCAAGAGGTGACAAGTTGCCAAAAGCAATTCTAAGAAGTAGATTGACTGCAGTATTTTGGATGGCATGGTGGTCACACAATGACATTGTCTTCAAAGAAAGAAGGCATATTCTAAAAGTAAGATCATCATTTGCAAAAAAGTTGTGGGCTTCAGGGGCTACCATGAACGTATGAGTACTTTAATGCAACTATTAATGGATGCACTTTCTTCCTTTGGCTAGTATTTTTGTTTATTTACTTTGCATTGTTTTTTTGAAAATTGATGAAGTAGATGACTACTATTCCATAGTGACCATACTTCGATTTGTAAAAAATTATGGCGCCACATTTATGGATGCCCATGTTCATTTATCCACTCTTTGCTTATAAGAAAAAGGATGGCAATCATTGGACCTTCTTACAGATGTTATTCACGAGCCTTTTCTGTTCGGAAGATGCTAATGAACTTTTGGCATCCAAATGCATGGAATCTAAATCCAAACTTTACACTCGTCACCTAATTTGGAAGGGTAAGGCTCTCTTGAAATTGCAAATGCAATCACTAGCCAATAATGAACTATTTTTTTCTGAAATGTCATAAGTGAAGCAGGCACATCACTATCTTTTTAAGAACATATTGACGCATCGTTCTCACATCCCTCTATGTCCTTCACATTGCTTGGTCTCCCTTTGGTGTCGACAACACAAGTCCCAAATCAATTGTGGTTGCTAATTAAGTGGCAACAAATTATGAAGGCCTACAAAGGTCGGTGGCGGGTCCAATTTTAATCACAGGATGTTGCATGGTTGCAAGTTAGTGAAGAGGATTGCTTCATTATGCTATAAGAGATTGGGAATGATAGGGATAACGATGTTGGGCATTTTGATCGTTTAGGTACCAGAAAAGTCTCATGGAGAGGTGTACTGCTCCAGGTAGGTTTTCTTACAATAGACACTCTAACCGGCTACCCTATGGAAATTCGGTCAGCGAAGTACAGAGGAAAAGTGTGCCTCTTAATAGGGACAGGAGTTACATAGCCCATCTTCTACGTGGTCAACCTGGATCGTTACAAGCTGCCCATCTTCTACGTGGTCAATCTGGATCGTTGCCAACTTTGAATTGTCCCACCTTTGATAAATTTATTTATTTATGGATGGGCTACTAGCCTTGATTAGTCATCCTTAGGGTTCTCTTCAACACTCACAAACAGTGCTCTACACATCACCATTATGTGTGAACGTATGCATCTTAAAGGATAGTGCACTCTTACACTTTGTGCCTAGAATATGAAATATTGCTGACCTTTCTCGGTATCTAGCCCTCCCTAATATACATGTTAGAAAATAGAGAATGCGAAAGCGGAATGATAAACAAAGCATAGAAAAGAAAGAATACACTTGGAATACCATGATTTTTGCGTGGAACCCTACTCCCTAAGGAGCGGGATGAAACCACGAGAGAAGCCCTCAAAGAGGTGGATATTCTATTGAACTTTCTCATCTAAATACATGGGTGTGGGGCTTTATATATAGCACCTACGGAGTCTCCACATTTCTAAACTGGTAGATGTGGGACTAAAGACTAGATGTGGTATATGGATCCTGGAGGGATCCATTTACCCATCTCCCTCATATATGACGCATACAACTTATACTCCAACACTCCCCCTCAAGCTGGAGCATGGCAGCAAGCAATGCTCAACTTGGACAAACAGAAAGAAACACTACTCACAATACATGACACTACAGACAATATCAACTCAACGCGCACAACTGTTGTTGTCGAGGACGTTGCTTCTCATGCCGTGCAGGTGAGGAGGACGAACGAGTTGGAGTGTGAGTCAACCGAATCTCCTCGTCGGAGAGCATGTTCTATGTACTGCATCTGTCAGAGTCACTGCAACTGGAAATGAGTCTCCTCGTCGGAGTACTCTGCTCGCCACTGCATGTGGACAACTGCTCCATCTCTAAAAATGATCAAACTGAAGCGGTCGTGGAAGTGCAATCCTCGTCGAAGTCCACGGTCGTCGGAGAATGGAGTCTGAAAGTCTTCTCGTCGGAGAACTGGGTCTCTCCATCTGGCACAGCTAATCTGGTGTCCCTATGATACCACATGAAAATCCTTGCAAACATGGCATAGGGAATGGTCCTCTACTCTGGAGTCCCTATGGCTCACATGAAAACTCTGGCCGACAAAACAAGAATAATGAGGACCACTAGAAAAGATGGTAAACATGTGCACATCTGAAAAGACCACGTCCATGTGCATGTCCGAAGACTCGGAATCTGATGTCGAGTCTGAATATCTGAATCATCTGTAGAGACTAGAGTCTAGAAAAATGGTTGGTCTGGAATCTCGCATCTAAATCTGCAACAAACCTGTAACTACACAATACTCCTCCTTTCTCCCATACTGGTCGGAATGACAGTCGTCGACCAAGTTGGGAGAAGACAAAGAACTTAGAGAAAATATGAACTTACGGTTTTGCGTTATTTTTTTTAGCCGCTTGATTTTTTTGTTTAAGACGTTTCACACTTTTTTCGGCTTTTCAAAACCCTCTTTTGATCATTTTTCTTTCTTTCTCTTTTTTTTGCAAATATTTTTGCGTGCGGCTTTTTCTCGTACGCGTCTCTTTTCTTTCTTCCTTTTTTTAACACAATGTTTTTTTAATACGACCCAAAAGGGCCAATCACTCTTTCCCTCTCTTCCTTTTTTTAGCACACTTGGGCCTTAGAACAAAAAAACTCTTTTTTTAATACTCGCACGACCCACTTGGGCAGAACTGCTACATATATTTTTTTGATCCACCACACCCATTCAGGGCTAATATTAGGGTTCCCAATGGGGAACCCCATCTCTCGACAACCAAGGGGCACGCCGTGAGAGTTCCCCATCGGGGCGGCCTGGTGATCGTGGAAGGGATGCCGCCTGGGAGCGGCGTGGATTCGCAGCGCCGCCTGGGGCTTGGAGTCATACGCGAGGGGGTTGGCTACAGGAAAGCGGCAGGGTTGGGGTGCCACAGGAGGTTGAGGAAGCCAGGAGGTGCTTTGCCTGTATGGGAGTGTCGTCGCTGAGAGGGAGGCACTGTCTGGATCACGCCATCGACTGCACGTGCTTGATGGAGACGCCACCTTGCGCCTGGGAAGGAGGGTTAAAACTCGCACTGCAAGAAGATGGCAGCTTCGTGAGGGACCCCAAGCTCCATCATGGAGCTCTCCTAGGGTTCATGCGACCTGTGTTGCTACTGCCTGCAACAAGCTTTCAGAGATGGATCTTTGCGAATCATGCCGCATCCTGTAGGTGGAGCGCGGAATGCGCGGGGCTGAAGCGAGTCCCGCTTGGAGAGGGAGCCGTGCCACGGGATTGGAAAGAGGAGCGTGCGAAGGCACTGCCGAAGCCTGGAGAAGTCCCTGTGAGTCTGTAACTCCCGTGGAGCCTAGAGCGCAAGAGGCCATGAAACTCTATGGACTCGGAAACCATGATCATGCAGGATTAAGGTTTCAAGAAAAACCCTAGAATTGAAACGGAACTTGCTCTTGAACACATGATTTTCACATAATGAATCTTCAAGAACGGATAATAATCGAATCTCGAATAAAACCAATGAATCATGAAATCCTTGAAAATCAAACACGATCTTATACCATGTTAGAAAATAGAGAATGCAGAAGCAGAATGATAAACAGAGCGTAGAAAAGAAAGAATAAACTTGGAACACCATGATTTTTACGTGGAACCCTACTCCCTAAGTAGCGGGATGAAACCACAGGAGAAGCCCTCAAAGGGGTAGATATTCTATTGAACTTTCTCATTTGAATACATGGATGTGGGGCACTATATATAGCACTCACGGAGTCTCCACATCTCCAAACTAGTAGATGTGGGACTAAAGACTGGATGTGGTAAATGGATCCTGGGGGGATCCATTTACCTCATATATGACGCATACAACTTATACTCCAACAATGCCACCTAAGTTTTATAATATATCAGCCTTCCTAGACCAACATTTGACATTAATTGTTAAGCTAAGTCTAAAACATTGCTGAACAAATATCGTTCTGGAACGGAAGATGGCATCCTTATGCTCAAAAGTACACAAAGATATATATATATATATATATATATTTATTTATTTATTTATTTCATAAAGGACGTAACGTTTGTAACTGTGACTGCAAAATAACACAAACAAGAAATAAATCGCAGCAAATATAGGGGGTGGAAAATACCTCGAAAAGTTACACCAGGGTTCGCACATACTTGTCAAGATTTGAATTAAACAGTTCACACCTACAAACCAATCACGAATGTCAGGCATTTGTGAAATACAAAGAAGTTCAGCCTGCTGTAATAAAAAACACAAGTAACAACGACAATAAAAAATATGCACTCATGCTACCGGTTTTAACTGGGCTCAATGCACCCAAAAGTTGTCGAGTTCTGAGTGAGTT
Source organism: Ottelia alismoides (assembly GCA_037367405.1). Classification (NCBI taxonomy): domain Eukaryota; kingdom Viridiplantae; phylum Streptophyta; class Magnoliopsida; order Alismatales; family Hydrocharitaceae; genus Ottelia; species Ottelia alismoides. The sequence goes on along the minus strand of JAZKJV010003738.1, from coordinate 282,576 downwards.
TTCACTTACTCAATTACAATTCCTGTAATAAGAGAGAAAGGTGAAGCCTAAGTCAAGCTACCCTCTAAAATAAATACAAACCCCGATATTCCAAACTCGAGCAATCATGACTCGTGGATCTATTGCAAACAAGCATGTTCTAGATTTTGTAAAGAGAACATGTAATCACCTCTCGTGCACATTATGGAGAAGAGAATGAGTTGTCGTGTTTATTCTATGGGCCTATGGTCTCTTATATAGAGAGAAACCCTAGGGAGCAAAAAAGGGGGAAGATACATATATGACCCGGAATAATTACAAGATTCAAATAAAATAGAAAACACAATAACTCTAATACTCCCCCTCAAGTTGGAGCATATCTGTCGATCATGCCCAACTTGGAAATCAAATATGAGAGACGCTTCTTAGGTAATTAATTCGTGAAGACGTCTGCAAGCTGAAGTTCAGTGGAGATGTGTGAAATGGTCATCTTTTCTCCTCGTACTGCATCACAAATGAATTGACAATCAACATCAATGTGTTTGATCTGCTCATGGAAAACAAAATTGGTGACGATGTATGTAGCAGACTTGTTGTCACAATATAAAGGTACATGAGTAGCAACTGAAAGTTCAAGTTGTAGAAAAGAGACAAGCCATATGATCTCATAGGTGGCTTGGGCCATTGCCTAGTATTCTGCCTCTTCACTTGATCTGGAGACACTATCTACTTCTTGATTCGTCAAGTAACCAGGTTGGCCCCAACAAGTATGGTGTAGCCTGTAGTGGATCGACGATCCTCAAGCGAACTGGCATAATCAACATCTATATAGGCGAAGACATCAATATAACCATTAACCCCATAGAAGAATCTACGTCCGAGAGATTCCTTTAAGTATCGAACAATCAGAAGAACATCCTGCACATGATTGTAAAGGGGGTTTCTCCATGTGTAGGCTGGCTCTGCTCACAACATATGATATATTTGGCCTAGTAACAGTTAGATAAAGAAGTTTACCAATTAGGTTTCTATTATTCTATACAATATAGTATCCTCAAGTGAAGGATCAATAGATGTGGGATGTTTCCTCACTTATGTAGGGATGCCGGATGGCTTGCATCCAAGCAGTACAGTCTCAGTTAGAATGTTAAGGCAATACTTCTTCTATGAGAGATGGAGCTCCCATGTAGCGTGTATCACCTCAATGCCAAGAAAGTAATGGAGGTGGTCAAGATTCTTCATGGCAAAGACTTTCTGAGGAAGGTCTTGGTCTCTCAAATGCTGGCTTTGTCATCTCCAGTGATGATTATATCATTAACATAAGTAGCAAGAATGGTGGTGCCAATAGATTGTCGTTTGACAAAGACAGAGTAGTCAGATGTTGTCAACTAAAACCCAATAGTGTTAGTCTCGGTATTAAGTCTATTAAACCATGTTCTAGATTCTGCTTCAGTTCATAGTTAGCCTTACATAGTCGGTATACGCACTCCCCCTCGACTTCTAACCCAACGGCTGCATCATATTAACTGGCTCTTCGAGGTCACCATAGAGGAAAGCGTTCTTCACATCAAGTTGAATAATTGGCCAAGTCTTATTAGCAGTAATAGAAAGAATAATGTGTATGGATCACATTCTTGCAGCTGGAGAAAAGGTCTCAAAGTAATCAACCCCATAGGTTTGAGTGAAGCATTTTGCAACTAATCTGGCTTTCAATCTGCCAATTGATCCATTAAGAGATTGTTTGATCGTGAAGGCCCATTTGCAAGCCACATGTTGGAACTCCCGGATGGCACAACATGAGATCCTACGTACTCTGGGAGGTAAGGGCATCCATCTCCTCATCAATGGCATGCCGTCAGCCTTGGTCGTGCATTGCACTTTGATGATCTCTGGAGACAGAAATGGCATTCAGGGCACTTGCAAACCTCTTGTTACAGCTAGATAAACCATCAATAGAAGTAAAATGTGACAAGGTGAAAACTACATTGCATCTTTTGTTTGCAGAGAGCTATCAGGAGCTCCTTAGGTACATCCGGGACAATAGTGGTGGGAGCACTTGAAGAAAGCATATCATACTGCAAAAAAGGAACGTGAAAAGGAACAAAAGCATGTGTAATGGTGTGCTAGTTACACATTGAGTCGACCAAAGTTTGCCATTGGTCAATTGACCTTTCAGGATTAGTAGACTGATTAAAATCATCAATCAGTTGGACAGATATCTGTCCAATTGATCGACTGATTGAATCTGAGAACCGATTCGGACTGTCATTCAAAAAACAAAAGTAACCACGGTAATCCAATTCCATTAGGTGTACCCATATTTCAAATACATCTAAACATGAGATACCAAATCTTTCCTTTTAAAAGTTTCGGATATGAGTCATAATACATTTAGTCTTTTACTTATTAATATAGTTGGATGACTAGTATCCTCAAATAGCCATCATTTGACTTAAAAAAGGAAGTACATCCAATTCTTCATGTCTTGCTGAGAAAGAGTGCAAAACACAAGCTAGATATGTCAATGTGTGTGAAAATTGACTCCCACAAATATAATTCTAAATTAATGAATACTACAGTTGTGCAATAGGCACTTTATTAAGAAAACGTACAGACAATTCATTACCATTCTTAAATAATCTCAAAGTTCATTTCGCCATACTTTAAACTGTTTCAATTTACGTGTGTTTACGAATCCAGCGGAACATTCATAATTTCTAATCAAATAAACATTGTGGGCATTAATGGGAAAGTTTGTCTGTCAATTATGTTAGAAAATTACATGGAAAAAACTGTACATCTAAAAACAGCACATAAACTCCTTACTTGATCGGAGTTCCCGGTACATAGAGTGGATTCTTCATCACGTATTCAACATATAGATTGTATATGTATTTCAGAGCATCTCTGTGATCTCCACTTTTAGGATGTGTAACCAAAATAAACTGCATTCATGACAAAAGATATATATATATATATATATATATATATATATATATATATAAGGTAAGATCCAACTATACCCATGGTCCAAGTTATCCAATGCCCCAAGAAGCAAAAACATTAAAATAAGTTAAAGTAAATACTTAACCAGCACTGTTTCATTAAGTCCTCACTAAAATTGTCAAGATGCAATATAGAATTATTTTCCATGTAAATTATCTTCAGCAGTAGAGCACATAACTTGACATTACAATCATGCATGATTCATAGACCCTATGACAGTTTACCATCCATTATCAATAATATCCAATCTGAATCTGAACTCCGAAACACAATTAAATCGAACTACATCACATCAATGTAAAGATCCTCGATAGGATAGTGGAAACAATGAAAAAAACCCATGATCCAACAACAACAAGCATAATCCATAACCAGCCATTATTACCGCGTCATTTGCAACCCTTGCGGCAGAATTCTTTCTCCACATGACCTCAATTTTAAAGTACAATCAACAGTTTGAAGATAAATCAATAGCATCTTCAACCAGTTCACAAGGAGTTGCATCCCATAGGTCAGCAATCATCATTACCATTAACAAGTGATCAAAAACATCAATTTAACAAACTAATGCAAGCATTATCATCATAAGATCATGTTACTATTAGATCATCATAATATCATAATATCATGATAATGCAAGCCTTATCATCATAAGCCTTATCATCAAGTCAAAGACGAAATTCTTGACCATGGTGGAAACAATGTAAGGATCCAAATTAGAACAGGTACGACCTCCAACAAGCCAGCATCACTACATCATCTGCGAGTCCTCGCAGTACGATTCTTTTCCAACATAACTATAATTTCAATGTATGATCTAGAGATCAATAACGATCTCAACCAATTGCTCCCATATCTCAGCGATCAGCGTTGGAATCAGCAGGTAATCAATAACCTCAATTTAGTAGACTAAAACCCTTATCATCATGAGATCTTCAAACTTTTCAAGCTCCGAAATCCCAGATCAACAGAGGAACAAGATTCATTCAATTCTTCATCTATATATCACGCAATCGAAACAATTGGTTGAGTCCCGTCAAACAAATTTTTTTTCTATAAAATAAATCAAGTCCCATTTCCATGGCAACAAATCCCGATCCGTTTACGCGATCCAGGAACATCAATCAGCAGAAGTGAGGTGCGGAGACGAACCTTGATGCCGGAGGGGCTCTCCATGAAGTTGAGCTTGTAGGTGTTGGTGCGGAAGCAGTAGAAGGAGCAGCCCTGGCCGGGGAGGAGGGGGACGCCGAGGCTCCCCTTCTCGGGGCTGTGGAGAAGGGGGTTAGCAGTGAGGAGAGGCGGGAGAAGGGAGAGGGAGAGGGGAGGGGGGGAGACCTGAGGGGGTCCATCTTGGCGGTGAAGGAGCGGAGGGAGAAGAGGAGGCCGAACATGAGCTTGTGGTCCTGGTGGGGGTCGAGGGTGCGGAGGGGGCGGTGCCACTCCCGGTACAGCAGGCACACCCCGTTCCGGTTGAACACGTACATCATGTAGGTGTTGGTGCCCAGCACCCCCGCCCCCGTCCCCGCCGGCGCCGAGGGGGACGGGCTCGCCTCCGCCGAGCCCCCGAAGAACTGCATTCTTCCTCCGCCCGCCGGTTGTGGGAGGAAACGGACCCTTCCGGTCTACGCGGCAGATCCCGGTATGGAGACTGCTGTGCTGCATCAGGTATCTGCTTTCTTTTTTTTTTCTTTTTTTCCCTTTTTTTCCCTTTTTTTTCCCTTTTTTTGCAAAATCCAGATAAAAAATTAAAAAAATAGTACCTTATAAATTTAAACTTAAAATAAAAAGGTGTCAGCCATATGTTGATTCTCAAATTAAGGATTTTATTTTTCAGATGTAACAAAGATTATCTCAATGTTTTTCTATCTCGAATAGAGACCTTTTATGTAGGGATGAGCATGGGGCTGGGTCGGCCGGTCCGGCCCAAGTCCAAACGAACATTGGGCCGAGCTTGAGCCTAATTTTTATATCCGAATTTTTTTTGAGCCGGGCTCGGGCTTAGTTTGGCCCAGCCTGACCTGGCCCACGGACCCGACCCGAAGAGAGCCCGAACCCTTCCCATATCATACACATATGGAAACTCTCGCCTATCATGCATACTCTGTTCATGTATCCTATCTTCATACAATGTTTATAAATCAAGAAAGTCATGTGTGGGACATATGAGTTGATGATCATTGTATTTTATTTCAGAATTAATTTTTCTTAATTAGTCTATGTCTTAGATTCGGGTGGTTATTCTTGAATTTTTAGTGTTTATTTTTTCTATGATAATATTTTCTATTATTGAACCTTTACCCAATACGAGCATTATGCCTATTTTTTTAACATGTAGTGCCTGGTGCACATGTTGTTGTTAACTGTGTAAACTTGGTTTACTCTTTCAATTTCTGTAATGAGAGACGTTTATGGTATATAATATTGAGTGGACTTATATAAAATGAGAAATCATCTCCAGTAGAATTGAGTTTTAGTTGTTTCACAAGTATTATGGCATATGTTTTAAACAATTTTAGCTCGTTTTACTTGAATTGAGATTGACTTTAAACACAAACTCAAAGTTAATAATATATAATGGGTTAAGATGGGCTGAACCGGCCCAAGCTCGGTCCATAGGAATTGGGCCGGGCCTGGGCGTGGGCCGAACCAAAAAAAATTGCGGGCCTAGACCCGACCCAAGGCCCGAAGTTTTTAAATGGGCTTGGGCCTTTCAGGACCCAGTCCTGCCAGGCCCATGCTCATCCCTACTTCTATGTAATGTCCTACGACCTTTCTATGCCAATGTTAAACTATAAAATGAAATCAAGTCGATGCATAGTTGGAATCTTTTTTTTGCAATTTACCCAAGATTTAAAGTGTGTAGTTTTGTATCGCGTTTATGTCAAATTTAAAGTACGCAGTTTTGTTCTACGTATATATCAAATCTCGTGTTCATCTGATATTTATAATTTTCTCATCTTAAACGATAACATATGTAGTTTCAGAAATAATTGTAAAGTTAAATTAATGTTGATCGTTTGAGATGTAACATAGAATCGGCTCAAAATCTGGCATACACGTAGAATAATACAATTGCTTTAAATATATGAGGTTGGAGTTTGTGTTTGTATTTTACAAATAAAAGGTGCAGTCAAGTTACAATAAAGGATCTACTCCATCACTTTGCCTCTAGTAGTTCCAAAATGAGATACAACTTAGATCGGTTAGCATCTTGGAAGATGAACAATTATGTATATATCCAATTGGGACACGGAACAATATTTCCAACTTCCAATTTAAGTTTTGTTATTGAAATGAAGTTTTGACCATCTTTTTGTAACATATGCATTGGATTAACCTATTGAGTATATGACAAAGAAATTCTAAGTAGCATATATATGTTTAAGTTTTATCATTTGATATGAAGGTATACATAGCTAGTTTAAATGCAAGCATTGTGATACTTTGTCCGTTATAAACTGGATATGGGTTCATATGTTAAGATTGATATACAAGTAAGTTATGAGATTTATTCTATTAGTCAAATCATAATTTGGATGGAATTATAGTGCTCTCATTCAGTGGAATTGCTTAGTAATGAGGACACATATATGTAATGAAAAGAGGTAAATGTAGTATGTTTTTATGTTATATATTGTTAGAATTCTATACTACAAATGGATGAAAAATCAAAACTTGTAAATTCAATGCTGGGAAATGTGTGCACCAAAAAATAAAAATGAAGAATAGGGAATGGAGATCTAGGAATTAAATATGGTGCAAATGGGACGTCTAATACATGGATAAGGGAGAATATAGTGCTATCCACATGTGAAGATGAGAAGAAGAGCCTGGAAGCCTCTATATGAAGGTATTTCAAATATTAAGTAGGTGGATTGTATGTTGAAAGGAATATATGTGTCCAGCAAGTAAGAATGCTTCTACACAAGATAAACAATGGGATTACAAGGGAGATAACGGTTGTGGATTGAAGTTGATATGTTGAAACTGAAGGATATTGAGTATCCTTAAGCGCATCACGGAAGCGTGTCGATCGCATCATTATGCAATCGGAGCAACTAGTCGCACTAGATGCTAGATGCAGCGGAAATAAAAATTTTTAAAACTTTAAAGATGAAACCACATGATCACGAGAACACTTCTCGGATCGTTTCATCAAACCACAAAGTACAAGGAATACCTCTTGAAGCGTGGTTGTGATCGCGAGATCCCAAAGTAGAGATCCTCCTATCTTAAGTCCGACCCACGGAGAATGCGCTTGCAGGCACGATGATGAGCCGCGTCCTTCCCGCAATCCTTTGACGAAGATCCAAGCGTCGAGGCGTAGAAAAAATGATCTCCTTCCTAATACACAAAGTGGATGGCCACTTGAATATTAGGGAGACCCCACGAGAATGAGAGAGAGAGAGTAGAGTTCTTCAACTCAAGAATGTTGTAACTTGGAAAGGCTACCCTAGCCCTCCTTTTATACTAGTTTAGGATCCAATGGATCTCAATCCATGGGACACATGGATCCAAGGGCTATGCTTGGTCCATGCAAAATCAATGGCTATGATTGTTGTTGGTTAAAACCAACAACATTAATTTAAATTAAAATATGTTGCAACATTATCAACATAATTTAATTTATCATTACTTAATTAAGAGATAATGTGATAAATAGAATGGAGTCAACCAACCTCCCCTAAAATTGGGGGGCGTCACCCATGAACAATTCATGGGTGACGCCACCTATTAATGGTGGTTATTTGGCTCTCTTTTTTTTATCTTATTATTCCTTAATTAATTTAGTAATCAAACAAAATATTCACCAAATTTATTCCCAATTAATTTGTGAATATTTCAATCATGCCATTGAAAATTATGTGAATCATATTCACAACCCAAACTAGTTAGTAAATTGCATTTCCAATTAATTAATAAATGTGAATCTAATCCACATTATTAATTAACAAATGCTTTTCACATAAATTCTCTCTCTTATATATGTATATTATAAATCATATTTATAATACACATATATCATGGATAGTGTTATCCACATTCTCTTAATCCTTGATAATTAAATCCCATTTAATTATCTTAGATAATCATTTTCACAATATGAATTATATTCATATCAAACTTGATAATTAAATCTTATTTAATCATCAAGTCCTTGCTTGGATATTTCATCAAAAGAATTATTCTTGAACCCTTTCAAGAATAATGTGCTTTCTCCGCAGATACTTGGAGATAAGGACAGGGCGATTGTACTATTCCATGTATAGTGACTTGGATGTTGAGATCTCGTCTCAAATCCAGATCGTACGAACCTCCCACAGATGCTTGATTAAAGCAAGACCGCAAATCCAATCTTCTCATTGAATCTGAATCTCATTCATATCAATTTCCAACACTTGGACTAAGATCAGATTGCTTCTCTACTGGAAGGAGTCACTAAAATCCAGACATGTTTCATCACTCCCTCGGAATGGAAGCGTCATGGATATACAATCGTTTATGATCACATCACCCTCAGGTATTCCCAATACCTGTACATCCTGCATACTGGAAGACCCATGGTCAACCCGAAGATCAAGATCTTTTTTTTACACTGTCTTCTTCAGGGTTTGATCATCAAGTTTCTCATTTGATCATTGGGATTTGGTATCGATCATATACTTTCCAAAAGCATATATCATACCTAGGTCTTGATCATATACTTTCCAAAAGTATATATCAAACCTACAAATTCAGTCAAGCTTCCAAAGCAAGATGACCGTGCACGGAATTTGATTCTTCCCAATATCTTCTGAGTGAGCTCATGTCTTCCGGTTCAGTAGTGAACCTGTATGATCCCTTTGAGAGATCGTATTACTCATATGCCCTTACATGCACACCAGCGCGCCGGTGTATAGACCTTGGTTAGGTCATCAACCTATTGGTCTGCCAAATGTACACACTCAGACATATAGTAACACATCTGTCTCCGGTCAGAGGATGCGTGCCTATGCTGTGACAGCATTCAACATAGGACTTAGGTTATCTCGATCTCGTTAAGTCAACTCTTTGATTTAACTAATCTGACACCTCCGAATCTCTATTCCTATGCAGAGGACCTGCATCAAGAGGTCGGTCAGATATCAGTCTATGTGAGAAAGGATTGCCATCTCCTACTCAGGATGGAGATCACATCTTAACAATCATTTGACGGTGCTTGATGAGTCCTCAATCTAACCCTTTAGATACTCATCCAAGCACCAGCCTCTATGATTCAATAATTGAATCAACAGCTGTATGATCATTAAGATAGCCATGGTACATAACCCTAATTGTACAGCGGGACCTATTATGCAAATTATTTATTCTTCATTTCAGAACAGGGAATGATATGTGCAATAACATTTATTGCATAATGGCTCGCCGTGGGCTCACATGTCCAACAATCTCCCACTAGCCCAAAGAGCCATTAATGGGCTAATCATTTAAACTCACACTCATGTGACAATCATATGCTATTTAGAAAAATAGCTAGGTAAGCTGATCAGTCACTTTGTTCCCAAAAGACTATGCCAAGTCCTTTTACGGCACTTGCATATCCCTAGGTAACAGTGCTTGCATCCAATGCGAATGTTGCATCTAATGCAACCAATACTCAATCCAGACAAAGCAATTACAGTGTCCTCGACACTATTGCTCAATAACTATTATAACCAGTATTTCCATAATCCTTATCAGAATACCCTTATTCCGGGAGATCACTATCTCTCAAGGTATCCACTGTTAAGACCTTTTAGATCTCTATCTATAAAGTCTTAAGCTTTTGAAGATAAGACTTAGAGATCACTATCTCTAAAGCCTTGTCATATTTGAAGATTTTATTATTACTGCAATCAAGTATTTTCTCTCCATAGTAGGATTAGTAACAGTTTACTACTCCCACTGCATGGAAGATATATGGCTTTTGTACACATTTAGCATACACTTAGCTTTCCGCAACTGATGCACAAGTGCAAGCAGTTCTAGCATTCACTTCCTCAACTCTTTGAGGTGCTATCCCTTTAGATAGGTTAGTACCAAATCTCAAGGGAAAGAAGCCTTTCTTGGAATTTTCAAGAATGGAATATGTCCAAGGTGTACTACAAATGTGACAGTCCCAATACCCTCTTTTCTTTGCTTCTGAACAACTTCAGAACTAAGATCTAAGAGGTATTATTGAGATCATATCTCAAGGTATGGAATAGCCAGTCTATAAAACACTTATTATCATCCTTATATCATTCCAAATGATTAGGATATTATCTACATTTAGCACGATGAACACAATGGCACTCCCACTAAGCTTCACATGGTTCATCAAGATTCTATTTGAAATCATAACATTTATGATTTTGTCAAATTTGATGTTCCAACTACAAGAAGCTTATTTGAGTCCATAGATGGAGTTCCTTTAGCTTGCACACCTTGCTTTCCCAAAACATGAAGCCCTGGGGCTACTTCATGTGAATATCCTCAGAGAGGTATTCTAAGAGGAATGCAATCTTTACTTACATCCTGAAGATGCAATAGTCAAGTTGTGTAGCTAAGGTTAGCAATATCCTGATGATTTTAAGCATGGTTACCGAAGAGCAAGTTTCATTGCAAGAAATGTCTTCTCTTACGGTGTGTAGCTTATGGCTACGAACCGAGCTTTGAAGGTCTCTACCTTCTCATCAGGTTCCCTTTCTCTTGAAGATCCATTTACACCTTTATGGGTCTTACCCATATATGTGGATCCTCGAGGGTCCATATACAACACTTGTATATGAAGTCTACTTTAGACTTTATTGCTAATATCCATCTTTCCATGTCATGATCCTTAGGAGATTCATCACATGAAGTCCGATCATTGTCAGACATGGAATACATCCTCAAACTCATTTGAAGAGGTATTAGTGTTTCATCTTTAATTATCCTTTTAGTTTCTGATTTCAGGAGCCTCATTGTCATCTCAAGATTAAATGAGTTCCTTCACTTCATTTTCATCTTGATTCTCAAGAGTCTCAATCCTCCAAGAATCACACTCTCAGAAATGAGATCTTTTAAGAATTTCAAGGTCATAAAGTAGGTATCCAATACCATCCTTTAATTTCCTAATGAAGTAGCACTCTCAAGTGCTAGATTCCAGCTTACATGCATGGAACCTTATTAAGGATATATATTGTAGTCTCTACTACACATATATACCAGGAAACTAAGAGATAATTATGCTAAAATTCGTCATTGATCAAATCATGTCACACATGATCCAATTGTATCTCCCTACAACTCTATTGAGTTCATGTTTATCTGGAGGAATGAGATAGAAATGATATTCATATCTCCATAAGGTATTCTTTGAATTTTATCTAATAGGTACAAGCTATCTAGGTTAGATCAAATTCATTTCATCTTTCTTCAAACTTTGGTTCTAAACCAAAATTATGAAATCTTTGAACATTTCAAAGGTTTCTCAGGTGAAGAGAAGAAATCTCGTATCATACGTAATCATCAATAGATATTACATATCCATAATGTTTACTATGATATAGATGATCTATATACATCAATATGTATGAGATCTTGAATACCTCGACATCTAACACCATTCCCAGAGAAGGGTGTATTGGACATTTTACTTTGAATACAATATTCACAAGTATGTAAGATTTGAAATTTTAGACATTCTAAAGTTTCATATCTTACTAGTCTATTGATCAAATCAATAGACAAATGTCCAAGGCTTGATGCCAGATCATTGTCAAATGATCTTCATCCTCCAATTGATCTATCAAGGTTTAATTTTCAGTATTAGAAATCTTAATGAACCATTCATTAATTTTTCTAATTTTGTGGAGTCCACTAGATATTAGATTATTATCTGAAATATATCCATCATAACTATTTATGATAGTTCTATCTCAGAATTCATGTTTATTTCCAATATTTGGAAACAAACAATGAGGGTATTCTAATATCTAGGTCATAGAGACATTCTCTAAGACTAAGGACTCTCCCACTGAGAATATGAAGTCTATCTATCCAACAGAGATTGATGCAACAATTACATCAATATCCATGTAGATAACTATTAAACCTTAAGATCAAATTTCTAATCTTCTAATATATATGCAACCAATTGCAAATGTCATTAGAAGATTGGGATACAATTGTCAGACTTTATCTTATGAAATAAGAAAGTCAGAGTCAATGATTATATGTAGATTATTCCGATGCTCTATCTATGTCCTTCACTAAGGATTTTAGATAGAATTGATAGTCATACTATCAACACATCAACATAATGCAGTATTGGCATTCATCCAACTTTTTAGATGTCATATGGAAGTAGGTCAACTCTTTGACTTTCCTTCTTACTCGGGTCCGACCCATGCTTCCACTGCGCTCTCTTCATCTATAAACAACCATTGTTCAAGACAAAGAATCTCTTATGTTAAATTCAAGAAGAAATTCAATGTAAGAGCATTTCAACATTTATCCATGCTTCATTAAATTCATACAATATGAATATTATGAAGCTTCATGAATGACTAGAGTATAGATAATAGAATGATGACACTCATCATATCTACATACATCTTAACTCTTAGAGACTTAGGTTCAGGTAGGTATTCAAACATTTTGAATACATCATCTCTTTCGAGCTACCATTCTGCATAATGTAGAGAACCATGTCATTCATGATTAAATGTCTAGAGCACATATGTATGCCAAAATATCTTCTTTTATTTTATAAGGATTATTTGACAATTACGATCACCATCGATATGTCACTTCCCAAGTACACTCGATGAAAGATCAAGACTATAGAGACATACAAACCCTAAGGTGATGTCTTATTATCTTATTTAATTGTCATTCCTCATTATGTTGAGGAAACTTACACATTGCAACCACATACATTATGTGTCCAATTGCAAGTACAATATTTGGATCATGAGTCCAATCCACGATATTTTTACTGGTTATCATTGAGTATAACATTGAGTGGGTTTAATGAAGGATTATCTGAAATAAGAAATTTGCATAAGGGTATATATATTATATACATATTTTACTTTGATTTAGGAATTTTTATATCAAAGTTGTCTTGCCTTGTCAACACTGAAAGTTCATTCCCTTAATCAATTTCAATGTAAGAGATATTCTTACCATTATATCTCTAGCAAGATCTGGGATCTCCTTTCCTATCTTTGTTGCATCCCAATAATATGAGAACCTACAACTCGGATAAAAAGAAGCGGGAACACATTCCGCCTTGCAAGTCTAACTTGCATTTCCCAATTCGGTCTTTAACACCCGGGCCCACCACCCCTAAGGCAATGTTGACCCGTCATTAATTGAACCAACCGTCAACAAGCTTAATACTCGCTATACGCAATCCAATATCGCCCCAATAATATGAGGACCCGATATTGGGGTCACTACGTATACGGCCTTACTCTTTCGAGAAGCAAAGAACCCGATCCAATTAAATCATATATAGGATCTGTCACTTCGGACATGCGTCTCCTATATACAACAACTGGTGACGGAATCCTTTGCCTTGACGGGAGACCATGGATGTCACTTATGTGATCCTCCACCTCATATTCAAATTTTATAATTAATTATCGTGAATCACATTCACATAATTAATTCTTCCAAGGGAAATACACATCTATTCATAATAGAGTGTTTATTGGATATAATTAATTTAATCATATTAAATTAATCATTAATCCAATCATCAATCAACAAACATGTCTTTTACTTGAATAGTAGGTATATACTCAAAGTACGTATTATTCGAATTTTAATAATTAGAAAAATACACATTGTCTGTCTCCAGTATTATACAGTCCCTACCCGCTGTCGTGGCCAGTACCGACGAGAGTGGGACGGACCACATACGTTGCAACCCGCTACCCCAATGCTCTCCGACTAGGCACCACATCCGCCTCGGGAAAGGATAATACCAGATAGACCATCATGTACTTTGAGATGTTCATCGGTTTTACAACCGAAATTATACCATATAATATAAATCAAAACATTTTTGATTATAAGGAGATTTGCTAGACAAATCCCCAATCCTATTCAAGCAAAAGGGTTTTCATGTAAAAGTTGTCCTACAACTATTGTAGGATAAACTATAGTTTTCATGAAAGCAATGTTTGTTGATGAACCAATGATCAAGATCTAATATCTCATCATTGTGGTTTAGGCAAGTGTCATTCAATGAAATAATTATTTCTTTAAATATTTCACAAATATTTATCACTAATTATTCCAGAAAATTAACAATTAATTTTCATCATTATAATTGAATGACATATCACAAGGTTCAAGATCAAAATTGTTAATTTCCAGCAGTGACCCCCAATCACTAAAATTAACTTATCTTGATCAATTTAAATCCAAAAAATGCAAACTCAATTTCCAAAGATTGCCTATTTGATTTATTAAAGAATACAAGTGATAATTCACGCATTTCAAGGCGGATTAAAACCGTAATTATCTCATTAATCATGTTCAAATCCGCAGTTCCCGCAACAGTGAATATAGGCATATTCAAAAAGACCATATATTGAGCAAATGAAGTCCAAATTTAGTAAACTCAAGTCCTATGGTTTCCTTGTTTAATGGAGAACAAAATCCAATTGAAAATTTTGTGTTTAAACATTTTAAACAGTGTCGAAAAATTCAATTAGACAGAGGTACGAAAATTGAAATGCAGTAAAAATTTCGCAACCCTTTCAAGAACCAAATCGTCAAGGTCTATGGATCATATCCAAAACCATATTCAACCTGGCTCTGATACCACTTGAAGGATATTGAGTATCCTTAAGCGCATCACGGAAGCGTGTCGATCGCATCATTATGCAATCGGAGCAACTAGTCGCACTAGATGCTAGATGCAGCGGAAATTAAAATTTTTAAAACTTTAAAGATGAAACCACATGATCACGAGAACACTTCTCGGATCGTTTCATCAAACCACAAAGTACAAGGAATACCTCTTGAAGCGTGGTTGTGATCGCGAGATCCCAAAGTAGAGATCCTCCTATCTTAAGTCCGACCCACGGAGAATGCGCTTGCGGGCACGATGATGAGTCGCGTCCTTCCCGCAATCCTTTGACGAAGATCCAAGCGTCAAGGCGTAGAAAAAATGATCTCCTTCCTAATACACAAAGTGGACGGCCACTTGAATATTAGGGAGACCCCACGAGAATGAGAGAGAGAGAGTAGAGTTCTTCAACTCAAGAATGTTGTAACTTGGAAAGGCTACCCTAGCCCTCCTTTTATACTAGTTTAGGATCCAATGGATCTCAATCCATGGGACACATGGATCCAAGGGCTATGCTTGGTCCATGCAAAATCAATGGCTATGATTGTTGTTGGTTAAAACCAACAACATTAATTTAAATTAAAATATGTTGCAACATTATCAACATAATTTAATTTATCATTAATTAATTAAGAGATAATGTGATAAATAAAATGGAGTCAACCAACCTCCCCTAAAATTGGGGGGCGTCACCCATGAACAATTCATGGGTGACGCCACCTATTAATGGTGGTTATTTGGCTCTCTTTTATTTATCTTATTATTCCTTAATTAATTTAGTAATCAAAAAAAATATTCACCAAATTTATTCCCAATTAATTTGTGAATATTTCAATCATGCCATTGAAAATTATGTGAATCATATTCACAACCCAAACTAGTTAGTAAATTGCATTTCCAATTAATTAATAAATGTGAATCTAATCCACATTATTAATTAACAAATGCTTTTCACATAAATTCTCTCTCTTATATATGTATATTATAAATCATATTTATAATACACATATATCATGGATAGTGTTATCCACATTCTCTTAATCCTTGATAATTAAATCTCATTTAATTATCTTAGATAATCATTTTCACAATATGAATTATATTCATATCAAACTTGATCATTAAATCTTATTTAATCATCAAGTCCTTGCTTGGATATTTCATCAAAAGAATTATTCTTGAACCCTATCAAGAATAATGTGCTTTCTCCGCAGATACTTGGAGATAAGGACAGGGCGATTGTACTATTCCACGTATAGTGACTTGGATGTTGAGATCTCGTCTCAAATCCATATCGTACGAACCTCCCACAGATGCTTGATTAAAGCAAGACCGCAAATCCATTCTTCTCATTGAATCTGAATCTCATTCATATCAATTTCCAACACTTGGACTAAGATCAGATTGCTTCTCTACTGGAAGGAGTCACTAAAATCCAGACCTGTTTCATCACTCCCTCGGAATGGAAGCGTCATGGATATACAATCGTTTATGATCACATCACCCTCAGGTATTCCCAATACCTGTACATCCTGCATACTGGAAGACCCATGGTCAACCCGAAGATCAAGATCTTTTTTTAACACTGTCTTCTTCAGGGTTTGATCATCAAGTTTCTCATTTGATCATTGGGATTTGGTATCGATCATATACTTTCCAAAAGCATATATCATACCTAGGTCTTGATCATATACTTTCCAAAAGTATATATCAAACCTACAAATTCAGTCAAGCTTCCAAAGCAAGACGACCGTGCATGGAATTTGATTCTTCCCAATATCTTTTGAGTGAGCTCATGTCTTCCGGTTCAGTAGTGAACCTGTATGATTCCTTTGAGAGATCGTATTACTCATATGCCCTTACATGCACACCAGCGCGCCGGTGTATAGACCTTGGTTAGGTCATCAACCTATTGGTCTGCCAAATGTACACACTCAGACATATAGTAACACATCTGTCTCCGGTCAGAGGATGCGTGCCTATGCTGTGACAGCATTCAACATAGGACTTAGGTTATCTCGATCTCGTTAAGTCAACTCTTTGATTTAACTAATCTGACACCTCCGAATCTCTATTCCTATGCAGAGGACCTGCATCAAGAGGTCGGTCAGATATCAGCCTATGTGAGAAAGGATTGCCATCTCCTACTCAGGCTGGAGATCACATCTTAACAATCATTTGACGGTGCTTGATGAGTCCTCAATCTAACCCTTTAGATATTCATCCAAGCACCAGCCTCTATGATTCAATAATTGAATCAACAGTTGTATGATCATTAAGATAGCCATGGTAAATAACCCTAATTGTACAGAGGGACCTATTATGCAAATTATTTATTCTTCATTTCAGATCAGGGAATGATATGTGCAATAACATTTATTGCATAATGGCTCGCCGTGGGCTCACATGTCCAACAGAAACCACATGGCAACATATAAGGGTCATTGACCCTCTATATATAGGATACCCATCAAACCCAAATCTCCCATTATGTCATTTTCTTTTCCCCAAGAGAGGCTAGAGGAGGAGCGAAGGGAGTGAAGAAGATATGTGGCAAAGTCATCAAAATGAGGTTTTGATCACTTTTCCTTCTTTATTTACGTTTATATAATCATGTAGAAATCATTAGCATCCTTAGGTTGTTTAGAATTTCGTTTAGAAAAAGTGTTACAAGATATGTGTACGTTATAAGGAGCACTTGAATTAGGATATCTTCACAAGCCTAGTAGAAACTTATTGGAATTTTTTATCATGCGAGTGGTCTCTCAGGCATTATTTTCATTATTCATCCATATTTTGACTACTAGGTTGATGTTTACGCTTCTAACTAGCTTTTAGTGACATAGTTATACATGTTTCAATTAGTTTGAAGAACATATATATTTTAGTCATGGTACATGAATGTTTAGTTTTAGATCTTGTATGGAAGTAATACGATACTACAAGTTTTATGTATGGTATAAAAATCCTATTTTCACCTTTAAATATAGTAAAGGTTATGATACAACTTGAAGATTTTTAGTGTTCAACTAGTTTTGTAAGTGCAACATAAACTTACATGCATACAACAAAAGTTTATGTAGTGATGTGATCAGATATCATATACTTTTTGGCTCAAAGTTATGTTTTTTTTGTGAATCGGAAAGAATTACAGAAATGAACACCACAGTTACTCTGAAACTAGTCATGAACTAGCCATTAAATATGGTGATGTCATTAGATACGACCATAAAATACAACATTAGATATGACAAAGCTATTAGATATGGTGACCATCAGATATGGTTCAAGGACTTTGGATCCCCGTTACATAGCATAAAGACTTTGGCCGTATGTATATACAGTTGTGATAGTTGAGATCTTGTGTGTGTATGTGTGTATGTGTGTGTAATTGGAAATGTTTTTTAAGCATTGATCTTTAATTGCCGATGGTTAATGGTTATTGTGAAGGTGATTTTTGATGTTTGAATAGAACTTTTGATATGAAATGTTCAGGTGTGGGCTGGCATTTGGGAGATTCATAATATAAAGGAATACCTACTAAAATTAATTTTTAATGTTAGAATCTGGATTAAGATAAATCAGATATTTAAATGTCATGATTGTCTCGATTAACAGGCGGTGCATGAGATCTTGTGGTATCAGATCAAAGCTTTTGGATCTTCATCAATATTGTTATTTGGAGTTGATTTATTAGTATTGGAAGTTTTGATTTAGGTATCTTATATTGATATAATCTTAGACGAGAATTGAAGTGATGATCTCGATAGTATTTTTGCCCTGGTGGATTTCTCTATTATTTAATAAATGTCTGGAACCTTGGATTACTAATTGGTGGAATACCCAACAATCCAAAGCTTTTTTGAATGATATTCAAGAGAAGAACGTTCTAGAAAAATTCATAGAATTAGAAGAACTATTACTGTTGGACGAAATAATAAAGGAGTACCCAGGGACACATATACAAAAGCTTCCGATAGGAATTCACAAAGAAACGATGCAATTGGTCAAAACACACAATGAATATCATCTACATATTATCTTGCATTTTTCGACAAATATAATATGTTCTACTATTCTAAGCGGTTATTTTATTTTGCGTAATGAAGAACTTGTCATTCTTAATTCTTGGGTTGAGGAATTCCTTTATAACTTAAGTGACATAATAAAAGCTTTTTCAATTCTTTTAGTTACTGATTATGGATCGGGTTTCACTCTCCCCATGGTTGGGAAGTCATGATTGGTTCGGTCTACAACGATTTTGGATTGACTCATAATGATCAAATTATCATAACTTTGACATACTATTTGAGGATTTATATTTTCTAAGAGTTGATGGAGGATCTGATTGAGGTATTTTTATATATAAGATATCATGGCAGCTGAGAAACCTCATGTGGCCACCCAAGGATTTTCATGACACAAATAACAACAACAACATGCATGACATATTGCAATTGATAGCTCAGACACTATGAGACATGGTTGTCCAGTCCGTCAAAAGAAATTAATTTGAGCAGCAGCCACTGCCGTTTGAACATGTAAAAAAGTTGGGAGCAGAACTATTTTTAGGAGGCATCGATAAGGGAATGGTTTAAGCATATGGAGAAGATATTTGCTTTGATGGACTACATATGCACAGAAGTTAAAATATGCAATATTTATGATGAAAGATAGTGTTGATGATTGGTGGGGATCAGTTAAGATGAAAATACCGACCCATCTTAGATTACGTGGAAGATATTTGAGAAGGAATTTGATGATAAATACTATCTAAAGGTCTATCAAGAAGAACAATGTTAGGAGTTTTTGTTCCTCACCAGGGGAGCATGACTATTGATGAGTATGAGAAGCGTTTTATCGAATTATTGAAGTATGTTGCCTCTTTAGTGACTTCTGTAGAAGAAGAAAAGTGCAAACATTTTGAGGATGGACTACATGTAGATGTTAAATCAATGGTTTCACCCTATGGGTATACTGAATATGGCAAGTTGAAGCACCTCGTAGAGGTGAAAGGGTAGTGCAAGAAAAGAGAAGATGTAATGACCAAAGCAGGAAGAGATTTGGAGATAGACCATAATGGAGAGGTTTAGAGAATAAAGTTAGGAAATATTTTAGAAATTCAAGGCAATATAATTTGCCTTGTCAAAGATATGGAGAATACAACACCGGTGGATTTGCTACATGGACTTATAAAAACTCAAGGTCTTCTTTTCCACAATGTAATTTGTGGTAAATATCACCAAGAAGAATGTTGTAGAGGGACTTATGGATGTTGTCATTGTGGTCAAACATGCCATATGCGTCAACATTGCTCTCTTCTAAATCCAAATCATAGAAATGCATGAGGACCAGCTCAGAATATATGCTCAGGGTAATGCCATTGCTCATAAAACCCAACCATGAAAGTCAACAAAACAAACAATCTTCAAGGAAGGTAAAACAAGAATGAACATAATGCAGGGAAAGCTTTTTCCACGATGCTACAAGAAGCCATCATTGTTGATGATGTAGTGTTAGGTACCACGGTTATTTTTAATAAAAATACACATATACTTATTGATTCTGGAGTAGTCAATCTTTTATATCTAGAAATAGAAATATCTACGCTTGGTCATGCCTTGGCTATCGCCTTACCAAAAGGGGAGTCTAAAAATATCTGCAATGTTTTTAGAGATTGGTTAGTAGGGATAGGAAGAGGTCATATTATGGTTAATCTAATTCCTATTGATATTAAAGAATTTGATGAAATTATAGAAATGGATTGCTTAGCTATTTATCATGACTAGTAGATTTTTATAAGAAGGATGTCATCTTTCAAAGACCCAATGAGACTAGGTTTGTTTTCTATGGGGAAAGGAGAGTATATCTCATTTCTTGCGCGGTAACACAAAATTGCTTAGGAAGTGATGTTTATCTTATGTTTCCTTTGCATATAACAAAAAATAGAAATTGTTAGTTTAGAGAACATCCCTATAGTTAAAGATTTTTCAGAAGTATTTCCAAAGGAGCTATCGGAACTTCCACCATATAGAGAAGTTGAATTCTCTAATGCCTAGTATCGGGTACCTGATGAATCTCCATTTCATCACCTTTATTCTATCATTTTGGCCTAAAAACCCCTAGCTAATGCATGTAAATAACATCAATTTGTGCATAATAGAATTCATTATTTATTGTATTATTTGTATAGCAAATAAGGTTTTTAATGTCAAAATTATAGAATAAAGATAAGAAAAGAAAAAAAGGAATAAAATATTGAAAATATTATATGACCCTAACCCCGAGACCAAGTCCAGAATGGAATTGATCGACAAGGAATAAAGTAGGGGGAGATAAGAGCCAAAAATACCATTTATTTATTTTTTAGTTATGTATTTTTGACACATATTTTATTATTTTATTATTTATTCATCAAATAAAGAAGCATCGTACATGAAAGTTATAGATAATAATGTAAATAAAAATACAAAATTGAGTTTTTACAAAAATAACATACAGTGTGCATTTTATACACGAAATAAAAAGCCAAAAATCAAACTTCACAGACTCGTATCTTTTCAATAAAAACTCAAAACATAGTAAAATCATCTCTATTGTATATAACTTTTCACAAGCTATTTAATGATAGCAGTTTTATATTTTTTGGAATTACTGTGTAGAAGTTAGATTTTGGACCCTATGGTACATTCTACCGATTAAAACATTCAATTTATTCATTATTCATTATTTTTTTACAAATTCATATTTTTATCTTATTTATAACACATGTGCATATTAAAATTAAAATAAAACCAACAAGAAAATGAAAAATAAATTAATCCATGTGAAAACATAGACAAAATACCTATGTTATTATATGTACACAAATAAAAGAGGAAAATATTCTTTAATTCTTTATTCTTTGATAATATTATAGATACCATATAGATTCTATTAAAAATACAAAAACAAAATAAAACTCAATAAAATACATCAAAATAAAAGGATGTACATAAAACATGGGTAAAATACCTATAAATATACATATTGTTAGCAATGTGAGCCCCGGGCGAACCATTTCTACAATAAATGTTATTGTAATGAATAAATTATCAATGAAAGTTATTGATTATTTTTCACTCCCTTTCTGAGATTAATGAATGAATGCACTATAGGGTCCCTCTGTACAATAAGGGTTATGTACCATGGCCAACTTGATGATCATACAGCTGTTGATTCATTGGATGAATCATTGAGGTTGATGCTTGGATGAATATCTAAAGAGTTAGATGGAGGACTCATCAAGCATCATCAAATGATTATTAAGTGATGATCTCCAGCCTGAGTAGGAGATGTCAATCCTATCTCATATGGTTGATATCTGACTGACCTCTTGATGCAGGTCCTCTACATGGGAATAGTGATTCGGAGGTGTCGGGTTAGTCGAGTCAGTGGGTTGACTTGACAAGATCGAGATAACCAAAGACCTACGTTGAATACTGTCACAACATAGGCATGCATCCTCTGACCGGAGACAGATGTGTTGCTATGTGTCTGAGTGTGTACATTTGGCGGACCAATAGGTTGATGACCTAACCAAGGTCTATACACCGGCGAGCTGGTGTGCATGTAAGGACGTATGAGTAATATGATCTCTCAAAGGGATCATACAGGTTCACTTGTGAACCGGGAGACATGAGCTCACTCATGAGGTATTGGGACTGAACAAATTCCATGCATGGTCGTCATGCTTTGGAAGCATGACATGAATTTGAAGGTAAGATGTATGCTTTGTGAAAGCATATGATCTATACCAAATACCAAATAACCAAGATTGAGAAACTTAATGATCTAACCCTGAAGATGACAGTATAAAAGTGATCTTTATCTTCAGAATGATCATAGGTCTTCCAGTATGTAGGATGTACAGGTATTGGGAATACCTGAGGGTGATGTGATCATATACGATTGTATAACCATGACGCCTCCATTCCGAGGGAGTGATGAAACAGGTTTGGATTTTAGTGACTCCTCTCATTAGAGAAGTGACCTTATCTTAGTCCATGATCTGGACATTGATATGAATGAGATTCAGATGCAGTGAAAAGATTAGGTCTACGGTCTTGATTTGATCAAGCATCAATGGGAGGTCCATGGGATCTGGATTTGAGATATGATCTCAACATCCAAATCACTATACGTGGAACAATACAATTGTCATGTCCTTATCTCCAAGTATCTGCGGAGAGATTGCATTATTCTTGAAGGGTTCAAGAATAATTCCAAAAGATCTAAGCAATGAAGAAACAATGATTAAATGTGATTTAATCATCTTGATGTGTGAAGAAATTATCCAATATAATTAAATGTGATTTAATTAATGAGGATAAGAATAATGTGAATAGAAATATCCAATTATTCATAATATATTATAAATGTGATTTATAATGTATTGAAGAGAGCTAATTATAATTTATATGTGTTGATTGATTGTTATGTGTATTGGATACACATTGTGTAATTAATTAACAATGTAAATTATATGTTGTTTTGGGTTGTGAATATGATTCACAATTTTTCCATGGCAAGATTGCAATATTCTCAAATATAATTGTGAATTATTTTTGAAGAATAAAAACCAACAAATTTGTTGCAAATAAATAAAGAGAGATTTCCATGGAGATATGCAATCTCATGAATTATCATGAGATTGTTTTCCACATGGAAAGGGTGGGCGGCACCCTATTCCTAATAGGAATGGGTGGCTGTCCACATGGAAGGTGCATGGAGATGAAATCTCCATGTACTTTCTCTCCTTATTTATTGGTTTGATTTAGAATTGATTTATATTTGATTTTTTCAAATATATTTTAATCCAAATTTGTTGTTTTTGACAACAACAATCTTGGCCATTGGATTGACATAAATCAATCTCATCCATTGATTTTATATATCCCATGGATTGAGATCCATGGATCCCAAAACCCTATAAATAGAGAGGCATATCATGCTCTCTCTTTACATGCAATATTGGAGCTCTCTCTCTCTCTCTCTTCATACACGACAGCCCTCTCTCCCTCTATTTTTGGTGGCCGTCCACCATACCCTAGAGGAGAGAATCGTCGACGCTCTCGCCACCGCGCTGCCGCTTCGACGTTCTTTGGTTCTCCGTTTTCTTGGTGTGCTACGCTCACGAAGGAGATGTTCGATCTCGTGCGACAAGATCAGGAGCAACCACGTTTGGATCAACTTCTTGGATTGCGAGGACAACGCGGTTCATCCCCGCGCTCGCAAGTGGTCTCACCAACGATCGGACTTGAGACAGGAGGTCTCTTCTCTTAGAGACTCGATCAACCACGCTTCAAGAGGTATTGCATTATACTTGTTGTGGTTATAGATGAAACGATCCGAGAATCGTTCTCGGATCATGTGGTTTCATCGAATGAAAAATTTTAAATTCCGCTGCTCAGAACAACTAGTACGACTAGTCGTTCTTCGTCGTATCTGATACGACGATCACGCTTCCGTGATGCGCTTGAGGATAATTCCATATCCTTCACATATATAGCACACATACTTATTTATTTAATTGTATATCACATCATAAAAAATAAAACAAAAATATATTTATACTCACAAAAATAAGTTGTAAATATATAAAATGATAGAATAAAATAATAAATAAAGTATACAAAGTAAAAATAAAAATGTACAAAATATAGGTAAAATACCTATAAATAAGCCATTAAAAATAAAGTACTAATAAAATAAGCCAAAAATCAAATTAAAATCACAATAAAATACTACATAAAATAATAAACCTTTTTTATTTTATATACAAAAATTAATAAAATCGTTTACTATTTTAAATAATTATTTTTGAATAAAAACCACTCTTTTGTTGTTTAGTGATCTGACGTGGCCCAGTGGCATAGCTCAGACGGTTGACCTTTAGTCAACTGTCCCATCCAAGCTCTTGGATGTCAAATCTGGCTTTTCTCCTATCTTCTCCCTATTTTCATGGGCATCTCGTCCATCTATCGATCTCTCTTCCTGAAGACAAAATGATCATGGATCATCAGAGATCCATGCCACCGCCGTATATCACCTAAAAACACAATCGATTCTTTGATTCACCACGATCAATAAGGGTGCTTAGCAAAGTTTATAAATAATGACCTTCACCTCCTCTTCCAAATTTGATCACCATTAGAGCCCTAGGAGCCCTCGCCTTGAATCACAAATGTCTCCTTGTGATAGGAAGAGGTGGTGCGTGCTTCGGTGAAGCTCCAGGAGGTCGGGGTGCACCCACATCCACCATCGCCGACGACCCCGCTCCCTGGGTGTCCCCCAGGTATAAGAGCTATTCCTTTTTCTTTATTTTTGCGTATTATAGTTGTAGGTTTAATTTCCTATCCTTAGTTTAGGATTTAGTTAAGTAAGTCATCTGTAAATGCTCACCCCGTAGTTCGCTGGAGTTGAGCTCCCGCGAGCTCCTGCGCGCGCACTTGGACCATCTTTGCCTTTCCTTTCTCCATCACATCGATCTGCATCACCTTTTGATCGCTCCACGTGCATCCAATCCCCCAGGACCACCTAGGTTCTGCGAATCAAGGGTCTCCTCCGCCGCGTTGTCGGAGTCCTTTCTGTCCACCCTTTTTCTTGCATCCAGCTTCAAGTTCAGTCGAGGAGATGCCCCTCGCCGTAGTTCATTCATGTGTAGGTTAGGCACGTTACAAAGCGCCAGGAGCCACATTCCAAGCCCGTCGGAGATACCCGGGTCTCCTCGCCTTCCCCGACCTCGCTGAGGAGCCCCGGTGAACCTTCAACCATTCTGATGCCTCTAGCATTTAAAGTACCTCGCCAGGAGTGTTTGGGCCCATCTCGGAGCTTGAATGGATGCTGGAGAAGGGAGATCTCGCTAAAAGAACCTCGCCCACGCGAGTGTTTTTCCCTATTCTTGGACCGTGCTTCTCCGTCGTTGGATGAAGATGAGGCCTCCAGATGCTACAGATGTTGTCCGATGGAGCCTCGTCTTAACCGTCAGATCCTCTCCAGGGAAATCATCCTCCACCACTCATCGGCGAATCGTTATCAGCCGTTGGACGAATGACACGCGTATTAGTGAACATCATCCAGTCATCCGTCCGTGCCTTATATGGGGTAATTTGCATATCTTAGCCCCGTCTTTTTGTATGTATTATTTAGTCCTATAAATAAAATTCGACGTTATAAACTAATTGGGAATTTTGCATAAAGGACCACGTAGTTATTTTAATTACAATTAGGTTCATTCCACGTCACCTCACGTGTCGTCCCATGTGAGGTGGCAAAATTGCATGTGAGCCCCTGTCAGTTTCTATATTAGTATTTAGTCTAATAAATTCAAAAGCATGTTGTATATTTTTGTAAAAATTGCAAACATGTCCATGAACTTTCATATATTTATGTTTTAATCCCTGCTTGTATGCATCATGTGTAGTGCCGCGTGTTGGCAAAATTGCACCTATGCCCAGTTGATTTTTGAAATTCTGATTTAGTCGTTAAAAATTAAATAAGCGTTGTAAACTTTTGGTGTTTTTATACAGAGCACCCTGCTCTTTATTTTATTTGCAAAAATGCCCTGCTAGGACATGTATTTTTGTATGTTTTATCTGATTATTAAAAATACCTACAGTGCTCCTAAAAATTCAAAAAATAGGGATAAATGCTCTATTCCTTGTAGGTTTACTCACATATTTTTCATTTACATTTTTTGCATTTCATCCATTTACTAAAATTGAAAAGGAGCATAAATAATCCCTGTTTACATATAAAAATTTCAAAAAATATATAAAAACTTTTTGAAAAATAATATATATAATATATTTTGATATTTATTGAGTCCAGAAAATAAAAACCCCTAAAAATAAGAAAAAGAAAATTATAAAAATCATAAAGCTCCAAAATCAAAAAATATAAAAATTCTAAAAATTATCAAAAATATGTTTTTT
The DNA here is from genome assembly GCA_037367405.1 of Ottelia alismoides. Classification (NCBI taxonomy): domain Eukaryota; kingdom Viridiplantae; phylum Streptophyta; class Magnoliopsida; order Alismatales; family Hydrocharitaceae; genus Ottelia; species Ottelia alismoides. Next base: position 255,765 of record JAZKJV010003738.1, on the reverse strand, counting down.
GGTTTATAATTATCTATATATTATTACGTATATATTAAAATTGATTTGGGTATTTTTGGGACTCATTTATTATTTTAAAATCCAAATTAAGTTCAGATTATTTATTAATCCATATTTGGGATAATTTTAATTTTAAAAATTCATAAAAATTTGCAAGAAATCTAGAAAAATAACAAAAAATTAGAAAAATATAAAAATGACAAAAATATATTATTTACTATATTTTAAGTATTTTTACACATTTGTATGTATATAGTACCTATATATACCTTATATTATACTTATACATATACATATATATATCTATACGTATATTGATATTTATATAATATTTAAATGAAAAATTAAATATAAAAAACGGGAAATATAAAAATAAAATAAAAAAATTACAAAATCAAAAATAAAAAATCGATATAAAATCAAAGACCCACAAAAAGAATTATACAAATCAATGACTTGGTTGTGCATAGATAACCGTAGGCTACCATTTTGCTCTCTGTGGTTTGACCTCTACATGCTTGTTTGCTATGCATTTTATGGTAGAGTAAATAAATTTTAATTCCACACTCATGTTATTAATTGCTTCATTAATTGTTGTGGGTTAATTGTTGATTAAAGTAGTGTTTTGTTGAGTGGTCACATCAACAATGCTAATTGAATTTGATTAGCAGACCCTAGAGAAATACCTCTTTATCAGTACCACTCCAATTGCTTTAACACCTTATCGAATGGATCCATATGAGCTTAGAGAGCTAAAGATTTAGTTGCAATAATTAACATATAAGGGGTTTATTCTGTCTAGTATTTCTCTGTGGGGGCTCTAGTTCTTTTTATCAAAAAGAAAGATGGTTTTTCGAGGCTCTATACCTATTATCGACGGTTGAATCGGGTGATAGTACGTAATAACTATCCTCTTCATCGAATAGATGAGTTGTTTCAATAATTGCAATGAGCTTATGTATTCTCCAAGTTAGACTTAAGATCTCGCTATCATCGGTTGAAGATTAAAGTTGAATATGTCCCCAAGATTACCTTCCGAACTCAATATGGGCACTATGAATTCTTGATGATGTCTTTCGGATTAACAAATGACCATGTTACCATAATGGATTTTATGAATTGAGTATTTCATCCTTTCTTGGACAAATTTGTAACTATATTTATCAATGATATTCTGGTATACTCACGGTTTGAGGAAGAGCATAAAAACATTTGAGGATTGTACACAAACTTTGAACGATCAACAGTTATTTGTAAAGTTTGATAAATGTGAGTTTTGGCTGACAATGGTTGCATTCCTTAAGCATGTTATTTTAGGAGAGGGCATTTCTGTAGATCTGAGCTAATTTGAGGCAGTTCTAAACTGGAAGGAACCGACTAGTATAATAGAGATTAAAAGTTTTCTACGCTTGACAAGATATTATAGAAGATTCGTTGAGAACTTATATAGAATTGTAGTCCCATTAACAAGATTGACTGGGAATGAGGTGAAGTTTGTTTGGGTGATGGATACGAAAAAAGTTTTCAAGAACTCGAGAATCGCCTAAACTCGACACTGATTCTTAGCCTTCCATATAGAAAAGGTAGATTTATGGTGTACAGTGATGCATCACGTCGAGGGTTAGGATGTGTCCTAATACAAAATGGAAAAGTGATTGCATATGCCTCTAAATATCTTAAATCACACGAGCTGAATTATCCCATACATGATTTGGAATTAGTTGTTGTCGTATTTGCCTTGAAAATTTGGAGGTCTACTTATATAGTGAGACATGTCAAATTTTCACAGACCATAAGAGTTTGAAATATATTCTCTCAAACGGAGCTAAGTATGAGACAAAGAAGATGGTTGAAATTGATTAAAGAGTACGCCTGTACCATTGACACCATCATGGAAAAAGCTAATATAGTAGCAAATGCCCTTAGTCGGAAATCAGGTGGTGGATTGTCGTGCATAAAAACTGTAAGACACCTCTCATTGACATAAATAGGGAGAATGTGTGAAAGTTTGGCGATAAATGATTCTAGATTTTTATTAGCCACTTTACAAGTTAGACCTATCTTATATGATAGGATACGAGAAGCCCAAACACAGGATCATGAAATTATAAGAACTATATAGAAAGTAAAGGAGCGAGGACCATTAGATTTTACAATAAATAAGCATGGGATGTTATTTTTCAAGCAAAGATTATGCATTCCAAAGTTTCCGCAAATTAAATATGAGATTTTAGAGGAAGCACATAACTCAAAGTATGCAATGCATCCATAAAGCACAAAGATGCATAAAACATTGAAGATGTTGTATTGGTGGTCAGGAATGAAAAGGGATATTGCATAATGTCTCTAGATGCCTAATTTGTCAGCAAACTAAACCACAATGCATGTGACTAGCTGGTGCATTAAAACCTTTTCCTAATCCTGAGTAGAAGTGGGAACAAATCGGTATGGATTTTCTTACCTGATTACCGAGAGCCCATGGCGGTCATGATGTCATTTGGATCCTTGTTGATAGACTGGTCAATTTTTTTCATTTCATAGCAGTCCGCATGATGTATACATTGGATCATCTAGGCAAGATGTTTGTGCATGTAGTGAGATTGCATAGAGCACATGTGTCTATAGTATTTGAATTACAATAGATATTAGAAATATCAAATATTCAACGAAAAATCATAGATAAAGAGGAACTAAGGGTAAATCAAACAATCAATTCAAACCATTAATTCCACAACCCTCATACTTTAGGATAAGAATAAGGAGAATAAGGTGAAATAAAGGTAGGTAAGGTGGGATAAAGATAGGAATAAGAGTGAAATAAGATGAAATAATGGGGAATAGTCGTATCACAGGGAAGCGTGTTTGGGGCTTATTCCCCTTATTCCATTCCTCCTTATACTTCTCCTCCATCTGTTCAATCATGATCTGTTCAATCAATGGACCATGATCTGTTCAATCAATGGACAAAAGCTACTTCTCCTCCATCTTCATCAGTTTCTAGGAAAGGCAGGTAATGGTGTCTGGATTCAACATTGGTTGTAGGGAAGAAGCATATTAGTAATGGCGACGCAACCATGTGCCAATCAAACCTATGGACTTGGGTAGACCAGATCAAAGGCAATTCGATCAAAGTCAACCCCGTCTCACTGACATGGATGAGAAAATGGACAAGAACCAATGGCGATGCAGCGTGCGATTCAGTTGACTTGGGTCAACGAGCCATATGTCACAAGGAGAAAATTCCCATGAAAATAAAAAATAAAACAGAAAACAGAAAACGATCACAGAATAAAAAGTGTTTGGCATATAAAATGCATATTTCAATGAAATCTAGACTTATTATGGGGCTCCAAAAAAAAGAGGTTATATGCATATAGTTATATGTTCTTGTAGTTATTTTTAGGTAAAAAATACATGTTTTCATGTGATTTTTATTATTTCTCTATGTTTTCTTTTAGTATTGTATATATACTATATTTTAATATATTATTTCGTTTTAGATTTATTGACTACTTTTTAATTTTAAGACTTAATGAAGATTGTATGTAATATAAAAAGTGGTAATTATAGGAGGAATATATCATTTAATAGTTGAATCATTTCTTTGTGTTTTCTGCATTTTTTTCTAGATTTATCTTAGTTTTGTCTTTTTAATAAGTAGTTATATTACAAAGTAAAGAAAGAAAAGCAATCATATTTGTGAAGAAAAAAGTGGAATATGAGCATAAAATGATACAGAAGCAATAGCTCAAAAACTAAGTTTCACATATGAACTTTGATTCCTTTAAAAGTGATCTTGTTTTGAAGATATTAAAGTGCTTATCACTTTGAAGTCACTCAACTTCACATAAGCAAGCCCGACAATGATAAAGCCTTGACGAGCACACCGCAGATCCTCCCTACGAAGTATGGCAATGAACGGAGCACCAGAGTACTGAAGAAGGCCGAGGTCGCTGCATATGGTCCTCCATCCCCTTCATCAGCATCATCAATCTAAACTCACGAATCCCAAGCTCTCCCCCGAGCATTGAGATCCCGATCTCTCTTGGATTTTACGGTAATAGTTGCCCAAAGATCCATTTTTTCATTAAACCTGATGGAAGTGGTTTCCTGGTAAAATATAGTTTTATTACCTCTTTAGTTTGTGGTAGATTTCCCCTTTATGTGATCTAGCACGACATTCCAATTGGAGCTCAACTAAATTTTTCATCCGTTGAATTTTATCAATTAAGGTTATTTTCTTAGAGTTTAATTAAATTAAGGTCGAGTTAATTTTATTGAGTCCACTGCAATTTTATTTTAAATAAGGAGGTTGTAAGATCTCAAACTAATTAGTGAGCCAGTTAGAGATATTTAAAGTGCAAATTTGGATTTTTTTTATTTTATCATTATTCTATTTTTATAACTCCACTCATCTTATATAATGGGGACGGTAGCCCAGTATGTTATTCATTGTAGAGTTAATCAAAATTTTAGAATTATCTCATATTTCTCCTCTTTTCTCTCTTCTCCCTTCACACGATCTCCATGGTTTTTCTTCCGCAAATATCTCGCAATCGGTGAGTCATCTCTTTTTCCTCCCTCCAACTTCTTCCACCAAATATTTTCCACCGTCAAAATTATTTTCTTTATCGTTAAAATTTCCCATTTGTATCAACTGATATTATAGCATGGCTTACAGATCGTCCTCACGATCAGACAATCCATCCAAGCATTCATGTAGACATAAATCCAAAGAATCTCGTTCAACAGACCGTGCATGGTGAGCTGAGGTAATAACAACACTATCTGATATGTTTCAAGTGTATGCATATATGCAAGCTTTGTCTAGAGAAATGTGAGATCCATGGACAGTTGAGTTGTTGACATGACAACTAGAGGAGAACACTGCAAAAGCTGTTGTCCAAGAGGTTTTGAAAACTCCACCGCTATCATCAAGTGTTTTCGTTAGTGCATTGATCGTTTAAGGCGAGATTGAAGACTACAAGGGAGACAAAACTGAAGAAAAAAGAAGAAGAAACCCATATAAGCTCATTGTCTAGCACATTTCAGATCGGCTGTTGCTGATGAAATCAACTCCATCACCCCCTCCGACTGCTCCAACACCCCGTGCGAGTGTTGGGATATTGAGCCGACTAAGAGAGGGAGATGATGGTCCAAAAAGTATGGAAAGAGACTATACGAAGGGATCTTAGTTTTTTGGATATAAGCTAGAATGGATGTCGAAACCTCGTATTTGAAGTTAGCTTCTTCCTTCTAACCATGTATTTTTTGTATTCATAGGAATTTCCTACCATTAACATAAATTTCCTTACTTTATATGGATTTTTACGGATACAATAACATGCTTTTCATATTTATCAATACATGTATTTATATTTTGAAATTGATAAGGATAAGATAACATTACCATTTGATGTCCATTACCTTGTGTTCCTTTGTCGATTGTGCAGTAAGCTTATAGATCTAAGTCACCTCGATGGCATGTATACTGTAAGTTGCGTATATGATTAAAAAATGAATCTTATGACTGCTTTAAAATGTACTTGAAGTAGATATATTCAAAAAAATTACAAAGATTTGTAATGTAACTAAATAAAAAAGTACTTGTGACTATATAATTTAGTCATATGGATATAAATTGGAGACATATATAAAGTAGAAATAACCCAAAAAATACATGTGGAACAAAACAATCTTGATTTCTAAATTTACCCCTTGTATCAAATGAAATGCAAGTAAGGTTTGTGCAATATCAAAAGTATGTTGCTTTAAAATTTAGAGTAAATTACACAAGATTCTAAACTATACACTCAGTTTCAATGTCGTACCTAAACTACTAAAAGTAACAAAATGGTACGTAATCTATTAATTTGATAACAATATAATATTCAGCTAATCAAAGTGAAGAGATATAATGTATAATGTAATTGAGCATAATTTACTCTAAAATTTACAAGTAAGCTCTCATGTCCCAAACTAGCAAGCACCATTGTTCAGAAAATGCGATAGGTACCAGCCAAGGCCGAAGCTTCTGTGAGGTCATCGCCATCCCAAAGATATCTTTTCAATTTGGCTGGGTTGAGGTAATTGGCAACCATGTCCCAGTAATAAAGGGGAACATCTATGCTGAACTGCAGTATTTATAGTTTTAACCCCGTAAAGTTTAACTCAATTATTTACTTAAAGGGAAACATTTACACTGAATTGCACAGATATAGATGTTTCAAAGGTCGAGAAGATAATTTACAAAGTTTATAAAGCTCGTGGAACACAGAAAGTGTCGCCACCGTCATCTCCTCCATGGTGCATTAATTAGTATCACACTTTGACCCACAATTCCCAGAAGATAAACACAATTGTGGCCATTGAATAATTTTCCTTGGATTTTTTCCCCTCAAAACTGGAATGCTACATGACCCTCACAATACTTTCTTCAATCACAAAGTTCTGCTTATTGGAGTAAGTAAAACCACAACTCATGAAAGAACAAACACTGCATCGACGACTGGAGCGTACAAACTTTACTTACAATTTACATCTTCATAAAAGACTAGATGAATGCTCTAAATTTCCGAAGCCGGCAATAAGAAACTAGGCAGAGGGACTGTAAATCTAGACTGAAATAAAGCTCGGTTTCCTCCAGTCCCCTCCTTAATACAATTCTAAGCAGCATCAAGGCATTTACCGGAGTTAGTACTCCCATTTCTTCAGCTCCATGCCATCCGGTGGGGTGCTCTCGACCTTCTTTGATCCAACTTCTTTCCAGTTTGTCGATAGGACCGTGCCATTCGATTCGACCTAAAAAAGAAAATATTTAATAAAAATACAAACCACAATAACACTAACCTGCAAGATTGTCATACTCATAATTACGATCTAAGTAGAGAGATAAGACGAAAATACAAAGAATAGTTCCTCTTTAGAGGATATCTTAAGATAAAATGTAGTTAAAATGCATTTATTTTAATTCTGTACTTACATATATCTAATATCAGCACAGAAAAATAGCATCACGATCAGTGACCGATATTATTAAAACAGTTAACTAAATGAATGGTAATTGTGACAAAGGAAAATATAAGCATTTGTGCATCTAGAAGTTCTATAGGCAGTCATGAAATGGCAGACTTACAAAAGATTTACTCATTGCCCTTCTCGTGTCTTCATCGGCATCCTTGTAAATCTCACGGAAGAACTTGTTGAGCGCCGCATCACCATCGAGTTTTTCTTCTTTTTCCTGGACCGGAATGCAGAAGTATTAATCAAAGATGTTAATCTACAGGAAATAGTAACCCATACAGCAGGAGATCCTTTACCTCTTTCTTGACCTGGGCCTCCAGCTTATCCCAGTCCACTTTGGATTTAGAAGAAGGGTATGTCGGTCGATGACTGACTTGAGCTGAATATATGAATGCAAAAGATAAGAATGGAGCACATTAAAAACCTTAATCAAGACTACAAACAGAACAGGTGACTAGACAGTGAAACATTTCGAAATTTCCGACACCAGAGAGATTCTTTTGTATCTAAATCCAGTTTGTTTAGTGCCTTTGGTAATTCTTATACTTGTCATGTTTTTTGGATTATTGGTATTCAAGCTCTTATTTTGTAACTTTAGCTGCGGCTTATATAAGTGTCAACCAAAATCGAAAATCAAGATGATGTCTCAGCAAAAAAAACGAGGTGAACCCACCAAGTCTAGCAATTCCCAGGAGCCTCGATTCAGAACAAATTCCAAAGTGGTATTACTGAGAGACATCTATAGTGATAACCATTAAACAAAATTAACCAAAAAGTTACATGATTGAATTTTTAGAATGCTTGGTATAAAGAACTCTCTTCTTGGTCCCCCTCAGTCACTACGAGCGTCTCTCGATCAGTGCAATAGGATGTGTCTATTTATCTATCTCTTAACTTGAATATGATCCAATAATAAGGGTTTCAATTTATTCAAATGAACAATTTTAACACCTAATAATTGATTGTGGAGTTGATCATTTAGGTCTTTCAATTCGTAGATGTGAATATTGGACCTATGAATGCGAATATTTCCAATACTTATAAAGGAAAAAGGAAGTGACATGGACAAAAAGAGAAGTGACTTGGCCAAAAGAAACGAAGTGACTTAGACAAACATCTTTAAGCGAATAAACAGCTCAACTATAGAGGTTCTTGGAGCTCTACCACCTTACATTTCCCCTCTTCCTTGGAGAAAAATAAAAAATGGCAAAGACTTCTCCTATTTTAAGTAGGTCGGCTACATGGATTCCTGTTCAAATCCATGTTGAGAGATCCGACTATTTTTACGCTAGTTTAGGCTACCTAGTGCAACCCCCGCAAGGAAGAATTTAATAATTTGTGAAGAAAATTTTGGACTCTGGTGGATCTTTCTCTTTGTGAAGAAATTTTTGGACTTTGGTGGATCACTTGTTGATTTCTTCCTTCTTTTAATAATTTTGGAATGATTATAGTTAACAAGAGCATCGACATTTAATACAAAAGAAACATGCCATCGAAGAATAAACAAATGTGTAGTTTTTTACAGTGCCTAAACAAACCTGGAACTGCTTTGATCTTCTGTGGAATAGTTTTGTCCTTGCTATACTCCAAAGAGGTCCATGTAATAGCTTCAGCTTTCCACAAACGAATCTCAATTTTTGTTGAAAGCACTTGATATCTGCATTTATCCGGAATGATCTGCCAACAATAAAAATGAAAACCATGCACACCATCAGATGCAAGTAGACAGCCAGTTACGAAGTCAAAAAAGGCAGCAAACAAGTTCCATGAAATTGTCATCTCCAAAGCACATTTATGAAAGCTGGGAACCTTTATCACCAATACTGACATAATCTCAAGGGAGCACTAAAGTTAATACCCAATTTTCAACCATTCATTTTACCAAAAAAGGTATTATTATGAAAAATGAAAGGCAAAATTTTTGAAACCAACCATCTTTTCAGCGATATGGTAATATAAAGTTTTTAAGTGAGGCTCATTTCCGGCGCATCACCATTTTTCCTTTCAAAAAGTCTTTTCAACGCCTTGAAGTACAACTGAGGTTGCTTTCAGATTTTGATCACGAAGGATAGAAAATAATATCAAGCTTCACAACAACGGCCAACTTGTCTTGCTTTAAATGGGGTCTTTTGCATGAATTTGTTGCCTCCAGACAGACCTGATTTGGGTAACAAAATCTAAGGGCTAGAAATGCCATATCATGTGTTTTCACACAACTATTTTACAATTACTTTGCAATCCCATGGTTTTAATGATAACCACCTTAATAGTGATGCCAAGATGTAAACGACAGGTACTGCTTCTAGCAGAGATGAAAATAACATACAAACCGAGAAGATAGTTAAGAAGTGTCAAGAAATATCATGTATGCCTTTAATGGTGACAATGTAATTATAATGGAAAAAAGTCGACATGCATCTCGTACATGCCTGAGCAACTTTTCTGATTATGAAAACCTCAGTAACCATGATATCAATATAACGTGACTTGATACTGATTAAGCTGTTTCCAAGTCTTGCCGAAAGTGCATGTGCAATCAAGTAGGTAGCCTATGATTATTGCTAATCATGGTATATTATGCACAAAATATCCTTTTGTTTCTATTTTGTGTGTCCATAACATATATGCCATTATTACAAGTTGGTTGATTTTAAAATTATTGGCTCTATGAATACCCTTTATATTTATATTTAGACATTAGAATTTGTACATTTTTGCATAGTAGCCCTACTAAGGAATATTTTAATTTATATTTTATATCTTAGAGTTTTAGGGTTTCACTATATATAAGAAACCGTGCCCTCAATAAAATTATTGCATTACACCCTATTATTTTTTCCACAAGGTATCACATCGATGATCATAGACTGAAGCTCTGGGCCTTTCTTGCCCCAATCCTATCCCCGGTCATCAACCTCTTCGGCTCTTCCTCCTCCTCTCTCTCCATGTGACACCATATGTTGCTGCACCAGGCAGTAGTACTCAATCGTGCTCTTCTGTTGTACAAGATCTGCTGCTGTGACATCTTCTCTGTTGCTGCACCCAGGGTTCGAGATATCGCAATATATCGGTATCGAAATGGGACGAGTGATAAGACGATATATGCCCAGGGTTCGAGATATCGCAATATATCGAACAATGCAAATGATGGCAAGTGAGATAAGTGCATACTGAAAGTGGTGCAATGTTGATGGGGAAGGTGGAATTCTCAATGGTATATGACTGTCATCACTTGATTTTCATATGGGGGTCAAAAGAAGGACTTCTCGAAAATGTGAATAGTAATGTTTACTATGACATTGAGCTCAATAATGGTGAATGGTCATCCACAGGTGCTTCTATCAGCCTCAACGAGTGTTCCGTAGGTTCCTCATTGGTTTCGCTTTCATTCATTATAATGGCAGATGATTTGGATAATATTGTGAGCTCAACTTTACATGATGGCATTTGTGTTGCTTCCAAGCACGGTGAAATTTCCATCGATGTGTTGCAATATGCTGACGACACCATTTTCTTCATCGAAAAAGGTGTGGAGAAGACGTAGGGGATCTCTATGTATTTGAGATCTCTGACGACATCTCTTATCTTAAGATCGATCACGCAAAGTTGGTTTTGTGTCACTTTTCTACGAGTGAGATGGATTCATGTGGCCAAGCGCTTGAGACACCTCATGCAAACTTTTCCATCATCTACATGGGGTTAGTGTTGGTGTATCGTAGATTAAGGCATGTTGAGCTATGTCTCTTATTGAGAAATTGGAGAGAAAGTTGGCTAAATGGACAGTGCCATATATTTCAAGAAAAGGGAGCATGGTTCTTCTCAAACCAATATTTTTGACATTTCCATTTTTTTCCTTGGGCCATGTCTCTTGCTAGTAGGGTTCGTATAAAGCTAGAGTCCCTGATGCACAGATTCTTCCAGTCTAGAGCCAATCGAGACTCTTTGGTTAATTAGAATCGGCCTCCATGCCCTCAATGGATGGTCGATTTGGCATAATAAGGCTTGACAAAAAAATAATGATATTCTTATCAAGTGGATTCTAAGGACTTGGAGTGACTGGAATGACATTATGTGTCATTTCTTAGAAACATCTGTCATTTTACACAGAGGGAACCTTTTCAGTGGCCTTCTTGCTTCTAGAAGGGCTTTTGCAACGTTCTTAAGGTAATTCATTTAACATGATTAATGGTTGGTGATGGCCACTTGCTCAAGTTTTGGATGATTGATCAAAGAATGACCCACTTTTACATGTGTTTCCTTCGCCTATTTGCCCTGGCAGAGAACATAAACATATGTGTTATCGAAGCTCAGGTGGATGGTATCTGGATCACTACCTTTGTGCATGCCTTCTCTAAGCAGTGTATTCACGATTTTATCTCCATAACGAATAACTTGAACAAAGTCCATAGTTCTTATAATGGGACATATCAAAAGATTTAGGAAGATGGTCCATTCTCGATCCAAAAAGGCTATAATCCTTATTTACTAGACTGATTTTTTATCCATTAGACTAAACACATATTGCATCCTGATTTGGGCCATGAAGATCCTTTACATACAAAGATGTTTCTCTGGTAGGGACGCAAATGGATGCAGTTATATCCATGTCCCTTCGTATTCGTATTCGTTTTTAAGAGGATATGGTTCTTGATTTTTAAATCAGGCGAATGCGAATACGAATCTTTGAAATGATTTTTTTCACAATCACAAATTTGAATCTTGATTTTTGAAAAAAAACTAATACAAATACAAATAAAATAAACAAATTACGGTTACAAATATAATTATTCTTATTAAAACATTTCATATAATATATATATATATATATATATTGGGTCATATGTGGCTGCCCCCTAGACTTATTTACTAGACTGATTTTTTATCCATTAGACTAAACACATATTGCATCCTGATTTGGGCCATGAAAATCCTTTACATACAAAGATGTTTCTCTGGTAGGGACGCAAATGGATGCAGTTATATCCATGTCCCTTCGTATTCGTATTCGTTTTTAAGAGGATATGGTTCTTGATTTTTAAATCAGGCGAATGCGAATACGAATCTTTGAAATGATTTTTTTCACAATCACAAATTTGAATCTTGATTTTTGAAAAAAAAATAATACAAATACAAATAAAATAAACAAATTACGGTTACAAATATAATTATTCTTATTAAAACATTCCATATAATATATATATATATATATATTGGGTCATATGTGGCTGCCCCCGCCTTATTTGGGCAATTTTTTTTATTTTTTTTGAAAAATAACACCATTTACATTCATCCCTATATCCCTCCTATATACCATTCGAATTTCGTCAGAAACAGAGACTCCTACGACCTCAATCCGGACAGTAATTTTTTAACGGTAACAGGATTTTTTTAAATCGATACCATCGAGATGGAGGCCGTAGGAGTCTCTGTTTCTGACGAAATTCGAATGGCATGTAGGAGGGATATATGGATGAATATACATGGTTTTATTTTTCAAAAAAAAATAAAAAAAACGTCGAAAAATGGGGCGGGGGCAGCCATGTTGGCTGCCCCCAGGGGGCAGCCCCATTTTTTCCATATATATTTTAGTCCGAGTGCAGCCATCTTCCTGCACATGGGATACCCATCGTTGGATGAGAAGAACCCCAGCAATGGATGAAGCATTCCCATATCCCAAACCCTAACCGTGCTCCTCCCAATCTCAACTCCTCACCCTCCCTCGCAGGCATGCGAATCACCAGTTGCCCCTCCCAACTCCCTCCCGTCCACCACCCATACGTGTGACCACCTCCTGTTGTTTGATCCCTCATGCAATCGCCTCTTGTGGCCAAACTCTCTCTCCTTCCCACAATCCCTAGCCACGACCACGATACCTCACCTGATCACCATCCCATGCACGATGTCTCCCCCTCTCCTTCACGAGCCATAGTTGTTTCGGTGCCTCCCCTTCTCCATCGCGAGCCCTAGACGGGACCTCGATCCCTAGGGTGACCATCATCCCCTACAGTGTGTCTCCCCTTTGAGTTCCGTTGAGCTTGCGAGGCTTCTGATATTCTTCATTGTTGAGGTAAAAAGTACGACTTATCTAACTCCACTAAGTGTTTATCTCCATCGCGGGCTCTCAATTAGGTAATTATCATTTACATCTTCTAATGTTTCTTCCATTCAACCAATTTCTTATGTCATTGCTAATCAATTTCCATTTCCATTTTGTTCTTACAAATAAAAAAGCATGAAAATTATATAGCTTCCTCTGGCATTCTATCATTTATGATTTATGTACCTCCATCTACTAATTTGTTCATGTGAAATAGTGTACGTTTAAAAAGTTTGATCAGTTGCCGGATTAATGGTCTAATTTATGGAGGATGTTTCTTTTCGACATTATCCCGAAGAGAAGTGCATTTTTATTACTTAATTTATTGTGCACCTGATTTGGGAATAACTCAATACTCTAAAAGTTTGTTGATATGCCTTGAATCCTAACCATCTGACCCAGGTTGAAGAACTGCATATGCATCCCCCTGCCGTACCATACCCCAACAAGACGGGGGTCTCGCTATGCCAGCGCAGTTGGGAATCTTATGTATGCCATGGTATGCACAAAACCTGACATCGCTCATGCTGTGAGCGTTGTTAGTAGATTCATGGGTAACCCAGGAAAGGAGTATTGGCAGGCAGTCAAGCGAATTTTCCGCTATCTAAAAGGAACAACAGATATTGGCCTCATTTATAGAAGTGATTCGGAGTGCTTGGTTGCTGGATATTCAGATTCAGGCTATGCAGCAGATATTGATGGGAGGAGATCGATGACAGACTACGTCTTCACTTTAGGGAATTCGGTCATCAGTTGGAAGGCTACCTTACAACCATCGGTTACTTTGTCTACTACAGAGGCAGAGTACATGGCTTTGACAGAGGCTGCAAAGGAAGGCATTTGGCTGAAGGGCTTACTTGGAGACCTCGGTCTGCAACAAAATCAGGCTATAGTATATTGTGACAGTCTTAGTGCAATATGCTTAGCCAAGGATCATGTTCATCATGAGAGAACCAAGCACATAGATGCCAGATATCACTTCATTCGTTCTGAGAAGAGGATCAAGGTGAAGAAGGTTGGTACAACAGATAATCCAACTGATATGTTCACGAAGGCGATTCCTGGGAGTAAGTTCAAACATTGTTTGGACTTGCTCAATGTCGACAGTTGGGAGTAGCCCCAGGGAGGGGCTGGCGGCGGCACGGTGAAGCTTAGCGAAGCTTCTCAGAAGATTCAATTCAAGGTGGAGATTGTTGATATGCAGGTGCGCCCCCCCCTTGCGGGGGTGTGGGGGTAGCGCCCTCGGCGAATATTTTATGGAGCGATTCAATTTGTATTCAGGTATTTGGATCCTTCTATTTTTAGGGATCCGTCTTTATGGGAGTGCTATATAAACTCCTTAGGGTTAGGGTTTTAAGCGCATCCTCTGTATTCGTTCTTTTCACCACATAGTGAAACCGATCGCCGCCACCCAAGGACGTAGCCCAGTTGTGGGTGAACCTTGTAAATCCGTGTGTTTGCGTTCTTGCTTGTTTGATCGTGTTTGTGCGTGCTTGCTTCCGCGATTCGCAACAAAGTTGTTCATTCAATTAAAGCTCATGAATTTCTAAACTTTGATTTTTTTGGATACAACACCCTACAATTACATCCATTTGGATATTCATACTCGTTCGTAAAAGATACGTATTCGGAATGTAAAAGATTAGTTTCATATTCGTATTCGTATTTGAGGATATGGATCTTGATTCTATACACTTGTGTAACATCCGTAACATCCGTATTCGTATTCGTATTCAGCAATCTTTTCGTGAGTCACTTTTCAAATCATGTTTTCATCCAAATACAGACAGATTTTGCTTATTGCAGTTATTTGGTTATTTTGGCTAGCTCGAAATAGTGTTGCATTTCACTCTATGTGAAGAACATTGTCCATAATGCGAAGGATCTCCTCCCATCTTGGCTTATGTACTAAATTTTTAAAACAATAATTTGATGGGAGGGAAACCTAAGGGTGTTTTCAAGTTTTTGGCTTCAAAATATATATAAAGCAAGGTATGCAACAGCCTGGATGTGTGCCCTTTTTCTTCAAAAAATCAGATGCCAACCAAATTCTAGGTACATGCCTTTTCTTCATCAAAAAACATCAAGTGCATACTAACACGATATATTTTTTTAATAGGGATATGACACTCTAGTGCGGCCATTGTGGTTGGATAGAAACTAGGTGATGTCCAGTCATGGGGGATTCTATGTTGTGAATCATAGAGCATAGCAACTCTATCCGTGAGTCTTGGTCTTTGTAATAACTTCAAATATTTATGATATATTAGGGCGGGTGTTCATCTTTTTGGGTGTTCATACCCGCTATCCTATAAAAATATGTCCACACTAACAGTTTACATAACAGATACTGTTCGATGACATTGCTCAAAGTACACATTGTTCTTTTTAGCTGAAACAGGAGGGAATCAAGCTATAAGTGCACATTGTTATCAAACTTGGGTATAGTTTCACAGTTGATTACATGATTATACTTGCGCCACAAAAGAAACATTGCATTTCGAACTGAAAATCAGAGTTTCAAGATATAAAACTTCTAATTTACATGCAAACCAATTATTAGATATTAAGATGTCAGTATATAGTTCTCTGAAGGCATGCAACATCAATAAATGTCACATCTAAAGAACCAGAAACATACCTTTCCAAACAAGCGTGGCTGAAAGTGATAGGAATCTTCGCCAGGTGTATCGATCGCAACACTCAACTAATGTAAAGAAAAGATGTGAGAAGCATTTCAAAAAGGAAAATTTAAGAAGAGATGATAATAAATCACATACGATCTGCTCCCCAAAATCAATAGTAACATCTTTGGATGGTATTCCCTTTGCAAAAATCGTCAAAACAACTTCTGATGTGCCATTGTAATAGTCGTGCCTGCATAACGATGATGTTTATCAAGCAAACAAGAGATGATATACTTGTGGAGAAGTGTGTGTTTCTATAAAAAAGGTG
This sequence comes from Ottelia alismoides, assembly GCA_037367405.1. NCBI lineage: Eukaryota > Viridiplantae > Streptophyta > Magnoliopsida > Alismatales > Hydrocharitaceae > Ottelia > Ottelia alismoides. The sequence continues at coordinate 239,690 of JAZKJV010003738.1, read as the reverse complement.
TAATCTTTAACACAATAATTGCATTGTATTTTTTTTGTACATTGTGCGAAAGCAGAAAAAGGAAGAAAATAATATTGAATTGAAAGAAAAAAGCTGTTTCTATTTAGTGGCCTCAAGTTAGAGATGAGATTGGATTATGAAATGAAAATAGATGCATTCAAGGTAGGAAAGGAAAGACATATATCAATCGTGACCATTGATACATAAGGTCCATGATCATCTTGTAGGAGGAATGAATGACCTACTGCACATTAAGTACGGGCAAGAATCGACACACACAAGGGAAGTTTGTTTGGCGAATATGAGCAAATACCAAATAGATTAATTACAAAATATTAATACTACCCGGGAGATTGTGGATATCACTTCTAACTGCAGTTCACGATTACGGTACTCAAACTTATAAATAGAATTATAGGGTGACCACATAATTTCATATCAGCTCCGCAAAATCCAAAGAGCCCGGGTCTTGACCTCCGTGAAGGCGAGGGTGATCTGTGGATAAAAGTGACACGTTAAAGTCACCCCCAATTAACCAAGCCTCACGAAGCTCAGTCTGGAGTTCTGTCCTCTAAGCGGGCAGGGTAGGCCCATACACAGAATAAACACCAAGTGTGAGTCAGTGCGAGTATACTAAAAAAGAACCGTCTATACATGTTGCCCCTTATGTTCTGCGACAAAAGTAAAAAGAGAGCTCTTCCAACCAATAGTAGTCTCCCTGCGCACTCCAACAACCTCTATCGTTCTAAAATCCACAAGGGTTGCAGCACCCAATGAGTTCCACATTAAGTTTATACAGGAGGCTACCTTCGCTTCTTGTAGCAGGACAATATCAGAACCCAGCTCCCACAAAAGTGCCCCAATCGACCTCAGCTTCTCCGAACCACCCAAACATTCTAAGTCAGAATTTTCATTTGGACACTAAATTATTCCATGTTGTCAGAATCACGCCCGCAACCTAAACCACTCGAAATTTATGAGCCAAGACAGTCGAGATTGCCTTTCCAGCGGTTGATGGCTTCTTCCGCTTTTGATAACGCTTAACCCTCCCTCTGTTCACCCTCTCTGGCACAGAAGATTCAGAAGAGATGGGCGAAGTGGAGGGGTCCCCCCCCAGGAATTTTGGACAGGGGGAAGTTTAGCATTAGCTCCAGACCATACACCGCATCCATCACCTCAACAGTCATATCCAGCGCCTTAAACCAAGGAGAGGCCTTCAAAAATGTTCAAGCAAGCTTCAGGAGGATCAAGGCCCCGCTCAAGCTCTTTCAATGAAGAGAAATCCTTCCCGATTAACTTCAGGAGCCACCGATGCTTCTGCTTAAAAGTGTTGAGCCAAACTCTAGCTGCACATAGAAACGGGATTCAGATCCGAATAGAAGAGAGGAACCGAACTGAGTCCGAGGGAGCTCCAATAAAGTACAACTGCAGGTCGGACCCACATTTAACCGAGTACCAACAGAAAGACCCTTCAGCAAAGACAGAAAAATAACCATAAGACCAACAATCATCATCAAAGCCAAAGGGAGATCATGCTCCTGATAAATCCTCAATGCTAGGAAATAACTTCCATCCAGAAATGGTTTTTTTCGAAATTTGAATTCCGAGAAACTCGCAATCAAATCTACCAAGTCTTTCTCGCAATCAAATCTCCCAAGGCTTTCGCCCCCAACAATGACTCTGTAATCTCCAGCACTTGCCAAACGTCTGCTTCAGCCGCTTCCAGCTTCTTTGACGAGCACACCAACTTCAAATCTCCAGCCACGTCACTTTGTTCAAGTAAAGGCGGTGGGGGTACCGAACCACCAACTGGAAAATAACCCGGCCTACCACCAGGGAGCACACCGACATCGACGAGATGAATCTTGTTCCACAATCATCGCAATCATGGCATCAAGATCAAACGACAATAGCAGACTATAGGGGAGGATCTTTGAAATGACTCCAAGCTTCCGCAATGTCAGTCTATGTGCCTCCACTGTTTGAGAGAGGAATGGAACTCCATATATCCATACGACCTGGCTCGAAGATAGCATTGCTTCTCCATCAACGAAACAAGGTAGTCTCCATCATACACCCCTTCTGAGCAAGAGGACAACACCTCAACCTCATGAAATGATAATCCCCTAGCACCCCTTGTCCTCCAGAAAGATCATATCTCTCGAGAAAGCTCCTCCCACCCTTTGTTGCAGCCTTGCAGGTCCAACCTCAAAAATCACGTGTCCTTTTCCACCTCCAAACAAACCCCAATCAACATACCATCTCTCCGCTCACCAGGATGGGAGAAGCTACAGGCAACCACTACTACATAGATGTGTGTTGACGACATTCACTCATATCAAAGTCGAACTTTAAAGCAACATTGGTCGATTTGATCTCACGATGGACAATCCGCTTCCTCGATCAGACAATCCCTTGAACAAAATACCGAGGAGGCGTTGAGCGCGCAGAAGCTTGATGACCATAAACCCGACATTTGTAGCAACGTTGGCCACGTCTACAATGAAACACCAACGTCCACCCCACCTCCACCCTCTCCTCTTCTTGCTTGGTGGCCCTTCTCACCTTTTGCTCTCCAAGTTTGGTGGCCCTCACCCACGCCTCCCCACCATCACGGGCTCTCCATCAAAGTCGCATTCTCATGCGCCTTAGGTTCCTCATCCTACTACCTTCTATGTTGATATACTTGATTTATGTACATTCTGATAAATTAAGTGATGGCTTCTACCATTAGCACTACAATGCCACTAACTTGGAAATTCTCCTAACAAGTTGTAGATAGCTATCTATCAAATGTGAATGTCTTATCTATGTCGATTTAAGCAACCATCGTTCGTTCGCACATTCATCAATATCAACAGAAATGAATTGTAGAAACCTTGATCACAGCATAAATCTCGTAAGATTCCAAACAACCACATCACGCAGCTTCGTAGTGTTGTCATAGTTGGCTCACACATATTACACTATCTATGGTAATATGGTAATCTTACAACATAATTTTGGTATTTGCTCATGGTAAACACCAACTATTACCACAAACACAAGGCCACATATGCTTTATGGTGATAGGTAATTTGATATAATTGGCATTATAACCAAGTTTATGTAAAAGTGATTTTTCAAGAAAGTAAGAGATGTAAGTTACATCTTGGAGAAGAGAAGGCTTATTGAGACCAATAAAGCATCTATAAGTCTCCAATACATACTTCCTCCCACCATTGCAAAACCAGGGATGGATACCTTCCTCTTAACATACAATTTCCTTTTCTATCTACATACTAATTCTTCCAGAACCTCCATCTGTTTTTACTCTAACAAAGAAAAAAAGATGTACGGATGGCTTTTAGCTACTCGATCTAGGTCAAATTAAATCAAGAGTTAATTAGGCAACCCAAGCCTCGTCACGATGCGCCAGACTTGCTTGTATCATTCATAATAACTAATAATCTCCCCATATCCCTGTTCTGTGCAAGGGGAAGAAAGCATGGTAAATGTAGAATTATTTTAAATAGAATCGATTACAAAGGTTCCAAGCCAAGATTGATGCATGCCTAAACTTTGGCTTCACGACAGGAACAGTCTGAGCAGGTGCAGAATCAGCAGCTTCACAACCACTTTCACCATCCAAAGTTACATCAGGTGCTTCCGACTCAATTGCAGCAGAGGGAATGGGTGCAGCAAACTGTGGTAAGCTACCTGCTTCTTCTGCATGCCCCAAAAAATGTTACAATTTTAGAATGGCAGTTGTCTAAAATCTTTAAATTACAAAGAATGTTGGAATCCAAACAGGCAAACACCATGAAATGAAAGCAAAACAACTTCAGAAAAATTCCTCAAAAAATTCAGCAAAAGAAAGTCTACAAAATGAACCCATGAGCATAGCATCGCTACAAGAACATCAATGTAAAACAGAGCAGCAACTTACTGAAGACTAAACTGCAGACTTTTGGATTCACAACTTTACTCCCCCCAACTGCCACCACCTTAATTTTGACGAAATCATTTGTATATGGGATATTTGTTTCCCTCCAACTGGAATTCATATTACAAATGAATATTGTTCTCTCTCCCAACAAGTCTAAACTGAAGGCCTTTGCGTTTAAAAATCGCCTCCTCCCCAAACCTCCAACTCCATTGATTAGCTAAAACATTTAGAAATGAGATCTCCCAATGCTGTTAGATTAACAACAAATGTCATTCTCTCGCTTCCCCCTTCCACACCATGGTTTGAAATATCCCACAGTGCATCCTTATCGACAAGTCAGGGATACCAATATTACCTTGGATATCGATATCGATCAATATCAAACGATATATCAGCTATATGTCATCTGCTATCGTCGATATTGATGAAATTTGAAGATTTTCTGCAAAGTTTCCATTATTTTGAGTTATATCATCAGTATCATGTTGATGTCAATGCTATATCCTCAATATCAACTATGTTTACAAGGAAAAATACTTGAAAGGTATTTTTTCATTCTTTAAGCTTTAAAGGTTGATTTTGTGAGATTTTCTAGCCAATCCCTATATTAAAAATTTGGAAACAAATCCTATAGGCAATATATCGGTATCACTAGAGGGAGGGTTTCGATATTTGCGTGCACGAAATTTTAGGATACCATCCGATATCTTGCGAGATATAATATCGACAATTCATCTCATATCAATAAAAAATTGAATATTTTGGTACAACTTATTCCATTGCTATTGCCTGATACCATTGGTATGGTGGCGATATTGCAATTTTTTATTTTTGCTCTGTTTGTTTAGGATTTTGCTTCCTGTTCTTAGTATCAATACACGTTATGGTTAATATATTTTTTCAGGTTGAGACGCTTGAACAAGGGGCTTCACCTCGCTTTTGCAATGGATATGAAACAACTCTAAAGCTTAAAAAGGAATGTCACCATATATATGTTATTATGCCCATTAGCATGTTCGTATAATATCCGATATAGATCAACATTTTTTATATACAATACGCGATGTGATGTAGAATTATTGTGCTAAATAGACCTCTTTGAATTTCATCGTTTCACTTCTAATATTTGAATTTCATCGTTTCATTTCTAATATCTCTCAGCATTCAACGGCCAACAATTATCATTGACAATAGCGATATGTGCAATATAATATATATTGGCTTGCTAAATACACTTCATTCTTGTATATAGCTAGGTATTTGTATGTTATTTATTGTTTTAAGAAATAATATGATCTTAATTTGCAAAAAAAATGCTTCTTGCGTCTTTTTTTATATTCCCACCGATATCGTTGATATATCTCTATATATTCCCGATATATCAATTTTCAAGGTTGACCGATATAACATCGATATCGATATTTCGAACCTCATTCCATACCACATACATACCCCCAACCCAAAAAAAACAAAGCCCAAACAACCTCCACAACCAAACCACTGAACTTCCCCTCCTAGCAGCTGCCCTAACACCCATTCTCTACCATATTCTTCCCTCCGACTTGTGAATGAGTCTATGAGAAGAGAGAGAGGGGGAGAGAATTCCTTTTGTAAAAAATGAATATGGAGTGTTGGATGGAGTTCTTTTTCTTTCAGTTAACAACATCTAAACCATAAAGAGAGAAGTCAAGATGAATCCGTGATTATAACGTAGTCACAAATCCAATCATCCAATACGATCAAGGATGGTGTAAAACAGAATAGGTTTTTTTAGGTAAATAATACCCATGTTTTCGGCCCTAATGCATAATTATGGTAGGCATCCTGGATCAATATGTAAAAATTCCACAATTGGTAAATCAATATAAGAATTAATAAAAAAATCCTATGACCATATCATGTTTTCTTTGGACTCCCAGGAATAATATTTTGTACTTGGATCTCATATCTAGAGATGTATAGAAGTAATTGCATGCCCATTGACATAGAACGGTAACATAAATGCATATAACCTACATTGAGATAATAGAAATATTGAAGTTACTAAATGAAAGACTGTCATTTGAGGATGACCAGCCCATATAAAGATCTAGCACGATAAATCTGTCAGTGTCTAAGCAAGATCCAGAACTGGGTGCATTGTCACAACTATAGATATGAAATGAGCATTTGACGTTTTAATAGTAGAACAATATGCATTAGGTATTCTTAAATGAGATGAACCTGCAATATGTTCTTCACATTCTTTTATCAGATTAGTAAATCTTGTGTCCCCAGCCACCAAAGAAGCACCTAGCTCAAGAGATGCCTTCGCTGTCTGATATTCTTCAAGCTTCATGCAAGCAACGCTGCCATGGGAAACATTAAAATGCTATAGTCATTCAGAACAAAAATGCAATTGTTAGATAAAGAACGTGAAAATGGCAGAAACAGACAGCAGATTAGCAGATCAAAACATTAAGAAGAATCAACTTGGAAAAATGATAATAATACTATGAAGGCCATTACAAGAGAGATAACAAATGTTGAAGTTTAAATAAACATAATTTGGGCAATTAAAAATTTATTGAAAGGAGCATCAAGTTTTCCATTGCACTCAGAAAAGGGCCTAAATGCCTCCAGATTGATGCATTAATACTCAAACAAATTACATCATTAATGATAAAGCACGACTAATTTAAAAGGAGTCTTTTTTGTTGTAAAAACAATAGTATTTCATTATATTATATGACATTTGTACAATCCCAAGCCTAGACATAATTCACGAGCCATTATTGAAGAATATCGGCCCATAAAACTTTAGGTTTAAGAGATGATATTATGTTGATTAATGAGATAAGAGATGAAGTAAATGAGAAGCTTGATGTTTGGAGACATGCATTAGAGACTACAGGATTCCGTATAAATAGGGATAAGACTGAATATATGGAGTTTACTTTTGATGGAAGCAAAGGTGAAGGAATCGAGGTGAAGATTGGTGACAATAACATTCAGAAGAAAGATTCTTTTAGATATTTGGGATCTATTTTGCAATGTGATGGGAAAATTGACGGAGATATTACTCAGAATAAATGCATGTTTGCTAAAGTAGAGAAGAGCATCTGTTGTTTTATGTGACAAGAAAATTCCTTTGAAAAATAAATGAAGGTTATCAAAGCAGTTGTGAGCCTTGATATTCTCTACGGATCTGAATGTTGGCCTGTAAACCATAGACATGTGCTGATAATGCCAAGGTGAATGTCTGGACATACACATAAAGATCGGATTCGGAATTATGCAATCAAAAGGAAAGTGGGTGTAGCTCCGATTGAGTATAAGATGAGAGAAAATCGCTTAAGGTGGTTTGGCCATTTGCAAGGAGAACAGACGATGCACCAATTAGAAGATGCGAGTTTTGGGACGCTAAAATGGCTAAGAGAGGGTGAGGAAGGCCCAAGAACTGTTGGAATGAGACTATCCAAATGGATCTTTGTTTTTTTGGATCTAATCCTGAGAATGACTCAAGTCAAGATGGATTTGAATGAAGGTAAAGATTCCATGCAGCCCTACTTAATATTTGTTGTTGTTGCCTCCGACTAGTTTGTAGACATACGAAGGCGGTATTAATTCATGATATTTTGATGATAACAAAACTTGTGTCGTTAGATAAAACTTGTGTAGTTAGCTCATAGCTAGGTCAAAAGAAAGGAACCTATTGGATAAAGAAGAAGCTCAAGCTTAAGTGAACAAGCTAAGAAACCAATGGAGTTCAAAGCTTCAATTCAAGCTCAAGAAAAAAGACAGTTTTTTCTTTTACTTTTTGAAAGGTGACTTTTCTTTTATTGAGTCATGCATATTATAATTTGTAATTATCTCATATTGTAGAAAAAACACAAGCATCATGTATCTAGCATTTCAAACTTTAACTTTGACTTTGACTTTCAAGTCAAAGTTCTGATTGACCAACCAATTTCACTAATCCATCATTTTTTGAATTCTAATCGATCATCCAAATTTACTAATCGGTCATATTTTTAATTCCAATCGATCATCCATTTTCATTGATCGACTACTTTTTGAATTCTAATCATCATTCAATTTCACTGATCGACCATATATAATAAAGAGCAATGAATCGCTTCTCTCTATTTTCCCATTCTATTCTTTTAGAGAAAGTTATATGAGTATTTTCAAAATCCACACTCCATGCTTACAGTTCTGGTGTTCTGTGATTCATCTTATGAACCTTCTCCTCGTTCTGTAAGATCGTTTTACTTTTGCCTCATAATCTTTATTGTATAATTATCTTTGACATTGAGGTTTTTAGGTTTCTATTTACTTTTAATATAGTTGAATTCACCGTGTAAACAACTCAAGTTAGTGAAAGACCCATGTGAGTCAAGTTGAAAGCCCGAATCGGGAGACTCTGGTCGTGGTTTTTACCCAAGAGGGTTTCCACATTAAATATATGTGCACTTGTGGTTAAATGCTTATCTTGTGATTGAAAATGCTACGTAACTATGTGGTTGTTTTAGATTATTGTCTATAGGGGCCTAGGTCATACAATCCAATCCACTCCAGCACCTTCCCTGTGTACGGAGGTTCCAACATGTGGAAGATTCTGTTGCAAATCCAGATTTTTAACTGGTTGGCGAGAAAAGATCGCTTAATGATTGGCCACCAAAGAGCTAGGTTCTTTCGAGGAGTAGTAACACATGTCAGAATTATTTAGCAAAAGAGGGGAATGTTGAGCACTTATTCTTTGGTTGCTATGTTCCAAGGGAGGTATAGGTCGTGGCGCTTGTTGAGATATTTCTATTGTTGTGGGTTCTTTTTTGATGATTTGGGGCATGGGAGCAACCCTACTAAGATTTCGATGGCAACTATCCTATGGTCTGTGTGTCTTGCACAGAATGGGTCTATATTTCAGGGTGAAAGAATGCAGATGGAGAATGTAACTAAGCATGAAAAAAGCCTAAAGACCTGTTGGTCTTTGTAATTATTTTTTATAATGTGAATATATTTCTTTCAAACATATATAATGTGAATATATGGATGTTTACTAGTAGGTGTCTCCTCGATGTCTTACCTTCCTTTTCCTCAGAAAAAAGGTAGCGTTAAGACAAACTATTGTGAGTGATAAGAATTATTGAGATCAAAGTATATATACATATAGCTCAAGAGTCAAGATGGATCTAAATTACGGGAAACACCATCAATCTTTTGCCAATAGACCTGGATGCCACAACTAGCTTACAATGGCAGCTAATAAACCATCTTTACCAAAGCATGTACAAATCATATCCTACCAAGAGCATATTATGCCTAGGAAAACACAACTTGATGCAAGAATCGATGAAGCATAGATGCACGACGCTAAATGGAATTGTGGTTAGGTTGTTGCCAAGAAAGGGTAGGCTTCGGATGGCAACTTCGATGGTCAGTCGCACTTTGAGATATGTACAATGGTGACTCGATGACCTAGGAGGTGGATACTTTTGGAGTTAGATGTACATTGGTGACCCTATTGACCTAGGAGGTGGATACTTTTTGAGTTGGATGTTTTCATTTTATGACTGAGGGATGGCCATCTCATCTAAGATATGGGGTTGCTACAATTAGACAAAAAGTCAAAAAGTAAGGAATTCCCTCAGATGTCAAGATCTAAACTCAATCAAGGTAGTGTTAGCTTCCGCAGGGGGGTATGGAGAGCCTCGTCTCTTCCGCCTCCAACCATTGGCACTTAATAATTTTGTCGACATGGTTAGATCTGTTTCTTTCCTGACAATCTTTTTAATGGTATTAGTAATAAGATCCCCCCTGATACTCGGTAATGCCTCCTCATCAAAATTACCAACCCTACCTCAAAGATCATCTCCTACCACCTCATCATTACGAGGTTTCAAAGCTCAAGCAACATGTGATAACAGCTCCAGCTCAAGCAATGTTGTTGTTTATCCTCACATTAGGATCCTATCACACGTAGATGAACATGAATGCATGCAATGCATGATAGATTGCAAGTTTATATACTTCTATACAACACGAGAAAATTTTAGCAATGCGATACTAGTGACGAGAAGAGGATGTTACAGTCATCCGTTCTGCAACACTTTGTTTTAATCATCTTAGCGTAAGATTTTATTTCGTCATTAATTTAGATGCATATTTACTTGTTTTTAAAACATGTTATGTGCTGCCATTAATGTTTGGGAATGAAACATGCACTATATATACTGCATAAATTTCATTGTTATCTTTTTAATATCTCTCGGTAGTTAGCACTCAAAAAGGAGACATATGATATAATATGTCTTAGTGTGCTCAATACACCTCCCTTTTTAATATAGAACGCATTTGTAAGTTGCTTATTTTTTTAAGAATTATGGAGGTTTTAATTTGTGAGAAAAACACTGTTTTGAGCCATTTCCAAGATTTCTACCAACATATGTGACATGTTTCAATATATCCCTTCCTAAGCTTATTGACATGATGTCGATATCGATGTATGAAACCATGTTCCTCCACTCTCAAACCATTGATGGTGTTCCTACCTCTCAAACATTGCTAGGTGGAAGGCCCTCATGTTGATGTGACCTTCTACTAGCAAAAGTTGCCTGCGTATCTACCTTCAATGCACTTCTCATTTTTTGGCACCTTCTCTAACCACAATGAGGTAGCCTGACTTGCCCCCACCTCATGTGTTGACAGTAGCCTCGCATCTTCCACCATTTTTAACTACAACACCTTTAAAACTTTCATCCTCTACTATTTAACCTCTCTCAAGGACTTCTTGAAGGCGAACTGGATATAACATGAGCTATGTTGTCAACGCTCGAGTTCATATCTCCTGCTTACACCCCACCAATGTTCTTAAACCAACTACATGAAACACAATTCTAGCAACCATGTCTGCTTAAAGCATCGTACCTCCCATCCTCATTAAAAGTCCACACCAACTACATATGGTCCAAAAAGGGCCTATGTCGGGACAACATAAAATCGAAAATGGCTCTACAAAGTCCATAGAAGCCAAGAAAGTATAAATCACTCATCTCTTGGATGAGTTCCTCTATGTGAATCTACACCCTTGGGCCAAGAAGTACACCAAGCCCAACTTATTAACCACCTTATAAAAGCTAGTCATCACATCATCAATGCATGCCCTGCTTTATGGCCCATCTTTCAAGGAGAGTGCCACATTGAAATCACCTTTAAGCGAAAAATGATGACAGCCTGCCTCGCCTACTACCAATAGTTCCTTCTACAGCTCCCCTCTTCAACACTCATATTCGAATCATACAACCCCACTACCAAGAAGGTTAACCCAACCTTTTTGTCAGCAGCTACACTCTCAAGACCCACCGCGAACCCCCAAATTCGACCAAGCCAAAGAGGTTTTTCCACCCTAACAATTGACCACCAGATTGCTTTGTTGTTATCTTCACTGGGTCACATAATCCATATCCCTCTATATCTACGACCTCACCTTACAAGACTACAAGTGTGGCTCCTGTTAGAGGACAATATCCATCCCTCCCCAACTCTAAAATGTACCTCGTAAAACATCCTTGTCCCTCTTCTTCCATGTAATAGCGTGGCTCTCCCCTATAAAAAGAGTTGAAAGTAGGCAAATGACATTGAGAAACTTATAGAACGAACTCCCCCTATATGAAATATCAAGCCACTTTTTTTATAAGAATCAAATCATTTTTTTCATACAAAGACATCAAAGAATGAGCATCTCATATACAGACCTCAAGAATAATTCTCACATAAGAACCTTAAACAAGAGATCTCTATTTGGAACCATGCAAGGATGGTTGCAAGATAATTCTCCCTTGCTTGATATGAAGCAAAAGAATTTTTTCTGAACTCTACACTCCTCATTACTCCTATGTCGGAATCAAAAAAATAACCTATCGAGTTGGAAGAAGAAACCAGGTGAGATAAATGAAAAAAATATTTTTCTTCCATTTTTTACATTCCTTTTCTCCAACACTACCTTTTGAATTTATTTATTCTGTTCTTTTTTTAGGCCCTTTTTAGCAAACCTTTTTCGAGTATTATTTCCTTTTTTGTTATTTTTATTCTCTTTTTTAGTCTTTGGTCCTCGGTTTCTCAGAACCAAAAGTAATTTAATGGGGATAAAAAACAATGACAGAGTTTTATGATGGTAAGAAAACATTAGTGTAGAAAATGATGATATTCCTACATAAGTTTCGAGAGTTTAAAGAGATCGTGGTTTGACTTGGCTCATAAATTTATTCAATGTTCTTTAGCGACACAAGGAAATACCTAAAGAATGGAGGAGAAGCATCAGGGTGCCTCCTTGTAAGAATAAGAGTGACATTTCAAATTGTTCAAACTACATAGGTATCAAACTGATGAATCATACTATGAAAATTTGGGAACGTGCCATTGAAAGAAGATTGATGCAAGTCTCCAAAATAAAAGAAAACCAATACAAATTTATACCATGTCACTCAACTAATGCATGCATCCACTTATTGAGAAGAACAATGGAGATTTATAGAACTAAAGGAGAACCTCCATATCATTTTATTGATGAGAAGGCTTATGTTTTTGTCCAACGGAAGATAATGTAGAGAGTTTTGGAGAAAAGATAAGTACATGTCATATACACCTTATAAAGGATATGTATGACGAAGTTTCATCTTGTCTACGAATCCAATATGGGAACACTGACTATTTTGATATTAGCATTAGTCTGCATCAAGGTTCAACTTAGAGTCTATTCCTTTTTACTTTGATTATAAACGAGTAAACTAGCCACATTCAAGATGAGATACATCAATATGTGTTATTCGTTGATAATATTGTGCGACACTAGAGATGGAGCAAAATGAGATGCTTGAGCTTCAGAGGCATACCTTAGAGATTAAAGGATTTTGTATAAATTGGCTAAAACTGAATATATAGAGTGCACATTTGATGGAAGCGGTAGTGAAGGAATCGAGGTGAAGATTGGTGACTATAACATTCAAAAGAAAGACTCATTTAGTTAATTGGGAAATATCTTACAACATGGTGAGGAAATCGATAGAATAAATGCACGTTGGTTAAAGTGGAGAGGAGCCTCTAGTATTCTATGCGATAAGAAAATATCCTTGAAAATCAAAGAAAATGTTTTATAAAGCAACTGTGAGACCTTATATGCTCTATGGATCTGAATATTAGCCTATAAACCATTGACATGTGCAGAGAATGATAGCGGTAGAAGTGAAAATGCTAAGGTGGATGTGTGGTCATACACGTAAAGATCAAATTCGAAATGACGTAATCAGAAGGAAAGTCAGTGTAGCTTCGATAGAAGATAAAATGAGAGAAAACTGCTTAAGATAGTTTGACCATTTGCAAAAGAGGTCGACCGATGCACCGGTTAGAAAATGCTAGTTTTAGGATGTTGAACCGGCAAAGAAAGGGCGAGGAAGGTTCGAGAAGTGTTAGAATGAGACTATCCGAAGAGATCTTAGTCTTTTGGATCTAAGCCCAAGAATGGCCCAAGATAGATCTGAATGGAGGCAAAGAATTAATGTAGCCCATCCTACTAAATGTGGAAAAAGGCTTTGTTGTTTTTGAAGGATGATGCTTACGCAACAAAGATACTTAGATAATGAGCCACTGACGAACTCATAAAGGCTGACAATGAAAGAGCATAGGAGTGCCCTAAAGTTCACCAGGAGCAGCTCAAAACCAAGGTATGCCACCGTCTGTCGATGGCAAAGGGAGGTGCCCCTAGAACCATGAGGTCGGTGCCTTGATTGATGTGATTGATGTCATGCATTTGTGGTATCCTCTCAGCTAAAGATGGCAATAAGAACATGAGATGGTTGCCTTCGATGCACAAACTCAAGAAGGATCAACAAAATAGCATCAAGAACTTTGATAAAATAAAACCTCCATTTAAAAGCTCAACTTCACCCGAAAAAAAGGATCTTAGAAATCTCCAAATTCAACTTCTCCGATTGAGATACAAAATATATTTTGCAATCACGAACAAGAAGATCAACATGTAATTGTGGTTCATGATGATCGTAGTTATCACCTTATTCCATGTGAGAAAAATCCCTCTGGGTCAGATCTTCATTATAAACTTCTCGAGAGATACGAAAGTTATGGGGCATTTATATAACCCCACTTACCACGCCCCACTATTAAACAATGTAGAACTAAAACACAAGAATAGAGTCCCGATTAACTCGATTTCTCTATATTCTCAACAAAAACAATCCATGTATTAGTAGCAACCTAAACTTAACATGGGAAGCGGCGGAGTTTGTCTTTAACGAGGACACATTCCCTACCCAAAAGGGAAAAAAACAAGCTAAGAACTAATACAATAGACATATCAGACCAAGTGGATAGTCTGCCATGTAACAAGACGCTATCCTGAGGGGGTTTAGTTCCCCATTTTGATGCTCATAGACAGATCTTCAAACTTTTACAATTAATAACCATCTGGCTTTAACTAAGTCCACACGAAAATCTGTAATTCCAATTTTCAGAAAAAATAAAGATCTACATGTCTTCTGTAACTGTGTTTTTAAGAGAAACCATAAATCAGCAGCGTAATTGTTAATTCTGTACATACAATTCTTTTAGGAAATAGGATATATGTTTGCAGTGTACAAGTGTATTACATATAACAGTATTATTCCATATGTTGTGCGAGATTTACACGCACACGGACAACATCCAATAATAAATATATATAGAACATTCACACCGACCCTTTGAATACATACACTCAGGATAATGGCAGGTTGAACTCCATAAGAAAAGTATTTGCAGTGGATAAGTGAGCTACCATATAATAATTTGTTATTTTCTCAGTTCTACAAAATTTACACACAGATATGCATGCAATGAATGAAAAGAAAACAGATTTGGAACATTCAAACGAACCCTTTCCGCAAGTAAGCCTTAGACAACGACGGATTCAACTCGATTGCTCTGTTAGCATCAGCAACAGCCTCTGCCCAAATCACATACAACAATCATAAGGATCAACAGCAACTGAAGAAAGCTCCCAGAATATTATAAAAGCAAATACCCAAAAAATTTGACTTGCAAAGCTTCATTCATTTCAACGAAAAAACTGTTGAAAAGCATAGAGTGAACTAAAGAGAATTTATAATAAGTTAATGAAATACAAAGAAGTTTTATTGATTGTGATACCAATAGTGGCAACTCTAATTTATAGTCAGACTTCTACTTCTGACCTAATGGCTGGCCAAACATGGAACAGTAATTGCAGCATTCTCAAACTCATCATTTTACAACTACCTAACCAGGCAAGAACTGTAAGGTGTTGGAGTGAAAACAGTGAGGCGAGTGGTGTTTGGTCGCCAACATGTCCGCCCATTATCCAGACAAGCAACTTATATTTTTGTTCAATTGTTCACGCACTAGGGTACACTAGTTCAGACCACGAGACACCGTATGCTTGGGAATGATTCAGTGATGACTTCAGTGCTTAGACATATGAAGCATTCAACGCATCTGCAGGGGTTAGATCAGTTCATCCTTGAGTGCATCTAATTTGAAAGTGAATGTGGCTCTTATGGTTCACATGTTATCCTGGTTGCTTCTTCATAAGCAGCTTAAAGTGAAGATAAGCAGAAGAAGATGAGGTGATAATATCGACAAAAACAAAGTGTGTCCTCACCTTCTCTCTTTACTTTGTCTATTTGCAACAGGGGCATTTCAAGGATGGGAAACTACATCAACAACATAGCCTTCCCCCACATTAAGTAGGTCGGTTATATGGATTGTTTGCCTCCAGTGAGATCTATTTTTGGTCATTTCCGAACTTAGTTCTGATAACTAAGATCCTATCGGATAGTCTCCTTCCAACACTTCTTAGACCCTCCTCGCCTTATGTTAGTTGGCTCAACATCTTAATGTTTGCATCTTTAACTGGTGCATTAACCAATATCCTTTGCAAATATCCAACCCACCTTAAGTGGTTCTCCCTCATCTTATCCTCCATCGAAGCTACACAACTTTTCTAATGATCAAATCATTCTGAATCTGATCTTTTCATGTATGACCACGCATCCATCGTAGCTTTTCCATTTTTGCTACTATAATTTTCCGCACATGTTTAGGATTCACGTGCCAACATTCAGATCCATATATCCTTTACAAAAATGTAAGGAGATTCATATTAAGATAGGTTAGAATAGGTAAGAATATATAGGGCATCATGATGCATGCTATCCATTCGCAATACGGTAGACTTCCCGATGCAGAGAATATGAACTTTCACAGGATAATATGCTGCATTGAGAATAAAATTTTTTATTTGATTGTGAACCATTGAACACCCAGAGATATTTTCTCAAGGCCATGCGACAAGGCAAGGTGGAAAAGGCTTGCATTAGTAAATAATTTAGCCAAACGACAACAAGCAAAAATATACTCAGGGAAATATCAGAAGTGGTAATAAACGTCAAATGTGTCTCCGTAGGAATGTTTTTTCGACAGTAAAAAACTGTATCAGGTTGTGGTAGAAGGCTGCCACAGTGCGACCCAGAATGCATCACAACGCATGCTTCCACTATAATGATCAATAAATTGGACGACCATGATAGGATTCTAATGGCACCTTCGATCTTGAGATATGCCAATATTCAAAAGGTTTTTTTGTTTACCTCTTGAATATTAACACAGGCCTCCAAATGAGAAATCAGGAATCTACACAGTTTGGCTAACATAAACATACCTAGATAGGGTATGCAAAATAATTCTTAGAAATTTTCCAATTTGGGGGTATTTTTTTATTATAGATTTTTTTGACCTCTGTGAGTAGCCCCATCTTGATGGGTCTCCTCCTAATGTCTGCACGCCTACTTACCTGTGCTTCTAATCCAAAACGGCCCACCAAACAACTAAATATGCCATACAGAAAACAGCAAGCATGGGAAACAAACATGAGGAAGCAAACATGAACTATCCACTCCTCCATCACAAAGTCAACATCCCACAAGCCTCTTGTCCCAAGCATCAGCAGTCTACTGACGCTTCTCCATCCTAGCACTCCCCCCCCCCCCAGATCTCGACTTCATTACAATCTTATAGCACATCTGATGTTCCATCAGGTACTGCTCGCTTCTCTTCCAAACTTTCACGTGTTTTCGTCAATGGACGCCCCACCACAAAAAGAAGCTATCTTTCCGCATCCACCGAGCTCAATTCCCATCAAAGCTCCTAGAACCGCCTTTTTCGACACGGCTCAAGTCAACGAGGGTCAAACGCGACACAACAGAGCACCAAACGCTAACAAACTCGCAAGAAACTCACATCCGATCGAGGGATACGGATCGATACCGGTGTAGTTGCGGAGCTTGATGTTGGCCTGCGCCCGATCGGCGTAGAGGTCGGCGCTCTTGGGATCGAGGGCGAGAGCCTGCGTGCAGAGATCGACGGCGAGCTCGAAGTCGTCATCCACGAAGGCCTCCTTGGCCCTTCTCTCAAGGTCAGAAGCCATTTCTAGGGTTTCGAGGAGCTGGGAGTCGGGGGCTTGCTCGACGACGCCGAGATCTAAGGCGGGGGGTCGGGATAAGTATGGGTGTGCGCGCGTCGTGTTGCTGGGTTCTAGAGAGTTCTTCGGAAGACGAAGACCTTCTGTTAGTTGTTGGTCAACGGATATGGACCTTATCTGGGAATCTGGGTTAGCTGGACCATGTAGGGGTCTAAACGAGCCAACTTGA
The DNA here is from genome assembly GCA_037367405.1 of Ottelia alismoides. Lineage (NCBI taxonomy): Eukaryota > Viridiplantae > Streptophyta > Magnoliopsida > Alismatales > Hydrocharitaceae > Ottelia > Ottelia alismoides. The sequence continues at coordinate 222,044 of JAZKJV010003738.1, read as the reverse complement.
GTGAACCAACCCAAGCTCGGTTCGGCTCGTTTAGCATACTTTCAGGCTTGAGCTCGCTTTGGCCCGATAAAATGAAAATTGTAATCAGGTTCGGTTCGGCTCGGATAAGGTTCGTAAAGGTTCGATTCAGCTAAAGGTCCGTTTAATAATAAATGTTGTGCATGTGTTTAGTTCAAAAGGAAAAATCGTAGTTGCAGGGGAGGGTTTTGTGGGGTTTAGGGAATAGAGAAGGGACTTAGGGAGTGGATGACTGGATGGGTTTGGAAAAATAAGTGAACGCCCTTATGTTAATGTAGAATGTATTTTTTCTTGTATATATGCAATATGTATGTATATATACTTTTATGTATGTATGTGTGTATATAATCGAACTTTTAACGAACCGAATCTGAGCGAACCTATGTTGTTGAGGTTCGGTCCGTTCATTTAATCGAGCTCAAACTCATGTTCAGGTTCGGTTCGTTTATTTTCGAATCGAATCTGAATCGAACTTTTAGCGAGCCGAATATGAGCGAATGTCGAACATGAGAATTTCCTGACAGCCCTAGTAGAGGAACCAGATTCATTTGATGGGAACGTATGAAGCAAAAACAGGTCCTTCTGTTGGGGAGTGGTTCCTCTGCCGTTACAACACTGGCTGTAACTCAAGGGAGCTGCTCGATGGGCATCGGGATGGAGCGCGTCCATTCGATACTCATCGAGCGGTTCCCCTGCATTACACCTGGTGCTGTAACGATGGTGGATCCACTCTGCTTTTGGACAGTCTCTGGAGCAAAAGGAGGTCCTTTTGATGGGACAAGATCAAGTTCAATGGAGCGATTGTACTCCACCTTCCATTACTATTGGACATGTTTGGTTGCCAGGGTACCCCAGGGTTCTCTGGCATATCTCTAACTCCAATCCCGCATTCCTGGGTTGGGACTACTTGTATTGACCTTATAATTTCTTTGGTATAGTGGTTTTTAAAAGTGTTCAAATACAATTATTAACATAAAAAATATATTATAATAATTAAAAAATTAATATCACACATAATCAATGTCACATCACATCACAATTATCATTTCAACCATCCCAACCCTCCAAACAACTACTATTCACAAGAAGATACAACAACCCAGTCTAACCTGGTCAACCCAGTAACCAAATAGGCCCTTAAGGGCCCATTCGGAACACGGGAGACGATATAAGGGGAGATAAATAGTTGTATCTCGCATTCCCATTCGTTTGCAATGATATGCATCTTAGGGATAAATGATAGCATATGCTATTCTCTATTCATTTGGCAAAAAAATTATAAATGATAAGAAATATAAGTTAGTTATTTCTATTGAGATTTATTGTCCTTTGGAAGTTTGTATGATACATTTAATAAAATTTCAGGTACGTCAGAAGTCTGACATTGTAATAAATGTAATGTATGTTTCGAAAGACATAAAATTTTAAATGGGAATAGTATGTAATGTTTTTCCAAGGCATACTATACCATAATGCATAAGAAATTCTTATTAGGATACATTACATGAGTATTATTGTAGTCAATTCGTTAAAAAAAACTAATATGCAAAATATCGATTATTAGACCGGGATGGTATGTGTACAATGATATTTATTTATTACTATTTGATGTATTATATTGTAATGTATTTCTAACTTGTACTTTACTTTATCGTACATGTTATATAATATGTAAATACGATATTATTTAAAAGTAAGGTGCTCTAAATTAACCAAAATAAAATCAGAAGAAAAAAGTTAAAATATACATACTTGTAAATCTAACTAAAATGTATTTATGTGTATTAAATTGTGCTTTAAATAAATAAAATATAAAAGTGGTATTTAAATAAAAAATAAGAAACTAAAAAAATATGTATGTGTGTGTTATAGGCAAACTATACTTTCAAACATTTTACATGATTTCTCCAATATTTTAATGACATTTATAAGTGTAACTTATACTAACTTGTAGATAATAAACTTTCTTGCATGTTATTTTTTTAATTATCTTGTATTTGACCCAGTTAAATATTAGTTATGTAATTTGTTGTATTTTCTACCTTTATGTGTATCTAATCCACGTCAGCTCCAGGCTTTAAGCCCATTGGGCAACCTCTTTGAGAGTGTTGACCACTCGGTCAACCTCCCCATCTTCCTCCCCCCTTCTTTGCATGGGAACCTTTCTCACCTGATATTAGACCCGATCAAATCTTCCGAACAACCTTCGCCCAACCCGGTCAGCCCAACCTCCATCTCCAACAGCTCTCTCCACCATTTTTTTGATAAACGATTCAAATTCACTCATCATCATAAAGTTCAGTTTCAACAGGATATCAGAGTACATAACAAGGATGCAGGGGTCGCACATGAGCGGGGCACAAAAAAGAACGAAGGCCAAGGGTATAGATGTCTGAAAAATCCTAGCAACAAACCATCATCAAGCATGAAGATTGTCCTCAGAATCCTATTATCTTTCCAAATCGAAGGTCATCGGACCTCCTCCGATGCAACCCAATTTTTCCACCAACTCCATACAGATTTTAATCCAACTATCAATCAAGGTTCTAAATCCAATTTTTATTTGAAGTTATGTGAAAGCTTTTAGAATCAATTTTAGAAAAATTTCACCCTACGAGCTAATTTAGTCACTCCCTTGGTTCTTCGTAAATTCCTATGTTTCCTCCTCTTTTCCTACCTCTACTCACTCCAGTCCTTTTTATCCCTCCATCCTCATCAACACACGCATCGCACACTCACAATAGTGACCGCACTAGGGAGGAAGCCAGGAATATCCAATATGAGGGTTGATATATTATTTATGTAGTTCTTATAACTATCAATTATCATTTTCCCTAGCAATATTTGTTGGATTTTAAAGATCATATGACGTGTAAGAAAGGATGGTAAAGATTTTGGTATAGAGATTTTTAAAGGATTTTACATAAAAATACTTATAAAATTGATATTTTATACATTGTTCTTGAAAAAAATTGTATAAAAAATAACATATGTGTAAAATACTTCATTTTATACGAATGATCTTCGGATAATGTATCGTTAAGTAACACCATCATATCTAAATTTCTTAAAATATAAAAATGTATTTTTCATTAGTTATACTCTTTCTTAATCATTTATTCTTTTAAATACTTTATTCTCAACCAACATTCCAATAACTTTTCCCCAAGCTCCATCACCGTCACTAGGGATTTAAATGGCAAAATCAATATAAACGAATATAATAGCAAGTCAGGTACTGATATATCCAAAATATCAATAACAACGTGATTTTAAAATATAATTCTCGATATTTATAGGGATTTGGATATTCCGACACAATCCACAAATGCCAAACGTCGTCATTGGCCAACTAACTAGATCATTTAGTAACACTGGTAGCTCCTATGGTCAACATTTAAATGTCGTATAACAATATCCTAGGACGACGTTTGAACGTCATCCTTGAGTAATAGGGTGACATTTCAATGTCAACTTCAGATAACTAATTGTAAATTTGAAGCAATGACCAAAATATCTTATTATTTTTTGGTCTCTAATGGAGCAGCAACTAGACACGAAGTTTAGATATCATTAATCCTTGAGGATATCATAAATACATGTTTATACAAATTAACAAATGACAAGGCTTCTCTAGTATTTGGTTTTACCATGTTCTCATTTTCCCATCTACAATCATTTTCCACGAAGTTTAACAATGTAAAGATGCTCAAGTCCCCTTCCATCCGTATCATACATCCACAAACATTCAATTTAAAAAAAATATGATAAAGTGATTTGATAACAAACTATTCTTGTCTTAGAATGTGCTCGAGATAGATTACTTACATTTAAAAAAAAGATCAACAATAAACACGATAGAAATATGAAATTATTTAAACTCTACTAATTTTCTTGAGTCTCCACATATGGATAAACACCATCACGTGGAAAAATGAATCAAGAATTACATAAAAACATAAATAAAATGAAATAATAATAAATATGAACTTCAATACCATAAAAAGGTCATTCATAGGGCATTCACGGTGGTGAAGATGATAGAGGATAATTCTGGAAGTATGCTCGTATCCTTGCAATCACCTTTTGCTAAAGTTCTTGACCTAATTCTCCCTTAGTATCCTCCTGAAGCTTCTTTTTCAACTCCTCATAGTCAATCTCCTAGTTAAATGTAGTCCTACACCGTCCTCTCCCTTTTGGTATATAACCATGTCCCATACCATTTAGAGCATCTAAACGGCCTTCATTTCGGAGAACAACATTGGTTGTCTCAACATATGTACACATGTCTCCCTTCAGCTTTTGCCTTCGAATGCATATCTAGCATATCGGCTTGTAAAACAATTACCATGACTACTATAAGATTAAATATAAACTAATTAGTCTATAATATTTAGATGTTTGAAATTACACAGGTTTGTGATGCTTTTGATGTTGACCAATATCCATGTTGACATGTTCAAAGATCTAATGGTTCATCCCTATTTTTGTCGATGTGGAACTTCATCCTAGCAAACAGGAGTATTTCTTTATAAGGGTGGGTGACCATTGAGTTCACCATGAAACTATGGTGATGAGGGCTTATAGCCATGTTATTAAAAAGGTAGTTAACTATTTCAAATTAGCAATCAAGCTACTCACAATTTCATTTTTCTTCACGGAGAATGACTTTACCTCGATTGTGGATATATGTTGCGCATGATTATTCTATGTTTTCTTATTCTTCTCATATTTTTCCTATATAATTAAAGGAATTAGACATTGAAATAAAATAAAAAATATGTAGTTATTTGTGAAAAAAACTTACTTGATGCTCCATTTTCTTCCGATTGAACCACTGCATTCCAAACATCAATGGAGACATTATCTGGCCTTGCATCATCTCCTTTCTTCTCGCACATCTTCTTTAAATCGTGTCAATGATTTTTAAGTTGTTTAGAAAATGACGACTGACTGCATCCTTAACTTGTAGGTCAGAATCAAAATCCGTAATCTCGAAGAGTATAAAAAACAACATACTATACATTTTATAATAAAAAAGTTTAATAAAAAATGTATAATAACACACTCTTATTCGATTATGTGCAATCTCAAGATCCTTATCAATCAAAGACCTAAAGTCTGCTGCTAATGATACATCCTCTCGTTCCACTATACCACGGATCGTTTGGAGGGCATTTGCCTACTCTGCATTTAAAGGTCTGTCTTTTACAAAGTCAATTTTGATAAGCGATTTATGCCTCAACGATACTGCTTTTTTATTAATGATATACCTTTTAGCTTACCCCTAGTCACACTATAACACAATTTACATAATTTATTAAGCACCCCCTTAGAGCATGTAGGTTATACCTTGTTTAGTTAAATGATGATCACTTATTTTTCGGAAGTAGATGACTCTTATCTCTGAGAAGAATGGAACACTCTCGTTGTCATGTGATTGTAGGGGTCTGACAAGCTAATGGTGGTAGACATCTTGCAATTAGTTGTGTGAATGTAGATTGTAGGGATAGAGTTAGAAGGGAGTAGGAGGGGAGGGGAGGGGGCCAGGCCTCCCTATTTCCCATGCCCCCCTCACTAATTATAGGAGGAAACGTGATTGGCCCCGCATAAGATTAGTCATTAGCTATTTTCAAATTTAAAAAATCATTTTGAATGACTTCTATAATCCCATTATTAACCAAGATAATGGATAACACCCATAACTTCCCAGTCTGGTTTGAAATATAGAACATGACTCCCCCATAACTTCCATTTCATTCTTATTATTTATTTCCATTAATGCAAATTCGTAGTGTATGTCTATTCTCCTCTCAATCTAATTCCAATTTTCCTGATAGTGAACGAACCAGACGCTGGCATTTCCTGTGCCACAGCTCCAACACAACTGCTTCGACATTGTCCCAACCTCCTCTTCTATTGATTTGATCCAACCTCCTTTGTGGAAGTTGATGAACGCAAAATTCGCCTCAATAATAGTGATGAATAATGCTGTAGTACAGGAGGCGAATTTTGTTCAGCAAAAACCACAGACTTTGAATGCTGTGGAATATTTATACTTGGCAAGTGTACCAAGGTCGAACACAGGGATACAACAGCCTATTCTGAGTATTGAATTTTGATTCATGAAGTTCAATGTGATGTAATCTCAATTTCAGGTCCATATGCAATTTACAAGGTAATGCAAAGCTATGCTATGGTATATGCATTTTTTATTTTGTTTTTATGCAAGTTAAAGTGATGCATGGACGAATAATGAAAAGGAATATGCATGATGAATAAAATGCTACAATTATACCCTAAAATGAGAGCAACGCAATATAGAATGAAGTTAGAGTCAATTTGAACACATCATTAAAAATCGGTCATCAAATCAAGCAAGACAAGTAGAGCACGATCCCTTTTTTCACATAAAAAATCACTTAAATTAAAACAGTGCCAAATGGAACAAATAAGTATGCTAGAATGTAGAGGACAAAATAAGGATCAAAATGACACTAAAATCATACAATTTGGACCTACGATGCTCAAGTTATGCTAAAAACAGTGCAAGGGCATAATGGTACTAAAAATGCAATAAAATAAAGGGATAAATATTGCATTTAGGTCCCTGGAGGGACCTAAATGCAAATACCAAAAACCGACCGGGGTCCTGTGCAATTTTCCCATATGCACGGGGACCATTTTGTAGATCTTCAAAACTTGGAGGGCCATCCTGTAAAATACCCCAGGCGCGCACGTGAGGCACGCGCCTGGAGGACCATCTCGTAATTATCAGATATTCCAGGGTCTTTTATGCAAAATACCCAGTACCTCACGTGCGCTGCACGTGAGGGGCCTGGCTCGGGAGGGGACCTCAGCTTCGTGCCACGTGGCTTCCTCTAGAGGTTTGGAGCGACGCTCGGATGACCCGAGCCTGTAGGTCGGGGAAGAGGCTCGGGTCCACCACGTGGCTGGATCATAGCCGTCCGATCCGGATGATCGGACGGCACCTGCATCATCTTCTTCCGCCGCGAGCCATCGGAGGAGGTGGGGCTCCGGCGGTACGCAGATTGCTCCTCTGGGCTCCAGAAGGTGGTCTGAAGGTCGGAGCAGAGAGTTGGAAGTCCGGCAGAGGTTACTGAGCCGGTGCGGAGCTCCATACATGTCTGGAGCTTCCCGTTGGAGCTTGGTCATCGGGGACAGAGCTGGAGATCGGCAAGGTGGCGTGGGCTCCGACTATTGAAGGGGCTTGACCTGCAGGCGTTAGATGCATATAGTAGCAGCGTGAAGTGAATGTTTGTGAGGTGAGTGGACGGCCGTGGGGGCGTCGAGAGTGGTGGCCGGAGGTCTCTTCCCGGCGGAGGAGGGAAAGAGGGGGGTCGGAGCGGGAGAGGCTCTGGAGAAAGGAAAGGGGGTCGGCGAGGGTTACTGGTGGTAGGCGATGCTCGGAGGGGGGTCGAGTCGAGGTGAGGATGACTGTAGACGGTGGATTAAATCGAAGAAAACCAAGGAAAAATAAAGATAAAAATCTCCTCGCCGGAGCGAGGAGTTGGTGGTTGAATCGGCCTGGGTTTGAGCTCCGATGAACTCAGGGGTCTTCGCACGGCGGGTTCGGCCGATCCCCGGTGCTCGGCGGCTCACCAGAGGCTGCCGCAACGTGGCCGGAGGCCACGGATCGCACCTGGAGGCGCTGCCATGATCGCCTCGACAATTCCGCCCTCCGCTGTCACCGGAGGGCGGAGGAAGCTAGGGAGGACCTCCGTGAAATGGTGGATGGCGCTCTCAAGCGGCTGAGGGTGGCTTATATAGGAGAAGGAGTTCGGAGGTTACGTGGGGGAGGGGCGGATTCGGCGGGGGTTTTCATGGCGACGGGGTAATGGTGAGGGGAATTGAAGTTGGCGCGAGGATGGCGGAGGGTAGGGCAACGTGTAGGGGGCGTTACGAGTAGGGGGAGGTGGTCTGAGCGACGGGTAGAAAAGGAAGGGGGCGGAGGCGTTACAAGAAGGAACGCCTGGATGGAGGTAGACGATGATCCTCTGCCGTTGGATCTGATGATCCAACGGTTGAGAGTGGGGCGCTTGCGAAGGGCTACGATCAGATCCGAGGATCTGATCGAGCGGTGGAGAATGGTTGTTAAGGAGCGGCTCGGATGGAAGAGTGAGGAAGATCTAACGGTGAGAGGTGGAGGAATGACGTGGCGCGATGATAAGCGTAGGATGAGTGGAGATCGTATGGTTGAGGTTTAGGCGCTGATGAACGGTGAAGATATGATCGAGGGAACTGATCTGACGGCTGGGAATGGGCGGAAGATGGACGGGTGAGATGAGGGTGTTTTGAAAGAGATCGGACGGCCAGAACAAGCGCCGGGTGGCAGAAGAAGAGGCGGGCCACGTGGTTGCTCCAGAGAGCGCCACGTGGCCCAATAAGAAAATTCAGAGGAAAATTATAAAGAAAAATACAAAAGAAATAGTTAGAGGCCGAATTTGGAAAAAGTCAAAACATGAAAGTTGTTCGTCTCGATGAGATCTATAACTTTCATGTTGGTCAAAAAGCCAAAAGAGGTCATTTATACAAAACGTATTTTTGGGGGTATTTTTAAGGGAATAAAAACACCAAGTTTACGGATTTGAGATCTTTTTGTATTTTTTATCTTTTTAAGGGTCAGTAATTTATAGACAAGTTATCTACCTAATTTTTAGGGGTTTTTGAGTGATAAAATATTTACTGAAAAATAAGGGCAATTAAATACAAATAATTAAAGGCTAATTATACACAATATGGTACATGATAAAAATAGAGTTTTAAAGGTGATTTTATTGGTTTATTTAGGACATGGGTTTTAATATGTGACTTTTAGCATGATGAATACGAGATTCATCAGAAGTGTACATGTATCAGCATCATCGAATATTTTAGTTCATTATTCATTGCAAGAAACTTGACCAAAGATAAGGAATAATTTGAATGTTTGTTATTTTAACTTCCGATGTTAAATATATATTGATGAATATTACTCATGAAATTAACTGTTATTCTTTAATTAGCAACAAATGCCATATTCATTGGTAGAGATTCATATAGCAACGATTTATTTGTCAACTTCTTCGTTAAAATTTGTACAAATCGTTGTTAAATTTACCCATAATTAGAAGAAAATAACAATGGATAAATGTTGCTATATGTTTCGTTGTTAGAAATGTAGTAATGAATACAATAATGTTATGAATTTAAAGGAGTAAGTAACAAATATTATGAGTTATATATTTAACTACAAATGATATTGCAATGAATGTTGAATTATTCGTTGGCTTTGGTCAATTTTGTTGTAGTATTTTTCAATTGACTTAATGATGGGAGCTTAGGATATATTAATTAAATTATTAATACATGTATATGGAAAACTCCAGCATTTTGTTGTTTTTAACTGAAGTATATCTTAGATTATGATAAAACAATTAGAATATTAGAATAGATAAAAATACAAAAGTTATAATGGCATATATAAACTTGTATAAATGATCTTCATTCGTAGACTTATATATTAAACATTACCTATATGTCACTTCGAATTAAAGTGTAAATACTACAAAAATGTTTGAAGCTAGATTCATGCTTGTCACCGAATATTTTAGGTAAATATGTAAATAGTTTCAATTAATGATATATGTTGCTTATCTGATTCATTTATGTAAAGATATAAAAGCTATTTTAAATTAAATTTTATAATTTGTACTGAAAGTAAATGGAAATAACCATGTATTTTATGAGGATTTACACACTATATTTTAGAGATAATATAATATGAAGTCAAAACAATTTTTGCATCTTAAGTAAACAAAATCTCCTCATATATTTTTAAAAAATACTTTTATTCTATCTGGTCCCTCCAAGTCAACATTCCTGGTTTCGTCCCCGATAGATTGGCCGTGTGACTGGCTACCCAGCATTTGTAATAGATTGAAGATGCCGTAGATCGAGATCCTATCCGAGTTCTCTGATATATACGTGTTGGAGGACGACACTCTGAACTCTATGCATATGTTGGTTCTACTTGAAGCTAACTGCTCTGTCATGCGAATGCGGCTGACTAATCGCTTTGGCCTTCCAAACATCTCTTCTTCTTTCCAAATGAAAATGAACTTAGTCATGACCTGTTGAATTCAAAATTTATGGAACTTAAGTATAAACTAAAAGTTGAACATAAACATCAACTTGAAATTTGAGTTTTATCTCATCCTTGTTTCGAAAAGAAAACTCTGTGGACCAGTATTGCATGTTATACAGTTTGCCGTATAGAACAGCAATCCATAGATACCATTCATGCTATACTTTTTGTTGAAATCCGTGAAAATTCTGATAGAACCACAACACATAGTGTTTGGGTGCAATTTGTTCATTATTTTTTTTCCAAAACTTCGAAAGTGGTTTGGAGTTTAAAATTTTGATTTTAATTTGTTCATCTAGTTGGATATGGATACGGAAGCCATTTTCTTTAATTTTGTGATTGTTATCAACTTCCGTCTTCTCCCTGAAATTGGTGTTGATAAACTCTAGGAAGAACTAATTGATCTAATGAACTAATTGATCTGATGGAACTTAGTTCTACATAGATCAAATGATGCTAAAATTTGAGTTGTATAAAAACAATCAACATTTGAGTCATAACTTCTAGTGGTGAGGGTTGAAGGAAAATCTGTCTAACTTTGTAGGTCGATGCTTTACTTGCCAGTAAGTGAAAGTTGAGCATCACCATCTAGGGATGATCATTGGGCTGGGTCGGCCCAACCCAATTCAAAGCCCAGCTTAAAAAGCCCGACCCAGTCCAAGCTCAAAAGATCATTGGGGCATGCCTCGGCCTAAATGTTCGGCCCAAAATTTCTTTGAGCTGGGCTCGGGCTTGACTCGGTCCAACCCGACCCGACCCAAGATCCGGACCGTTTGGGGGCCCGACATAAGGCTTGAATGATGGCCCGATATGTAGCCCAATACTCACCCCAAAATCAAGCGTGGGTCTTAAACTCGAGCTTTAGACAGACCACTCGTGCCTTCCCTTCCCTCTTTTAGCCCAATTTATACATTTGCTCCACTTTTACTTTGCCATATACGTGTGAATCTCAGAAACCCATATCGATCGATCGAGAGAGACTCTACTCAATATCCGTTCATTTGATGCCTTTTTCTTTACTACACAAGTTTGAGGTTGCCCCCCTTAAATCAACAAGAATGGTTCTTAGCTTCATGATAAATCAATAAAAAGATCAAGTGGCAACTCAGAGGATGTTATTATAACAGTACAGGGAATGCAATGACCATTCTTGTTAACAATTAAGGTCCTCTTCAATCATGAAATGGGATGATGTGCTTTCAAGTCAATGGAGAGAGAGAAAACAAATAGTGACAATTTTTTTATAAAGAGACATCTTTTAGTGAGTCCAAGCCCTAATTCTACGATTCTCAGAAGCTTCAGACGAGAGCGCCCCTCTTTAGACGACCTAGAAACCTGAGCACTTCTCATTAAGAACGCGCTAGATCTAGCACTGTCTTTCCAGGCATGACCTTAGAGGAAAACTTGAAAAGCACAGTCTCGAGGAATAACAATTTCAGGAAGAATAAGAGGATGCATCAGAAGACCTTCTTTCTAAGCACTCGCGAAGTTTTTCCTAAAATCTTTTGACCTTCTTTTGGCTTTAACTTCTAAGATAATTGAGGTGGATACACCCAATTTTACAAACACTTGACTTAACCTACACCACAATCCTCTTTCATTTTTAATAGTGGAATATATACCTCAAGATCTACAACATGCCAAAAAAATCAACAAAGCATCGCTTCATTAATCAAACTCCTTGGAGTAAAGCTCGATTCCAATGTTATGTCTAGAAATCATGTCATGTGGTTTCAATAGCTTTCCAGGCGAACAGAGAATAGACCTTTATTCTCCTCATTCCTCATCTTTATTCATGCTTAACCGAAAGCCCTGAACCGTAAAAAAACATCTCATAGACGAATCCTTTTTCAATAGCTCTTCCGTCACAACTACTCCTTAATTATTTAACACAATAGAAGGCCTCCCAAACTAATGAACATGGATTTTATATGTATTCATTTTTTTAATTAAATAAGATGTGAATTATCCTCATTTATACCTGACGAATATAGCAACTAATATGGATATTCCAGTTTTGAACAGGACAACCATGAATGCCAATTCAATTGTCATATCCAATAGTTTAAAAAATGTTTAGTAAACATGGAATATGAATGTTGAAAAATAAATAAATAAATGTGTATACTGATATCAGTCTTTCTTTTTTTTAGTATATAAGTATATGCATATATACTGTTTAGGATTTTTATTGGTTGTGTCCCCATGAGATATTGCAATATCAATTATAATTTCCTTTTTTTGAAATATCAATCATGCAAAAAGGGGTATAATTTAGAAAAAAAACAAGTATTTCTATTATTTTTTCGTACACACACATATATATAATTATATATACTCTTGCAAACCATGTAATTACATATACTCTTGCAAACCCTCGCATCGTTAGTCATGTATTTCAGGAAGTAAATAAGATAGTCCTCAGCTTTTGCTCTTGTAATCCGCAACTGAATATTATATTCGTTGCTAAAGAATCATATAATGACGATTTATTCAGTTAAATTTATTTTAATCGCTTCTAAATTTAACAATGTTTATCATCACTTAATAACAAAAATACAATATTTGTTACGAATTTAAAGAATCAAGTAACGAATAACATTTGTTGTTAGATGTTTATAACTATGAAAAATTCGGTAACTAACATTAAATTACTCATTACTTTAGATCAATTTTGTTGTTACCCTAGGAGTGGTACGATAATTTTGTTAGGACTAGGGTCATATTAGGATTGAGAATCCTAATATTAGTTGAATTGTATTCTACTTGTAGTCCTATTCGGAATAGGACTATGCGATTGTATTTAAGATACCAGTAGGTCGTGTTCCCACCATTTTTTTGTCTATTGTTAGTAAGTTAAAATTTAAAATTAACGTCTCCAAAAGAGATTGACGACGCAGCTTGTTGCACATCTCACATCAATTTCTATGTAACCCTTCTCAAATGAAGCAAGATAATTTGAGAAGTTAACCTTTGCACTTTCTGAGAATTGCTTGATAATTTTAGTCTGATGTTATTTTATACTACGTATCGTTTCCTTGAAGTCTATATCTCATTATCTCATGATATCTGATTACTGAAATTGCCATCAAAATAAAAAAACTAATGTGTAAGTTATTATTCTTTGTTAATTAGATCCAAAAACCTATAATATTGAATCAATGGAATCAAATCAGTAAAGTAAAAAAAATCATAGTATTATTTTATCATACATGAGATGCCCTTCTGATTAATCAATTCGTCTAACACTGTGTAGCCATATGGCCCAACAAATTAAGGAAAGTGTCAGCAAATTTAGTTTAGATGTGATGGATTGATGGTCCTATAAAAAGATAAAACTATGGACCAGTTGGTCCAATTGTAAGAAAGATGTGTATAAAATACTACAAATCGATCTTTGAGGTCCGAGTCGGAATCTCAGTTCATGTGAGATATGATCCGATGCTTCGACAGGGTTAATCTATGGGATTTTTACACTGTTGCTCCCGCAATCTTGTCCAATTACCCCATGACCTCTATAATAATCTTAATTATACCATTTCACCTATAATTCTACTTTATTAGCACATAAAATGTAAGACATTAATTTAATTATTAATTATTGACAATTAAATATAAAACGTCTAGTAGAAATAATGATTTTTTTATATAGGCCAAATACATACAATTATTCATACAAAAATAATTTTGATTCGACGATCTCTAATCTTTTACTGTCTTGCTGCTATTGGTTTTCTCTTTTACTTTTGATAGATTTTGCCCTAATATGGCATATCGATATTTTAATCCGTTCCTGCTTGCATTGTGCAATTATGAAATGAGTCGGAAATGCATTATTGCAATCTTGTCAATATGCGATGTATTAATTATTAATGATTCATTTTCATATGAACAATTACTGTTTATTGCATATCCTGTGCTGCTCATGTTAGCAACATCTTTATCGGTGGTGATCGCATGGATATAATCAACATGATAGCAATACCATGTAAGAGGATGTCGAAGCTTTATATAGGCATGGACAACAAACACAGAATCACGATCCTAGTATTCATGCGATTCATCGCGACTTATTGCGTTAATCTCTAGGACTAGACCAACAACGATTCATTACAAATTCCAAGAGGAAATAAATACATCAAGCGATCGTTATTATATCATCCATTGCTAGGAAAACTACACATGTGCTCTACAAATGACGGAGTATAGAAGGTAATCTCGCAACGACTAATACATCTTAGAATGATTTCAACATGGTTTGGGGCTAGGGGGTGTAAACAGCTTGAACATGAGCAAATCTACATCTTTTAGGTTCGATTTGTTTATTTAATCGAGCCTAAACTTGTGTTCAACTTCGGTTCATTTATTTTCTAACCGAATATGAGTCGAACCTCTTTTTAATCGAATCGAACTTAAGCAAATATCAAGCTTGAAAATTCTCTAATAAGAGGAAGTGAAAAGAAGAGAAATGCAAATATATATACATGTGTCTATAATTAGAATAAACATTCATTAAGTTTTTTCTTTATCTAACTCATCTTCATATTTTGAAAAAATTAGATTAATAAGGATTCAAAAAAGTATATTATAAGGTTTATACTTGTTCTGTTGATTTAAGGATAGAAAAGGCACAAGTACTAAACACATGAATGATGATTGATGAATGTTCTAACCATGATGTGATTATTTATTATGAGATAGTTTATATCGAGAGAAAATCTACTTATCTCGTAAATATTCTATTGTCTCCATACAAAATTCATTTATCTTGGGAAAAAAAATCCACTTATCTCAAAATATATAATATTCACTTCCGCATATAAGGATTTGCAAATATGTATATGTGCGTGTGTATGTGTTTATTGAGTTTTTTAACGAATCGAACCTAAGTGAACATATGATTTTTAAATTCGATTTGTTTATCTAA
This sequence comes from Ottelia alismoides, assembly GCA_037367405.1. Taxonomy (NCBI): domain Eukaryota; kingdom Viridiplantae; phylum Streptophyta; class Magnoliopsida; order Alismatales; family Hydrocharitaceae; genus Ottelia; species Ottelia alismoides. The sequence goes on along the minus strand of JAZKJV010003738.1, from coordinate 206,952 downwards.
TCGAGTCTAAACTTGCGTTCAGATTCGATTCGTTTATTTCTAAATCTAATTTTAATCGAATTTTTAACGAACCGAACCTGAACGGATATCAAACTTGAGACTTTTCTAACAATGATTAATGCTGGAAAGATAATCGTATCAACTTTTCTGTTACCCTCACACCACATTGAGACAAATCTCAGATAATGAATGCTGCATTGTTAGCTTTTGAAGTTTTGCTATGGCATGAAATTAGATATATATAATTAGGGAATTCTGTGTAATATACACGATTCTTTATATTCAAGAGAAGGTCAACTATGGAATCATAGTACTATATTTTTTATTTTTTATTTACCAAGTAGAGACGTATACATTTCCATACTAACATGGGGATCAAAAAGCCATAATGCAAATTTCGAAGAGTTATACATAAATGATAGTTTTATATTATTTTTGTTGCGTCGGCTCTTCTTTGCGTCTGAGATGCACATTGATTTAGATTCCAAGAAAATAAAATAAATATCAAATATAATGTACGGAAGGATTAAAATTTTCTAATTGCACGTGGCTTTGAGCATATCCCGATTATGATGCCCCATGGAACATGGTTTTAGAATTTATGAAGAGATTTATAATCTATGTTATGATCACATCTTATCTGGAATTTATTTTTTTAAACCAGAAAATGATCTATCTGTATAAACTATTCCATAGAATATTGCATGACTTAAATAAATTATTTCATTCTTTCAACCGGAATAATGGATAAACCAATGCTAACTCTCCCTTTTTTTCTTAAAAAATGGCAAAGTATTAATGCTTTTTATTGAGTTATATTTGAATGTTTGGGAATCAGTATATAATAGGGCTAAGAAAAGTATAGATTGAATATTTAATCTAGCAGCTTCATAAATAGATTCACCTTCTTCTCAATCCACATCTTCTATATATATACCACTTCGGGGACAAGATAGTGAACTTAAACATGTAAAAATGTGTCTAAAATTATATCTAGAGGGACTTTAAAGAATAGACCATAGTCATCCTTAATGATAAAGCACATTACGCGCCCATCTTGATCGGTGTTAATTGTTTGCATGCTCATACAGATACACATAGACGCGTCCCTTTGGAAGTCTCCCTTTCTAGCATGTCCAAAAAGAGATCCATTATCAGCTGAATTTCATCATGATCGAGTTACATTCAACTGTTGTCGTGAATCGAGACTTGTTAGGGCCTTTTTTTTCTGGATTCTTGGCTGAGTATTTTAAGTATCTTTAGATTCACTTTTGCAATTTCAAGTCTTATGCATTTAGCTATGTGCAACTTTGGCTTTTACTTTTTGGTTCAAGTGAGATTGTAGATTGTATGCAAGTTTATTAGAACAAAAATTAGCAAATGACCGAATTGTATGTTGAATGAAAATATAATAATAATGTTGAATTCAATGATTAAATATCTGTGAGAAACAACATGATCCTATATCTTGTAATCGGTTGCCTTAGAAGTATATATTGATGTTTTGTCTAAGGTTTTTGTTGGCATAGAATTAGCATAAAATTGTGAAGGGCACATATGCATTTGCTTTGCCTATTCCTCAAGTTTGATCTTGGACATGGTCTTGGTCTAGTAGACTTTTGGTATTTTTAATAGAATTCAAATTTTGGAAGAGTGACTTGTTGTGTTGATGATACCTAATTTGCATTTATTCAGGGCTTGTATTTTGGCTTAAAATCCTTAACAAAAACATCTAATTTCCATCTACTATCATATTCTTAAAAATATCTCCTAATGAATAAGAACAACTTATCAATAATTAAGTGACATAAAAGGACTAAAACCAAAATATCAGATAAAAAAGGAATACACTGAAAGAATATAACATATGCGAACATGCATGTAGAAATTGGCCAATAAAAGTACAAATGAGAGTGTAGATACACTTATGAATCTAACCCAGAGAACTACTCGAGAAACTGACTAGGTCGACAAAGAAATAAGAAAATACCAAAACATCCTCACATTTGTACAAATGAAAATTCCATTTGTAGTATGTATGTACATCCTCACTCAGTCTTATTAATTTCATATTAAATCCTTTCAACATGGAATTAATAACTGTACATAAAAGTAGGTATAAAAATATAAAAATATTTTAAATCACGTAAAGTATAGACTGCACTAAAGACCAAATCTTAAGTTTGTGTATGTCTATACTCAAAGTCTTGTAACTCATGCATACAATCGTCTAGTGGACTCTACTCATCTTTAAAGTAAAACATATAAAGTTCTCATCGTTTTCAGCCTACTTGAAAAGAAAATAGAACCCATATATGAAACCTTATTGCATACGTGCACAGCAAAACAAACTCTCCTATTTTTTTATATTTTATTCTCTCATTTTTTTATATTTTATTGTTTGTAACTACATCTTGAGTATATATTAATACACAAAAAATATAAAACCCATGAAAAGTGAAAAAATTAAAAAATACACAAGATTAAACATACTTATAAATAACATATATATACTAGCCTATTTTCTACAGATATAATACCATTTACTAAAATCCCCCAAATAGATAATATATAGTAGAATGTACAATTATCCCAAAGTATAATATGTACATACTATAACTATGAAAATAACGAAAATAAACAAAAATCCTATATTTTAATCCTATAAAATATTCTTGAAGTGACTAACTTCTTGATTTTGATTTCTTTTGCATTTTCCCTTCATGAAAGTTGTTGATAACATTGAAATCTATTAACTTCTTGGTGGATATTTTCCATAGGATCTGTAATACATGTCAAAGAGTCCTACATGCTTTGCACCATTGTCACTATGTATGCAGTGCAACTTTTGCATGAGAGTCAGTGAACACACCAAGGACCTCTTTAGGATACATTCACATAGATTTATGAAAGTTCATCAATAAAAGTGACCACACAAGGTGCACCGTCAAGCGAGCTAATATGTAAAGGGCCACATAAATCTATGTGAACCAACTTAACATTTGTGACTTACTAGACAATGAGCTACTTTACAACATAACTCTTGAAAGCCTCATATAACATAAATAATTTGAATCGTCGACACCACGAGGTGTATTCACTACATCTTTAGAACCACTGACTGCATAACATTGCACTTCTTCATTGGATCTATAAGGGCCTGTTTGGTTGCTAGGTTGGACTGAGTTGGGTTGGGTTGGGGTACTCCCGTGAATAGTAAATTGTACCCCTGTGAATAGTAAACTGTGAGGAGGATTGAGAGGGTTGGAAGGAGGGGTACACCGGTGTACCCCAACCCAACCCAGTCCAACCCAGCAACCGACCCTTTTTAAGCTTCCACTGTTTGTTGTTAATACCTTGAAATTCATTGAGATAATCTGGAATGGGATTACCATCCGTGAATAGAACTGCATCAATTTCTTGAATAGAAGTAACTTGTTGTTCAATGTATTCGAAGTGTTAGTAAGTCTACTTTTGAATGTGATTGTACGTATTCTCATGTATAAATTGTCGAACAAATCCACAAACATGTTCATGCTCAAACTCACATTCTTTGCTCTTGGATTCAAGTTGTTATGTGGTAGAAACATGAAGGTGTGTTACCTTCTCAAATAACATATGTTTCATTGTTTTTTCCATAGATCATAGCCGGCCATGTTTACTATTCGTACTGCATTCCATCTTATCATGTATGTTAGCTTTTCTACTTGTTAAGTGTTGATTTCTTTTACACATCGAATTGCGAAAAAATACAAAGTTGCAAAGTGTTCATAGCATTATTTCCAAATCCAAAACCATTACAACCAAAGATATTCAACCACAGATATTTAACTACAAACGCGTAATAGAATTTTAAAGTGGATAAGCTCCAATGTGAATGTAAAAAAATTAAACGATCAACAACAACCCAAAATCAAATACTAGGATTAAATCAGTATCTCGCGATGAACTCATACAAAACCGTCTATATGTACAATGATAGAAATCACCAAAAATGGGATAAAATGCGAAGTTGGGCTGGGGGATAGCTTCGTCGGGAAGAGAGGTAGGTGGCGTCGAAGAGAGATGGGGGGTTTTGGGGTTGGGAAAGGGGAAACTCCGATACCAAGTTAGGAAACAGAAGGAGCAGTTCTTAGTTACAATGATATCCTAAGACTTCTTATATTGATAGAATGATGCCTCTCTACTCGAGGGTCAGAGGTTACAAGAGGTAGGAACGAAGCCAGGAAATTCTTCTTGGGGGACTCAATTATTTCGGAAGAGGGGGGAGGCAAATTTATTTAGATATTATTTATCTAATTTATCTTATCATTTTAATTGTTAATATTTGGGGAGGGGTTCCTCTGATGTAATGCGAGTTACAAAAGGGGTGTTGTAACTTTTTTTCTTCAAATTTCTTTCTTTAAATCCAACCTTATAAATAGAATCCTCGAATAATATTATGCATATCCTCCTAATTTCGCTCAAATCCAAAATCATTTACTATTTTATACCAGTGATAAAGAGTTTGCTTCTCTTGTAAATGGGATTTAAGTTGATTAAATATTGATTGAACTTTTAACCACTAAGATAAATTAGGAAATGTCATCGGATTTGAGCGAATTTTGGAGCATATGTAGAACATTAACGGAAGTTTCAATTTATGAGGTTGGATTTGTGGAAACGAATTCAATCTATAAGGCGAGCTTCCAATAATTCCATAATTGATTGAAACTAATATTGGGAAGTTATTTTTTACAAAAAAACAAATATAAAGTTATAATCAAACATAAATAATATCTATAAACATCATATTGAACAAAAGATCCCTACAAAACTCTTCATATTACTGAAATACACATTTATTAATGTGATATTAAGTAATACCATTAGATTTAATATGTTCAAACAAGTAACACTATATAGATATGTATACCAATCCCTTATCATATTTGTTTATTCATATTTTGACATGTGTACATGTATCTGCATACTATTTTAAAATCGACGTAGATAAAAATAAGATTGCAAACACGTGGATACAAATATGTATTTGTATCCATATATGTATACACTAGAAAAATATGTAACCATATCCATTTTAAGATCTAAAAACTCGAAAATCCCTCCCTCTATTTTTTTTGTGGTCGATTTGATTCTTGTGTTATTAGAACTTGGGTTGGCGTGCACCCTATCTCCTTATTTGTAATTCATGTGAAACATTGTGCATTCATAAAGAACTCTTCCATATTGCAATTAGAAGAATCTCATACATCGATCAAGGAGAGTATAAAAAAATCATGCTATCCTTTTAATAAATCTTGCACTGCAAATAATTTAAGTTGGTGTTATCACTCTTTGATTTATTTTCTTAAGGTTGATATCCAAATATTGCTGCAGATACCAACAATGAATCTATATTCAAAGGCAATAGAAATAATTGTGTTTTCTAATGTAAGTTTCAACTAGAAAAGATAATTTTAACAACATATGATATCCATTGATGCATACTCACCAACAAATGATATAACAATCTTCAAAATATCCTAAGCGCGAAACCTTTTATTTTGAATAAATTAAATAAAAATCTCTAAGCTATACACTCAATTTCACAATTTCAGTGCCATGGCTAAACTTTGAAAGTAACTGTAGAAGGGTGTGAGCTGTAAAGGGTATTTTAGGTATTAGCTCTAATGGGTGTCTCATTTGTAAAACCCTAACCCTAATCCTCTGCTATATAAAGAGGATTAGGGAGCCTAATACAGACACACAGTAATCCTAATTCCATTCTCATCATGGTATCAGAGCCCTAGGTTTCTGACCTAGGGATCCGTACCGCCCACCCCCTCCCTCCCTCTCTCGATTCGAGCGCCGCCTACCCGTCCCACCCCCTCCCTCCATCTCTCGATTCGAGCGCCGCCTCATCGCCCCTGTGCCCACGCCATCGCCCCTGTGCCCTCGCCCGCCCGCCAAGACCTCGCCCTCGCCCCCAGATCTCGCCATCGCCCCTGTGCCCTCGCCCGCCAAGACCTCGCCATCGCCCCTGTGCCCTCGCCCGCCAAGACCTCGCCCTCGCCCCGACCCCCACATCCCGCCCTCGCCCTCGCCGATCTCGCCCAGACCCCCCCGACGCTCGCCCCCGCCAAGACCTCGCCCTCGCCCCCGCCCAGACGCTCGCCAAATCCCAGACCTCGCCCCGACGCCCCGACGCTTGCCCCCGCCCCTGTATCCTCACCAGCCATCGCCCCAAGCAACCCCCCAGACCTCAATTACCCCACGACAAACGCCTGTCTGTTGCCCCATCCCAGTCTGTTGCCCCAGACCCAACGACCCCTGTCTGTTTCCCCATCCCCGGGTGCTCCAGACTTCGCTCCGCTCCAGACTTCACGGCAAAAGCACTCCGCTCCAGACTTCTCGGCAACCGCGCCTCACAGCAAGCGCGCTTCACGGCAAGCGCTCTATCACGGCAAGGCTTCCTCTATCCCGACTTCGCTCCAGGCTCGTGCAAGCGCACTCCGCTCCAGGCGTAACAGGCACATCCCCGCCTTCGACGTGCTCCACCCGTGTGCTCCAATCCTGCCGACGTGCTCCAGCCCAGACGCGATCCACTCATGCTCCATGTACTACTGCCCTATGACAGTAGTCCCGACATTGCAATCTTATATTGATATCGCTTCTTATATGTAATATGTATTCTTGAGTGCTGTAACAAAAAAAAAGAAAGGAAAAGGGAGACAGAAATAGGTCGCAATAGGGAAATCATAGCGCGAAAGAACCTTGTTGAAGGTTGACGACAGGCACAATTATGGCATCCGAAGCAGAAATCGATGGCGGTAGCCATTCAAAATTGCCATCGTTTGGATCAATTCCAAAGTTGGATGCCACAAACTATTCGATGTGGTCTCGAATCTTCTTGATGATTGTTCGAGGCTATGATAAAGAACACATCCTTCTTGAAGCAGAGCCAACCTCCAAGGTTGGTAAATACGCTACATGGGTTAAAGATAACGGCATGGTAAGCTCATGGCTTATGGTGAGCGTCATTGACAGGATTGCTCAAGAATTGGTCTACTATGAAAGCGCGCATGACATGTGGAAATCCTTATTGGCAACCTATGGTCAGGATAAAAATTCCACCAAAATGTATCAATCATTTTATGAGTTGATGCATACGCGTCAGAATGGCCGACCGTTATCAGAGTATTTCTCGGCCCTCAAATCCCTGGTTGCCAGTTACAATGTATGTGCTCCTATATGCACATGTCCAACACAACGACAGCATCGACAGGATATGGCGACTATGGTCTTCCTGGGCGGATTGGATCAAACATTTGCATCCACTCGTGATCAGATAATCACAACTACTACTCTTCCTACTATGGAGGAAGCTTATAATACACTGTGTCGAATACCAACTTCTCCAATTCTTCCTACAGAGACATTGAGCCAAACAACGGCTCTTGCAGCTTCTGGCCGAGGATTCAGAGGTCAATACAGGGGTCGCGGCCGCGGACGCCACTTGCAAGGACGAGGTCGACCACCAATACAATGCTCCTTCTGTCACAAATTAGGGCACACTGAGTCTGTGTGCTACAGCAAACATGGACGTCCTGTACTATCAGCCCGGGTCGCTACTACAGACAGCGGTGGGGGTTCAATTGAAATCCCTAGAAGAGATTTTGAAGATCTCATGCAGCGACTATCGCAGATGCGCCCCGACGAAGCAACAAGCTCCGGAGATATTGCCGCCATCGCCCAAACATGTACCGTTATTGCCTCTGTAAGCCATCATAATCACTCCGAATGGCTTATTGATACGGGGGCATCCACCCATTTGTGTGGAGATCAACGCCTTCTCCGACAACTTCGTCCAACTCAGAGCGGAAAAACAGTTCAAGTCGCTGATGGTCGATCATCACCTGTTAAAGGTGTCGGGGATGTGCATCTTACTCCTACAATAGAACTGAATAACGTTCTATTGGTTCCGAATTTCCCACATAGTCTGCTCTCGGTCAGCCAAATGTGTAAGGATCGTCACTGCCGTGCAATTTTTGACGCTGCTACTTGTGTTTTTCAGGACATACTGACTGGGAGGACGATTGGTACGGGCCGTGAAGAAGGGGGCATCTACCAACTTGACCAGTCCTCCACCGAGGTTGCATATTCTGGAAATTCTCCAAGTCCGTTGTCCACCACTCTTTGGCATCAACGTTTAGGTCATCCTTCTTCTCACAAGCTTCGTCGTCTTCTACCACAATTATCACCCTCAATTACTATCACTTGCGAAGCTTGTCAGGTTGGGAAGCATCATCGTGCTACATTTCCACTCTCTGGTAACCAACATTCTACCTCTATCTTTGATCTTGTTCACATGGATATTTGGGGTCCTAGTAGGTATCCTGATCGTCTGGGTCATCGATATTATCTTATTCTTGTCGATGATTTCTCTAGAGTCACATGGATATTTCTATTGAAAAATAAGTCGGATGCTATCAAATTCATTACTCAATACGTCACTACAATAAAAACTCAATTCGAGCGTACTATCAAAACTTTCAGATCCGACAATGGCCAAGAATTCAGGTCTCATGACTTCCAAAATCTCTTATCCAGTCATGGTATTGTGCACCAAACCACATGTCCTTATACCTCTCAACAGAACGGTGTCGCCGAACGAAAACATCGCCATATTCTAGATACTGCTCGTACAATACTTCTTGATTATCATGTCCCGTCACTTTATTGGGGTGATGATGTCCTAACTGCAACATTCCTCATCAACAGAATGCCATCTACAAGTCTAAATGAACAAATCCCAATTGAGATTCTTTTTCCAGGCAAACCTATTTATCCTATTCAGCCAAGGGTTTTTGGGTGTACTGCATTCGTTCATCTACATACACCCGGCAGAGACAAGCTTGCTGCACGAGCTGTCAAATGTGTTTTCTTAGGCTATGCTCCGAATCAAAAAGGCTATAGATGTTTTGATACAAAACTACGTAAACATTTTGTAAGTGCAGATGTCACCTTCTTCGAGTCAATTCCCTATTTTTCTGCATCCACCACCAATGTTTCCCTACCACCCATCGACGGACAAGCCCCCACTATACACGTCCCAGTTCCAACTCCTCAACAACCTCCAGACCCCCCTTCTGAGCCAGTGCCACCTCCACAGGTATGCTCTCCCATTCAAGACTTGGAAACTAGTGCTAATACAGATAACATGGTGGATCTTCCAATAGCTCAACGCCGTTCAGCACGGCAATGTCCATCTGTATATCGCACTAAGCACCCAATCTCTGCAGCAGTGTCTTTCTCCAGACTGACTCCAGCTTATAAGAATTTTGCAAGGGCTGTCTCCAGCACCACCATCCCAACAAACCATCTTGATGCACTAACTGATCCCCGCTGGCGTCAAGCGATGCAAGAAGAGATGTCAGCTCTACAATCAAGAAGTACTTGGACACTAGTGGACCCTCCTGCAAATAGTCGAATCGTCGGCTCCAAATGGGTCTTCACTGTTAAATACCATCCAGACGGCTCTATTGCGCGCTACAAAGCTCGCTTGGTCGCAAAAGGATTTACACAAACATATGGCATTGATTTCTTTGATACTTTTTCACCAGTTGCCCGACTATCCACGGTACGAATTCTCATTGCTCTCGCAGTTCAGCTAGATTGGCCTTTACATCAGCTGGACGTCAAGAATGCTTTCCTATATGGTGATCTTCATGAGGTTGTCTATATGCAACAACCACCTGGATTCGAGCGACAAGGGGAGTGTAAGAAGGTATGCCTTTTGCACAAGGCAATTTACGGACTAAAACAGAGTCCTCGTGCCTGGTTCTACAAGCTGTCTGAATCTTTACATGTAATTGGATTCACAAGATCGTCATCTGATCACTCCTTGTTCACAAAAAAGAGCTCGAAGGGCACAGTAGCAATGCTGGTGTACGTTGATGACATCATTCTCACAGGAGATGATTATGAAGAGATAGTCAGAGTAAAGAAGCATCTTGCAGAACAATTTGTAATTAAGGATTTGGGACCTCTGCGATATTTCTTAGGGATTGAGATATCTAGATCGAGGCATGGATTGGTTATGTCTCAACGGAAATATGCCATTGATCTGCTAACAGAAACAGGGATGCTGGGGTGTAAGCCGGCGCAGATCCCTATGGATCCTAAAGGACGAATTTTCGAGGAAGGAACAGCAGAGGATGCAGGAAGATACAGACGCTTAGTTGGCAAACTGCTCTATCTAACTATCACCCGTCCAGATATTGCTCTAGCAGTAGGAAGACTAAGCCAGTTTATGGATTCTCCCACTCTGAATCACTTCGAGGCTTGCATGATGATCCTTCGATACATCAAGCAGTCCCCTGGAAAAGGACTACTGTTTCGCAAGGACAACAACCTCAATCTTATAGCATATTCTGATGCAGACTATGGAGGATGCTTGAAAGATAGAAAGTCTACCACAGGATTTTGCACATATCTGGGAGGAAATTTAATCACATGGAAGAGCAAGAAGCAGGCAGTGGTGTCACGATCAAGTGCTGAAAGCGAATATAGAGCCATGGCACAAGCAGCAGCAGAACTCATGTGGATCAAGTCCGTACTAGCTGACCTTCACATCAAATCCAAGGATACTATGGAACTAAGGTGTGACAATCAAGCAGCAATGTACATTGCAAACAACCCCATGTTTCATGAACGAACAAAACATGTGGAAATCGATTGTCACTATACAAGAGATCTCATACAAAAAGGGCTATTACGTACACAAGGTGTTTTATCTACTGAGCAAGCTGCAGATATATTCACAAAGCCGCTAGCACGAGCCCAATTCGAGAAATGTTGTAACAAGCTGAGCATGTATGATCTATATGCTCCAGCTTGAAGGGGAGTGTAGAAGGGTGTGAGCTGTAAAGGGTATTTTAGGTATTAGCTCTAATGGGTGTCTCATTTGTAAAATCCTAACCCTAATCCTCTGCTATATAAAGAGGATTAGGGAGCCTAATACAGACACACAGTAATCCTAATTCCATTCTCATCAGTAACAATGTGATATTTGATCCTTAAGATTTGTCTCAAATCGATATTGAACTTAGAATGGTTCGAGGATGTAAAAATGAATCAAACAACTACATTGCAGTAGTCTCAGGACGTATCAGAACAAAACTTACAGATTGAGTCACATTATTGTTCTTTAAAGTTTATACATATATAAGAAAAAATGGGGTTGCCCCCGCCTCATTTTTCGCAAAATTTTTTTATTTTTTTGGAAAATATCACCATGTATATTCATCCCTATATCCCTCCTATATGCTATTCGAATTTCGTCATAAACAAAGACTCCTACGACCTCCAACCAGACAATCATTTTTTAACGATCACAGGATTTTTAAATGGACCCTTTCTAGATGGAGGCCGTATGAGTCTCTATTTTTGACGAAATTCGAATGATATATAGGAGGGATATATGGATGAATATGCATAGAGATATTTTTCAAAAAAAGTAAAAAATTTTGACAAAAAATGAGACGGGGCAGCCCCATTGACACCATATATATGATGAAAGGGAGTCTACTTTGTGAAGTAGGTAACCATACCTACTTCACATCCATTTTTAACAATTTTTTTTATTTTTTTTAAAATGCCACTGTAGATTTTTATAATACGTCATTCAAATTTCGTCAGAAACAGAGACTCATACGGCCTCCATCCAGAACATGTAAAATACAGCAAATCTGTGACCGTGAAAAAATGACTGTTTGGATGGAGGCCGTAGGAGTCTCTGTTTCTGACGAAATTTGAATAACATATTGGAGGGATATAATTATGAAAGTTCACGATAGTATTTTTCTAAAAAAATAAAAAATTTTGCTAAAAATGGATGTGAAGTAGGTAAGGTTACTTACTTCACAAAGTATGCTCCCTCCCCCCTCCCTCTCTCTCTATGTGTGTGTGTGTGAGCTGGGAGCCTACATTCGGAGGTGTAGGTAACTACATACACCCATTTTTTCATGATTTTTGTTTTTTAAAGGAAACCTCAGGGGGAATTTGCTTAATATATTGAGGGGAATATGTGCTTCAAGTTTTATGCAAAACAAACATTTCTAACGCGTTCAATTAGAAGGAGTCAATTTTAGCAATTCTGAGACCGTTAAAATTTGATAGTCTTGATGGAGATGATAAGAGTCTCGAATTAAGTTGAATTTTAAATGGCACCGTGGTGATATATAGTGATCTAATTCCCCTGAAGTTTCATTTCAAAAAAGAATCACAAAATAAAAGAAAAAATGAGCGAGTGTAGGTAGTTACCTACAACCTTAGATGTAGACTCCCTTCCCCCTCCTCTCTCTCTCTCTCTCTATATATATATATATATATTCAAAGACCACTCTTATATATATATATATTCAAAGACCACTCTTACATATATATATATATATATATATAGAGGGCATATCCAGAGGGCACTGTGCCGATTTGGGTCGTGGTGAGCACCAAACGTGGGCTCGCCACGTGTATGTGTCGGTTCTATTTGGAAGGGGACGGTTTTGGCAATAACAATGTGCATGCATTATTAACATAATAAGAATTCGAATTAAATCATTTCCTTAAAAATAGGTGGTCGGTTTTAGTAAGATAAAAAATACGCATTTAAATTATTGTAGGCATATATTCTATTTATGGAATGATCATTCCACGTTTGGATTAGAAAAGATAAATTACTGATTATAATTATTGATTACGTCAATTACTAATGTCCATACAATAATTACCTATTACAAATATACATATTACTGAACGCATTATGATTGTCACTGAATTTATAATTATTTTACATCTGTAATATTACATTGTACAGAGATCAGTAGTTCATTCATGTTACTCAAGTAAAACATATTCAATCCTCAAGTAACTATTGTTGTGGGATCAGTAATTAAGTATGTGAATTACTAATGTCCATACAATAAGTACTGATTACAAATGTCCATTTTACTGAAGTCATTTTGATTGTTACTAATGTTATAGTTACTTAATACTTTGAGTCTTACTGAAGCATCTCTTATTTACTTATATAACATTTTTAATTACTTATAATGTATCGAGTGTTACTGATAGCAATATATAAGTTACTGGTTACGTGATTTTTTATACTTATTCCAACTTACTTATTCCATTACCTTCTTTTACCTACAATTTATTATATGTTACTGATGCTTCTATATATCTTACTTGTTTTATTCTTTGTTTTGAATTACTATCGAATCACACCTTCTTTACTTATGTAGCCTATTTAATTACTTGTAATACGTCAAGTGTTACCGAAAGTCACACATAAATTACTTAATTATAGTTATATGGTGAACATTCAAATGTCAACTGTCTTCTAGTTCATTTAGATGATGTTGTTTTGCTCTCGCTCCTCGGCATAACAACAACTTCTTCAAGACACCAAATTGTGCATTGTTATGCAAGAAACAATAAGTTAATTTATATCCGTGAATAGTAAGAATTGTATAAAGAAAAGTAATTCAGCAATATACTCACTTCAGTAAGTGGCATTTAATGACAAGTAACTTGTAATGAATTGTTAGTAACATTTATTATATGACAAGTAACTTCTAATGATTGTTAGTAACTCAGCAATATACTCGCTTCAGTAAGACTCATTCAACGACAAGTAACTTGTAATGAAATGTTAGTAACGTTTGTTATATGATAAGTAACTTGTAATGAATTGTTAGTAACTCAGCATTATAGTCAGTATATCTTCAAAGTAACACATTAAAAGTAACAATTTTGTCAGCAATATACTCGCTTCAGTAAGAATCATTCAATGACAAGTAACTTTTAATGAATTGTTAGTAACGTTTGTTATATGACAAGTAACTTGTAATGTGTTGTATTTATAAACTTACTGATTGTTATAATATAGTTACTGACAGCCAGTAATGAAGTTACAATGTTACCAGAGTTACTTGTTATTATTATAAAGTTACTTCTACATGCTAAAAAGTTACTGATGGATAATGTAAATATTACTTGTTATATATGTAAGTTAATAAAATACTAGTAATGGTTTACAATGTTACCAAAGCGTATATTAATTGTTACTGGTCATTATCCGATAGTTACTAGTACAAGTTATATGGAATTTCTTACTAACATATATATACAACTTACTGATACATGTAATAAAGTTACTCAAAGCCAACAATAAAGTTACAAATTTACTGTAACTTTTTATTATATGAAATCAAAATACGTTCGATAAAAAATCAATTAGGAATACAAATCGTGTATCAAAATGAATAAAAATAGATATTATGAATAAAACTTTCTCATATTCCAATCATACTTCTCGAATAAAACATCGCTTACGATAAAAAATATGCAGTATTCATAAAATTAATGTATTCATCATCTCGCCGTATTGATCCCAAAACAAACATTGCTAAAAATGAAAAAATCATTAAAACAACGAAATTATGATAGAAATAAGCGACTAAATTATGAAATCGAATCACATACCTCCCATCTTGCGTTGGAACGAAACAAATGCCATGCGTTGGAATGAAACGATAGGTTTTACCAATCAAATGCACACGCCTTCCTCTTTCCACAAATGCAAGGCTATTTTTAGCAATGTTCTAATTTCCGATTTTGTTTTATTTCCATACAAAATCGGTTCCTATTTTTTGGGATTAATCGGTTCCTATTTTTTTGCGATGGACGGCTAGGATTGGGTGCTCATCCGAACTCAAATGGGCCCTGTGCTCTCTGGATAAATTTCCTATACATATATATATATATATATATATATATATATATATATATATATGAGGAAAGGGATCATACTCCATGGAGTAGGTAACTTACCTACTCCACTTTCTTTTTTTCAAATTTTTTTATTTTTTTTGAATAATACTTTCATGGATTTTCATAACTATATCCCTTTAATATGTGATTCAAATTTCGTCGGAAACAGAGACTCCTACGGCCTCCATCCAGATTGTGAAAAATATAGCAAATCTGTGACCGTTAAAAAATGACTGTCTGGATGGAGACCTTAGGAGTCTCTGTTTCCGACGAAATTTGAATCACATATTAGAGGGATATAGTTATGAAAATCCATGGAAGAATTTTTCAAAAAAAATAAAAAAATTTGAAAAAGAAGAAAATGGAGTAGGTAAGTTACCTATTCCATGGAGTAGGATCCCTTTTATGGTATTCTCTCTCCTGGGTGAATCATGTGGTACAGAAGCACCCCTCTCATACTCTCACAACTTTTTGCTCTCATAAGATCACTCATATATATATATATATATAGAGAGAGAGAGAGAGAGAGAGGGCCATTCGAATGAGGTGCACCTTTCCTGGGTGCTAGGAAAGCCACTCATAAAGACCGTATGATGAAGATCAAATGGATGAGATTAAAACCACCAAAAAAAAAGCTAAGAGTGGTATTCGAAATAACTAATTAGCTAAGTTTTAGGAGGAGATTGAGCGCTTAACAAAAGAAGGAAATATTTTAAAATGATTCGAAAATTCAAAAATTCCTATGATTACTTCAAATTAGTATTAAAAAACATTCTTAAAATAATTTTTAAACTTATCGATAACGTACAACCTGTAAACTGTCAATGTCGTTGTGTTACATAGATTACTGCCAATTACAAAATTAAATACTACAATACAATACGGTGCAAAGGAATACAAAATAAATGCTGACATACATTAAAAATTGTTTTCTGAAATACAATTGATATCATTATAATGCCATATCTCTTTAGAATATAATATATGTTTGTTGTATGACACAATATAATGAAAAACCAAAATATATTACATGTTGGAACAATGAGTCAATCTAGAATAGAGCATACATATTTGAAACTGAAATTGTCGGTATGTATATATTACATTACTATGATTTACAATTTAGTAGAACACAATACAATACAATGCAGAATAATACAAAAGAAAGCCGTGACATTTTGAAAATCTTACCATAATTATTGAAATGTTTAAAATTTATATGACATATAACTCTTTAAATTACTATATTACAAAGTATAACACAATATGTTCACACTAATGTTTTAAGTTGTACAACCATATCGAAAGGGAAAAATTCCTTTCATAGAACTTTACACTATAAGTCAAAATTACCTTAAACGGACGACCCGTAAATTGTTAAGATGTAGGTGTTTCTTTAAATTACTAATATTTACAAAAATAAGGACTACAATACAAAACAACAACAAGGAATACAAATTAACTCTTCCATATTTTCAATAATTGTGGATTGGATTACGTTGTCTAGCAGACAAATGAGATATATCGTCATAGTCTACTATACTTTACAATATAACACAATACACAGAAAACATATCTATTGAATTAAATGTTGGTAATATAGAAAAAACTCGAAAATAACATGCTTTTTGGGAAATGTTATTGTCGGTATGTTTAGATTAAATTGGCCAAATTTACTAAAGATTAACATACAATACAATAAAATGCAAAGGAATACAAAAAAATCATTGTTTTTAAGAGATTGTTGCAAATTGTAATGCAATAATAATCATTTATATGAAATATGTCTCTCACATTTACAATATGTCAAAGTAAAACACAATATATGCATACCAAAACTGAAACTTTTTCTACCAGTAGCAAAAAGAAATATTTCTAAGAAAATACTTAACACAGTAAATAAAAATAGAAAAAAATTGAAACCTCAACTGATAAGTGCGTTATGTTTACTATAATTGACGTAGATTTACAATTTAAAATATTAAAATACAATATATATCTTAAAAATTTTAATTAATGCTCAACCAACATGTATATTATATCATGTATATTACAATACATACCGATAAAATAAAATATTAATCAATTAGATAAATTTTATAACGTGACAAATAATATATCCAATTAACTGATAAGAATGTGGATCTTCAATTACTTAGAGGATGAATAATTCTATATAATAGATCGTGTACTTGATAAAGAATAGTATTTTTGTTATAAATTTTCATTATTTAGTATACAGATTACATTATCTATTAGACAAAAAAAACACTTACCAAATATTCAATTTTGATAAACGAGAACTTTTTGAATAGAATCAATTAGCATGACATACTACAAAATTTTTCTTTCGAAATTTAAATAATTTTTTTTAATAAATCACTGTATACTATGTATTAACAACGATGTAAATAAGAATGATCTTCTAATATTTTTAAAAAGATAGCATTGGAAAAGGATGAAGATTGACGAAAGAAATAAAACCTGGAACCGTGAAGAAGCTGCAGACGTTGTCGAATGAACAATGGCGGAAAAAAATTTGAAATTTGACAGTATAGGATTATTTGGGAATAACATGTTTCTATTTTTAGCTAATGTAGTTAATTATTAATTATTTCTTATACAGCTACATAAATATATTTACTTAAATAACTCTAAGTAATAAATAGGTGGACTTTAACACCGTGATTTCCGCCATCGGTTAGAAGGAGACCGAAACAGAGTTCCCTCCCACCGCGAAAGGCAAAGCGACTCAAGAACCCTATGGTGTTTCTCGTCTTCGAACGACGACGACAAAGGCAGGAAGACAACGATACTGAGAAGACGACATCCAGGTCATATATCCCTCTATCATGCTATATTGATTAGATATCTTAGTATTTGGTTTCAAAAAAATAATTGACTACGTATAAAATGAAACTGAACAATGTAGATGTTTATACCATTTGTTTATCTTTTATTTGCAAATGATGGATTTTTAATTGAACGATTTATTAATTGATGTTTACAATTTACTTTGTTAAAATAGGACAGTAACAAAATCATGTAAACAATAAAACCTATCTATACTGATGGTCGAAAGCAAAAGAAAAAAATTTAACAATAAGATCATTGTCTGATGTATAAATTTATAGTTAAACATGCATACATTAAATGTTAGTTATGCTGTGTTAACGTGTAAGAAATCTTAATGAAAAAATTGTAGAGATGAGCAGCAGTGAATCAGATTTCGAAGAAATTAGGGGGCCAAGAAATATGAATGAAGACTTAACAGGAAATTCTACCGATGAGGACAGAGTGAATGAAGAAGCTGATTCAAACCGAACAACTTCATTGGTGATGAAAGGTACATGAATGTATTTTAAAACAATATCATTACACATATTCAATAATATGATGTATTTGTTATTTGTGAGTTACAATGATGGGTAAAGGCACGAGAAAAACAACTGACAAAGAAGATGAGCATATTGAAGAATGCATGACAGAGAAATATGACAGTAAGATAGATATTATATATCCCTTTATAAATTTTTGTATTTTCTAGTTGTTACATCTGTTTTGTGTGTTGCATGTAACATTAATAGAATTATATGTATACTTCTTTAAAGGTAAGGGATATATCCAGCACCGATGCTTTATAGAGCATTTTGTTCAATACATAGATGCACATAGACCAACAGCAAAGCAACAAAGTCTTCTTAATAAGACAGCATTCTCTAAATTAATAAACATTGGAAAGGTTGATATCCAAAGGAGGAATCTTCAATGGATTGTAGAACAATATCAAGGAGGACGACAATTCAAATTGGGGAACAGGGTTCTAAACTTCACAGACGAAGACATAGGAGCAATATTAGGAATTCCAAGCACGGGATTTACAGTGACTGTTAAAGGCAGACACCTACAGTGGAAGAGCTATATCTCAGAAGAGATATTTGATTCTGGGATGATTTTCAATCGAAAGAAATGAGTCAATATTTTGATGGATTTCTACGATAGAGATGATGATGACTCGGTAGCTCTATACGTGACTTGCTTGATATTGTTCATGTTTTCGACGTTCTTGTTCCCAGACTGTGGGTACTATTTCCCACGAGACTTACTCCATTACGTAGAATCTTTGGAAGATACCCGTTTTTTCAACTGGTCAGATGCTGTAGCAAAAATGCTTTTGTTCAACATGGAAGATGTGCGGCATAGAATAAATCAATGGCGACAAGGATCGTCGAGAACAACACTTGGATATCTTACAGGATGTGTAGCATGCCTATACGTAAGGAGACATGTTTTTGTATAATTATTAATATAGTTTGAAACTAATCAAGATTTTTTAACTTTATACCAGGTCTGGATGTTAGAATACTGTTGCAAGGACCTTGTCGTCAACAAAGATCTACGTCCAAGAATACGGAAATGGGCAGGCTCAATAAAAGGTTTATCGAGAAGGATAGCTTCACTCACCAATGAACAGGTATGCAATAGTATATGCCACTAGATAAAACTATATATTGCGTATTGTTGTAAATATTAGAAGTTTAAAGTATAGATAGTTAACTTAGTAAACTTCAAATATATCAGATTTTAGGAGGTTTAAACCCACAAAAGAATGAGATATTCAAAATAGGATCAGATGAATATGTTTTCCCGTATGAAAGGTTCATTCAATACGGGTTCTCCGTTAGAAGACCACAGATAAACCTTGATGAATACCCATTCATCACTCTTTATTCTTATATTTTAGCTACAAAAACCTTTGCAAATGCATGTAGATATGTGTAAATAGGAATAATTACCAAAAGCATGCATTATGTAAAAACTTATAATTAGCATGTTTTTGTGCAAAAATAAAAGAATAAAGATTAAAAAGAAAAAGAGGGAAATATTTAGAATAAATATTGAACAACCTAACCCAAGGGAGGGCTCAGCATGGGCCTGACCGCATAAAAGCCGAAGTAGAGGGAGATAGGGGCTCATGTGTAAATATTTGTGTAAATAAATAAAACTATATTTTCCTCACCCAAAAATATGCTTGTAAATAGTTGTATATATTTATAAAAGATAAAAACAAAATAAAAAGTTTAAAATCAAAAAGATCAAAAATACCCCTTTCATCGTGTACATAAACCACACCTATATATATTTATTTAGCTTTGTAAATATACAAAAGTAATTTTTATAATTTTTGTAAATAGTCTATATTATATATTGTAAATAAATAAAAGAAGAACAATTAAAATCAAAACAAAATAAAAATAGAAAAATCAAAAATACAAAAAGACATTGTACATATACCATGTATATAGATGTATATAGCTATTTATTTTACCTATGTACATAAATAATAAAAATAAAATAAAAATACCTTTTTATTACTTATTTTATTCTATAAATAAATAAAATATAAAATAAGGATAAAATTGTATAAAAATAATAATTAAAAAATCAAAAACCAAAACCCTACATATTGTATATATACCTATATCTAACCCTACTATGTACATACCTTATTTTTATTTCCAAAAATTAATTAAAAATCACAAACAATTAGAAAAAAATAAAATAAAAATATTTCATGTTTTAAGTTTTTGATAATTCGAGCATTTTCTAGCTCAAAATAAATAAATAAAAATTCAAGGCTTGGCGGGCTCTGATTGGTCCACGAGGGATTGTTGACCCCCGGTCAACTCTCCCCCCAGGACCACCAGAGCCGGATTCTGCGCCCGACCCGCTTGTTCTCCCATTTATTGCGTCATGATCCGACCGCCAACACCTCGAACTCCGGGCCCCGATTCATCTCCGATCATCCAGGACCCTCGCCTGGGGCGGGTTTGCTGGATCCGAGCTCCGCTTAACTCGCCCGATCGCCATCTTCTCGGACCCAGCACCATATATATAGTCGTCTCCGACGACCTAATTCTTCCATCTTTGGCCATTCCCCTTCTTCCCTGTGAGCTCCAGAGTGACCGCACGAGTGACAGCGAGCGTCTCCGCCTGTTGCAGCGAGGCGAGGAGGAGGAACCCACTGATCCGGCGATACACCCGCCGCAGCTCCGCCACCTGGGCGAGCTTCGAGCCTCGGGCAGAGACATCCCTTGAGGCGACGACCGGGAGCTTCCCCAGCTCCGCCACAGTCTAATCCTTCACCCAGGTAGTCCCTTAGCTTCGCCATTTCGTTCGATTTCAGCTTTCCCCCAAATCGCGCCGCCGTTATCTTTCTTCGATTCACCCCGGTTCCGACCACCGTTCGACCATCGGACCTGACCCACACCTTCGCCTTCCTCCGCCGCACGTTCTCCACCCACTCACACAACCCAGCTCGCACAGGAGCTGGGAACCGGGCTCCACCGTCTTCCACCTTCGCCGGAGCCCGCCGCCCCGACGCACCAGTCGCCTTCACAGCGCCTAACCGGGTCGAGGCACTTTGCCCTCGACCCGCGAGTCTTCTGAGCCCCTTTGCAGGTCATCCCGAGCCCATCTGAGGGCTTGGTCATTCAGGCCGGGAGACCCAGCTCCGCCGACCGTGCCTGAGCTCCTCCGAGCTTGGGTCGATCATCGGAGCACCGCAGCAGACGCAGGAGCGCACCAGCTTGCTTCTCCGATCACCAGAGCGCTCCGAGGAGGAGGCCAGCACCCGCACGAGCCCGGTGAAGTTCGCCGGGGACCAGTTCTTCCAGCACCCTCCAGCGTCGTCGGATTAGCCTCCAGCTCCAGATGCCATCCTGACCGTTGGTTGCTGGAGCCCTCTTTGACGTCAGATCCGAGGCGACAGATCCGGATCGTTAGATCCACATGTGTCCTGGCCTGGACCGTTGGATCGACCAGAGCAGCACCTGCATTGAGAGCCGCCCCCATTTGGACCGTCCAATCTACACGTGGCAGCCATCCAGCCGCTCCGGTTAATAAAGGGTAATTTACCCTTAGGCCTTATCTCTGCGTTATTTCATATCAGTCTTGTAAATATTTAAATACGTTGTTTAGTTTTAGGTTTATTTGCATAGAGGACCCTGAGCTTTCAGTTAATTGCATTTATACCCCTGCCTGTTGTGAGCCACGTGCTTCGTCACGTGCTATTTGGTGTATTTGCAGTCCATGCCTGATGAATCCGTGATTCATCGCCTTTATTCTTTCATTTTGGCTAAAATCCTTGGTAAAATACATGTAAATATCCACTAATTCCATTTAATTAACATTCTAACCACAAATATTAATATTATATATTTAACACTTATTTTCATCAAAATAAAAGAATAAAGAGAAAAAGGAAATAAAAATAAAAAGAAGGTTGTATATGTAATATACAAACTGATCCTAACCCCGAGACCAGGTCAATATGGACCGGGTCGACAAAGAAATAAGTAGGGGGAGATAAGGATCATAACTTATAAAAATATTCAGAAAATAAAGACCAAAAATGTAATTTACCTATTTTTCATAATGTAAATACTTCACCTATTTTATTTATCATCAAAATCACC
Organism: Ottelia alismoides; assembly: GCA_037367405.1. NCBI lineage: Eukaryota > Viridiplantae > Streptophyta > Magnoliopsida > Alismatales > Hydrocharitaceae > Ottelia > Ottelia alismoides. The sequence continues at coordinate 184,660 of JAZKJV010003738.1, read as the reverse complement.
TCAAATGAAAACACTCCCTTTTATAAAAATTGTTCATAAAAATATGTAATATTTTATAAAAATATTAGAAAAATATTTCAACACAAAAAATAAAATAACTGTAATGACCCGGAAAAGCCGTAAAAGCCGACTTCCGAGGTTCATATCTATTTATAGAAAACTCCAAATTGACCAAACTCACTTTTAAAATCCGTTTTGTATATAATACTATTTATTAAAAATATCAGAAAAATATTCGGATAAAATCGGTGAGTTTCGGCTTTTTGGACCCGTTGTATATATGTACTATATGTAGAAACTTCCGGGATTTTTAATTAAATAACCCCAAACCCGATTAACCTAATTCTTTTTCCTAAAATCATCTAAAATTATATATAAAAATATAAAAATATAAGAAAGCCAAAATACCGAAAAAATTCGGAGGCCCGAAGCCGCTATTTTTTTCGTCCGGGCCTCATAACTCGGCCGTATGAACTCCGAATTGAGCAAACTTTGTCCCTAAAATTATATTTTTCAATTATCTACAAAATGACACTAGTTTCGCTAAAATCGGAGTTAATGCAAAAAATGCGGTTTTCGGGGTCCGTATTGGTATATTGTACAATAAGCCGCAACTTATATTATTATTTAATGCATTAAATCTTTATTTAAAAATAAATAATACCTTATTTATTTATTTATTTAAAATATTTATTTATTTAAAAATCTTTATTTATTTATTTAATTTATTTATTTAATTACATTAATTAATTAATTACCACTTAATTACCTAATTATTACTTAAATACTCATTTTTAATTATTATTTATTTAATTAATTACAAATTTAATTAGATATTAATTAATTTATATTTATTATTACTTATATTAATCTTATTGAATTTAATTTAATATAATTTTTTTTAATTTTATTCCCTTTACTTTTCTCTCTCTTCTTTTCTCTCCTTTACTTTCCCAAATTCCACCTTCTTCCCCGTTGCTTTCTTCCCCCGTGACCCATCGCCTGTGGCCTTCTTCCTCTCCTCCTCCGCCGCCAACCGCACCAACAGACGGCCGGCACGCCAACCGACTCTCCTTCGCCCGAACTCCGTCTAGGTTCTTCCTCGCCGGATTTCCGTCCAGGTTCATCGAATCTAGACCTTCTTCTTCCCTTCTCCACCGCCTCAACGGCTGGCCGTTGGCCGGCCGTTCACCAACCACCCCTCGATCCCGTCACCTCCTCCGGTGCCCGTATCTCTCCTCGCCTATATAAGGCCGTCGACCCCTCATTTCCAGATCCATCCGCCATTTTCAACTCCTTCCACGTGTGAGCTCCGAGCGCGAGAGAGAGAGCGCGAGTGACAACCGCTTCGTCCTCCGTCGTTGTAGCGAGGCCGAAGGAGCGAGAAGGCGAGATCGAGATACGCCAGCGTCGAGCATCCGCTCCACCGTGTGCAGCCTCCGCGAGCGCGCCGCCGCGTCGAGGCAAAGGCTTGGGCTCTGTTCGAGCTCCATCACTGGCGCATTCACATTTCCAGGTCCTGGCGCATCCATCCTGAGCACAACTATTTGTAGTTGATTTGCAACAGCGTGAATCCCTTTGTTCAATCGTCTTCATCACGCATCATTGGAGCGCAATCGCACAACTCTCGAATTTCCGCTGCAGATCAATTCAATCGCAGGCCATCTCGGCGCCATCGAAGACGGATCCATCGCTTCATGTCGAGAAGAGCATATAGAGTGAGCGAGATGACAAGCCGAGAGAGAACCAAACGGTGATTTGGAAACCACCGGAGTGCTTGAACGAAGAATCCGAGCCGCAACCGCCTGGAAGCTCCAAATAAAACACCTGCAGTAATAACTTGTATTCGTTTAGAGCGTGTTCCACAGAAGCCTTAACCGCCGCTTCATCGTCGACGACGATCTGCAGAACCGAACTCTGCCGCTGCGTATAGTTGAAAAGGGAAGGACGAGATCAACGATACAGATCAAAACACGCGCCGACTGCAACTCGATCTAACCGCCCCACCGCTTTGCCGATAATTGCCTGCACGTGAACAGCGCATGCGCTAATTTTTGGGGGCATTTGCAAGTTATTATTTTTTTACTTTCACAAACAGGTTCGGGAACTCACACGTCACGTGAGTAGGCAGAGATTCTCTAGACATTTTACGCCAACAACAACCCCAGAGGTTCATCAAACGTCAAACAGGTCCTCCAGGTCGAGCAATCACGTGACACGAGCACACGATTTCCGGGGTTTTTGCACACACATTCCCAGTTTCAAATTTTCACACATTTATATCCTTCTCATAAAAAAACACATAAAAAATATAAAAAGCTATCTAAAAACCCTATAAAAATTCACTACAGTATAGTTTACCATATTTGTATAATAAACCAAAACAAAATAGAAGTTAAATAACAAAACCCATAAAAAAATATAAAACACATGAACTTGCAAAATTCATAACTAACTCATTAAAAATCCTCCAAAAACGCACAACCTATCATTTTAAAGGAAATTTCATCTCGTTTCTACAGAAAATAAAATAAAAATATTTCGTTGCTGTTTAATACCTTAAAAATCCAAAATACGTCACAGTTTTCAATAAACGTCTTGTTTTCTACATTAGAAGTTAACCAAAACCATAAAAATCATAAAAACCTTCTAAAAATCCATAAAAACAGTAAAAGTCATTAAAAATATAAAAGTACAAAATAAAAACCAAATAAAAAAATTAAACATTTCTAATAATAAAAAAATCATAAAATAATTAAAAATTACAAAAACAATATAAAATTCGTAAAAATCAAATAAAAATCCATAAAATTCTCTAAAATTAAAAGAAAAATTAGGAAACTCTTTTACCTTTAGGTTTTCTACCGTTTTTCCTAGTTTAAAACAGTTTGCCTCCCTGAGTTCGACACTCCCGTACGAATCCACTATACACATTTGTTTAGGAGTATAAATAAAAATAAAAGAGATTAATTAACCTTAATCTCTTCTGACAAAACCCACTTGGTCGACAACGATCGCGATACTTTTTCTCTGTTTTCTCTTTTGCAGGGATCCGAGAAGCTGATCAGGTGGTGTTTTTCAATGCCCTTGTAGTTCTGGTTGTTATGAAATGAATGAAAGTTTTGAGTTAATTGCATTTATACCCCTGTGCGTGGTTGTTTTACGCATGTGCGTTTTATTTTGGGTTATTTACTACTGAGCCCCCTGGACTTTTGGTACGAGTTACCAATAGGTCCTCGGGAATTATTTTCCTTACATATAGGTCCCTGAGTGCCCCAGGCACGCGCTTGGCGCGTGATTTGCTGGGTTAATTGCACCTGGACCCCCAGAACTTTGGGTATTTGCACTTTGGTCCCTGTGCACAGTGTCCTATCTCTATTTTTGAATAAAAATATCAAATCACCTCCAAATCCAACGAAAATTTGACACATGGCTCCTGCCATGGTATAGGATTTTTGTAGATTTTTGAGGACATTTCTGAGTTTGTTTGCTATTTTTAAAAATTCAAAAACCTCTATTTTTGTCACTGTCCAGATTGAAAAATCACAAAAAAAATATAAAAACTCCTTCAAAAATTCCCTAAAAATTAGCTACTGTTTAGTTTAGTTTGTTTGATTTTCCAGCCAATTTTGGCTATTTTTCATCACTGAAAACCACTAAAAACTTAAAAACACTCAAAAACCCATAAAAATTCTAATAAACACATTAAAAATCCAAAAACAATAAACTTGGTACCTAAATTTTCCTTGTTTTCTCTATTTTACAGGAAAATTACCTCCAGGCCATTTTGAGGCCCTTAGATATTTTATCTAGGGTTTCTTGGCTCGGCTGGACAGTACCTCTTATTTTTGCTACTGTTTGATCTTTAGAAAATAAAATAAATATCAGAAAATTATCAAAAATTCACCAAAAGCATAAAAAAAATATAAAACACATAAAAATATTTTTGTTTTGATTTTTGATTGATTTTTGGTGCTTGAAATAATTTGTTGAATTGTGTTCTTCCTTACTTTTCTTATTCTCTTAATAAACTTAAAAATCCAAAAAATATCAAAATAATTAAAAACCACTAAAAATATTTTCATCTTTTCTTGTATTTGTTTTGACTACTTCGTAGGCCTCTCGGCCAATCCGTGCTCCTTGAATTCGACCCTGGGAGCTATACCAGGTTAATCACATAGCAGGACCGCTATTCGTGTTTTGATTGCTTGATTTGTCATTAGTGGTTCATTTTTCTTGATATACATGGTCTGATCGCTTGGGTCGCAACGACCCTATTTCTGTACCTTATACCCGAGTGGTCAGGCCGGTTATCAAACCTCCGCGCCCGAATAAAAGTTCCTGAAGATGGACCTGCAAGGAGAGGGAGATACAAGAGGGGAGAATTTCAAATTGTAAAAAGTCTGAATCAAGAGACTACCATTCGTGCTGGAAAAGGGTCTGAGAAACAATGCATGTGTGACAAATTTTCAAAAGAAATTGACAGGTTGCAGAAGCTAGTCGAAGAACTGAGTGATATGCACAATGATAAGGATGCAAAAATTACATCTTACGAGATTCAATTAAGAAGGTTGGAAGAAGAGAATGATGAACTGAGAGGCAACCTGGGAAAAGAGACACCAGCTGAAGCTGACAGAGAAATCAATGAGATTATGACAATGGAAGGAGAGAAGAATGCGACTGAAGCTGATGCCCAAAAAAATACACTTGTGGTGGAAAACATATCTGAAATTGACCAAAAGATGGATGCAGAACAAGAAGCTGAAATTAATTTAACCAAGAAAGAGTCTATTCCATGTTTTGATCTTGGTATTGGGGAGCATGAGTCCATTGTAACAGAGAAAAATAAGATAGCACCGAGGAAGAAAAGGAAGGAGAGATCGGAAGTACATCCTAGCTCATTGACAAAAAGAGTTAAAGAGCGGAATGCAGCAAAAAGAGATGCCCGGGATACAAGAGAAATTATTCCCAGTGAAACAGACCACGAGGTGTGTATTGGGACTTAATTCTTTATCATGCAATGATTTATAGATCTTCTTGAGAATAAATATGACATAATTACAGATATAATGAATACTTGTTTAAATCTTATGTGTAACTACAATTTACTGTATCTATGTGATCCGGCAACTGACTTTATCGGATACGAAAACATAAGCGAGGATCAAAGGAGATTGATTCAGGACTTTCTAAGAGACCCGGCGGACAAGTAAGTTAGAATTTAAGATAGAATCTTATGTTTTAAATAAATATGTAATTATATTTTAATCTTTTCTTGATGAAGCCTGCAGATTTAACGCCACATACTTCACACCTCTTGGAATCTTTTGCAAGGGAAAAGAAATACATCATTTTTTATATGAAAAAATGATTGAAGATAACGTAATCAAATAATTTTATTTCATATTTTAAATAATAAAAAAATACTGAGATGATACATTTACTTTGAATACAGATTTTGGAAATGTTCATTGATGTTCTGCGACATAGATATTGTACCGGAGACACGATGTCATTCCTATTCACACCTATTTACAAGATGGTTAGTCACTACAATCTCATATAATTATCATAATATATCATAATACTTACATCTTCATCATGCAGCAATATTTTATAAATACGGTTGATAGAGCTACAAAGGAAGAGTTGAACCATCTGGACGGCCTTCATGAATTGGATGATGAAAGGCTGATTGGATTATCTAAGGTTTTCACAGTTATACACACCAAGAATCACTGGCATCTCTTGGTCACAGACTTCACGGCGAGGAAATTCTATGCATATAACTCAATGAGAGGATCAAAATTTCACAAAAAGGATGCACAAAAATGGGTATGTGTATTTTCAATATTTTTACATTAAAACAATCTTTTGGTTATAAAGGAATTTAACAATATTTTTTTAGCATGGCTGGATGTGCGAATGCTTTGGCATGATCTTGGTGGACGAAACAATGAATGACTGGGATATAATATATGTGGTTGACAGCCCGCAACAACCTCCTCACAGCTTGGATTGCGGTGTCTACGTGATGAAGACAATGGAATACTTGTGTGAAGGAAGGTGTTGAACACGGAAATCGCAGAGGTCGTGTTGACTCACAAGGCGAATCAACAGTCGCTGATTTGACCTCCAACGAAATCCGAAATTCAAACAACAATTAACCCACGACAGATATATCAAGCAATGAATGTAAATGTGCGGAGTTAAAATTTATTATAACTCTACAACAAGATGTGTATAGGTGCAAGTATGTGTAGAGGTCGAACACAGGGAGCAGACAGGTAGAACGGGGTACTAGGTACCAAAAATGTGTGTATGTGATCAAGTGCCTACTTATGCTATTTTTTTTGTGGGTTTTTAATTTTATATTTTTTTATTTAATTTTTAATTTTATATTTTTGTATTTTGATTTTTAATTTACTGATTTTATATTTTCTTTTTGTATTTTATAATTTTCTATTTTCTTTTTCAATATTGGAAACTAAAGATAATGTAAAAAAGGGGAAACTAAAGTATTTATGAAAATAGATAAAAATGCTCAAAAATGAGGAAATGAAGTCTTTTTGGTCTTTTTATACTTTTTTACTATTTTTGTGATTTTTGGGTAATTTTTAGAATGTTTTTGGTATTTTTAATTATCAAAATAAAGAAAACAGTAGTAAAAAGCAAGGCTGAAAGTTAAAATGGAGAAATAAAATAGAAATTAGTGGCAAAAATTCCCCAACTTAATTTTCAGTGAAAGATAATGAAACCAAGAAAATTTAGGAAAAGAAAACACTATTTTTGGATTTTTTATGCATTTTATAATTTTTTATGAAGGTTTTTAGAGTTTTGCAATTTTTTTGGAGTTTGATTTTATATTTTTTAATGATTTTTGGCTGGGAGTTAAAACAAACTAAAAGACACAAAATATATTTTTTTGGGATTTTTCTGGAGTGGTTTTATATTTTTTTAGTGATTTTCTAATGCAAACAGTGCTGAAAATGGCTATTTTTGAATTTTTATAAATAATAAAATACAATAATTGCGAAAAATAAAAATATGGTGATAAAGTACTATGCAACAGGAGCTTAATCTGATTTTTGAGGATTTTTTGGGGTTTTATAGATGCGTGCAACAAATACGAGCAACAAAAAGAAACAATCACACTTGCAGGGACATTTGCGTAATATCAGAAAGTTAGAGGGTCTAGGCACAAATATTCCACAAAAATTCTAACTCGATAAAATAATTGCAAGACTAAGTATGAAAGGCAAAATCCCCGGGGTTATATCCGCAAAACTCCTAGGGGAGCACGTGCATGAGCACGTGCGCCTGGGAGGAAGGTTCTGCAATTACACAAAATTACGAGGGCTGTTCTGAAAATATTACAAAAGCATAAAGCAGCTGGTGAAAGTTCGAATATTAATATCTAAATACAAAATGGCTTGGGGAGTTCGCAGCAAAATACCCAAAGCCGGAGGTGAATCAACGGTGCGTAGCCGCATCACTTATGCCACATGTCAGCCCGCGGCGCGCCGATACCCGTTCGAACCAGCGGCCTTGATTAGATCCCACCAGCCGATCCAACGGCTGATGTCAGTAGAAATCCACGGGCAGCTGAAGACCTGGAAGACCCCCCCGTAATCGGACGGCACAGGCGTTTGATGGAAGAACACGGTGAAAGTCTCGAGCCTAGCGGGGTCTAATCCGCCAAGGCCCGCTCCTCCGCGCCGCTGGGGCCTTCCCGAAGGTCGTGCCTGATGCCAAAAGTTCCCCCGCGGACCCCAGGTGGCTGATACAGGGACGGAAACCACGGAATGGCCTCCTCCCTTTGCGAGATAGCTCCGGCGGACCTGAAGAGTCGCGGCAAAAAGATGAGGCACAAGTGCCTTTCCTGGGACCTGCAAGGAAAGGGAAAACACACAGCAGTACACGTTTGCAAGCCCAGGTCGTACTGGCGAGCGAAGATGGTGGATGGCGCGGTGGTGGGGTGAAACTGGTGGCCGGAGCTCGAGAGCTCCGACGAGGAGTTTGATGAGCAATCTGTACTGATGGTGCGACTAAATGTGAAGAAAAATGCACAAAATTAAAGCTAGACGCTACAGCTACTCAATAAGAAAGAAAACAAGAAAGAAATGACCTCGAGTTGGTCGAAAAACCAACGAGATATGACCTCAACGCAGGAGGCCGGCGAAGGTGGTGGAGCGCCTCCTGGCCTCGCGCGACCCGCTTAGATGGTTGGAGGAGGTCCTGTCACGGCCTCCAGTCCAGAACGCAAGAAGAGCAGGGGTTTGCTAGGTCCAAAGAGGGTTCAAAGGGAAATGGAGGTGGCTGGACGGTTTTTGAAACATGGGCGAGGAGCGACTTTCGAGGAGGCGTCACGGGCGCTGTGATGATGCTCGGCCCAAGAAAAAGATATGGCGTGGTAGCTGGATGATAGGACTACAAATCTCGTGAAGAGTTCGACCCCATTCGATGAAAGGAGCGATCTCCAAAAATCGTCAAAAACGAGAGAAAAGTCAGTCTGACAACAGCAGAGAGAAGGTCAGACAGTTGACCAGAGTCAACTATCCGAGCCCTCTGGTTGGTCCACGTGGACCAACCAGAAAAAACCCTCTGGAAAAAAGATTTAGAAATTAATTAAAAAATAGTAAATGATTTTATTAATTTATGATTATAAAAATAAAAAATGTTTGTTATTTTATAAATTATTTTTATTATGATTTTTATTTATTTTTATGGAGTATATTTTTACAAGTTTGCATTTATACCCCTATAGGTATCTATATCTATGTATTTGAGTATTTTATTTTTATTTAGGTATTATTTAATTTAATTTATTTTGGTTTTTATTTTCTAAAATTATAAAATACTTTTATATACACAAATATAATTTTATTTTAATTTTCTGATATGTTTTGTATCTGAAATAAAATATAAATGTATAATGTATAGGTATGTGTATAAGTAATGTATCTATGTATTCTATTATATAAGTATTTTTATTTTGTATTTTATTTAGGCTTTTATTCTAATTTTAATGCACATAATTATTATAAGTATTATTTACAACATTATAAAAATATACAATTATAAGAATAATAAATTGAATATTTTAATATGTACAAGTATACAATGAGGGTCCAAAAGTCAACTTTCAAACCGTAGCTCCGCCAAATGCGAAACCACCACCATTAATTAGATTATTTTCTTCTATATACAATTAAAGGTGAGTACGCTGCATTTGGAGTTTTTATTTGTGAGATACGGGTCTGGGAAGTTGGCATTCTGGAATTTTATTCAGACCATAACTTTTATCTGTGCATTATTTTTCTATGAAATCAATTTTGTATTTTTCTTTATAAAATTATCTACAACTTTCATGTACAAAGTTTCTTTATTTGAAGAATAAAAAGTGGAACCAAAAATAGGTCCCAAAATGAATAAAGAATGAATATAATGTATAGGTATTTTATCTGTATTTTGGCCCTTATCTCCCCCTACTTTATTCCTTGTCGACCTATTCATCAAGATGCCTAGGTCTCGGGGTTTCGGGTCATAAAATATTTACAATATTTTATTCTTTTTCTTTTCTTTTCTTTATTCTATTATTTTGGCTTTAAAAACCGCATTTTATACAATATTTACACACATATGCATGAATGCTAAAATGCCTATATTAAGCCTATTTACACGCATTTACTAGGGTTTTTAAGGCCAAAATGATAGAATAAAGATGATGAAACGTGGATTCATCATCCCCCTATACTTGCCTTTGCTAGTCCCTAGCAAACACTTATGCAATAAGTGCAGAAAAGAAAAACAAAGAAAAGAAAAGAAGAAAGGTGGACTAAGTTTAATTATCAAACTTGTCTTCACAAAATCAAAGTTTGGAGCTTAAGTCGGACCTTTGGAATTTTAGTGCGGGCGGAACCTTATTGAGAACCGAATTTGAAATCCAACAGTCCTTGAGAATCCCAAAACTCTGCTCAAGTCTCCTCAATAGCCAGGTCAGAAATATCTCAACTCATACGCAAACTCTTACGACTATGAATCTGACTTGTACAGTGTAAGTGATGGTGGCTCTCCCCAACTAGAATGACAAAGAGACTGACTTCTCCAGTATGACAACCCAATGATTCCCCAATCCAGTAACTCCATCCTCGAGGAGCGGGGTATTCCCTTCTAAGTTCAAGTGGCAACCAGCTCAAGAGGAGGGGGTGAAGAGAAGAATGGACGGTAGCCAGTGTAGCTACCTATCCTTGGATGCAAGACCAGTGTAGTCAAGTCATCCTGCTGCAGGCTCACATATTTGACTTTGGAACTCAAGCTTGCTTATTGACTTTGTACATACTTGCAGGCTTTTTATTTTTGTACATGCCTGAACTTTTTTCTTTTTCTTTTTTTTTTCTCTTCTTTCTTCTTTTTTTTTTTTTTTTGAATACTATATACAGCAGCATTTACATAAGGAGTTTTTCCTCTTGAGCCAATAGACTATCCCTCTTTTGAAGCTTTATCGCAACCCACAGCCTCCTGTCTTTAGACTTCCTAATCACTGGACGGGTTGGGGTGCACTTCCCTCCCTAGAGGAGGACAAGTGTTTCCACTTGTGTGCGTCTCATACCGGCAAATCCAATCCCCTCACCACTCCAACTGAGTTGAGCCATGTGAAAGGTGCAGGTGTCCAAGTTAGGTCATTATCAACAAGAGTCGTACGTGTGCTCCAAAATACTCTACTTAGGCAGTCAAGAATCCATTGAACCAAGTCTCGTGATCCTCAAAGAATTAAGTCAACTAGACCTGAAGTACCTCAAACCCAGTTCCTATAAGGTTCCTGTTATTAGGTAGATTTTAAGGTCCAATCAAGCTCCAATCTTCGGATTTTACTTAGACTTGTTCAACTGTCAAACTCAATCCAAAAAAATGCGAATGCTATGCAATGCAATGCAGAAAATATTTTTGTGATGCAATTTTCAAAGATTTTGAACTTTTTATGGATTTTTGAAAAGATGATGATGATGCATATGCAGATGCATTTTTTTTGTCTTTTTAAAAAAGATTTTTCAAATGTTTTTGGATTTTAATTTTGCAAATGTTTTTGGGAATTTTGAAAACAAAAAGTTTGGCTACAAACTAGGTGAAAACTATGTACACGGGAGTGCTTCTTATATACAAGAAGTGGATTTTAAGAATTTACAGGGTAAGTGATCAATTTTATACATATATATACAGTGGATTTTTGGTGTGATGTGAATATTCCTCAAACTTATTTGACACAAGCTTTTCACACAATTTTTGAAAACTATAGTCCAAAATAGTTTTTACAAACATTTTACACACATTTGAAAATCATTTTGCAAAGGCTTTTCAAATAGTATATATAGATTTTTCAAAACATTTTTGCAACCATTTTTCAAACCATTTGCAAATCATTTTTCAAACAATTTTTTATTTCACACAAAGAAAAGAAGTTTTACAAACCGCACAGGTTGAAAACACGAAACAAAATATTTTCAAAATAGTTTTCAATAGATGTTCACAAAGATTTTCAAACTATTTTTCAAACATTTTGCAAAAAACATTTTCACCTGATTTATTAATCAAAAAGCATTTGAGGAATAACCACATCTTTTTATTAAGAATTTTTAATGAATTTTAAAGAATTTTTAGCCATATTTATTAAGAAAATACGAAAGTACGAGTTATGGCTAAAGTATATACGTAGTATATACGACCCCCCTATACTTAGCTTGAGCTATGTCCTCATAGATCAGAGAGAAAAGAGAAGACATAACTCGTACTGAGTATAGGAAAGCCTAAAGAATAAATGAATGAATCGATGAATCAATGAATGAGAAGTTGACCGTCCCCCCTATACTTAGGATCAAATAATCCTAAGTATAGCAGACTGTACACAAAGCAGGGAGGGTCAAGGGTGGGAATGAACAGATCGTACTCAGATTGTCTCCCCCTATACTTAGGGTAAGATATCCCTAAGTATAGACAAGAAGAGGAGACAATGGAGAGGATCGAAAAGGATAGAACAACTCGGGGTGCCAACCCCCCTATACTTAGGACAAAGTACGTCCTAAGTATGGAAAACTGTCTACAAGGGCGGCACCTTTTCGGTAGATGAAGAAGATAGCAGAGGAAAAGAAGAAAAGAAGAAAAGAAGAAAAAAGATCTGAAGATGGAAAGAGTGATATAGATAGATGAGAATAGGAGAAGATATCGGAGGATATACACACCACTCCCCCTATACTTAGGGTAAAAGAAGCCCTAAGTATAGGCAACAACAGGAGTGATAACACGGACGAAGAAAGAGCACTCGGCTCGTCCACCCCTCCTAAACGTAGGACAAAGTGCGTCCTAAGCTAGGCAAACACGAGAATGGGAGGACGAGCAATACGGAAGAGAGACGGAGGTACACAACACGAATGTACAACAGGATGGATGTACAGAGGGTCAAGAAGGTAGAAAGCGAACCTTCTTGCGAGACCGCTGAGGAATGGATCTGGTGTGATGCAGGTCGACATCGGGGTCCACAGTGGACGGAATCCGATCAGGGTCGACGGGGTGTAAGTCCTCAGGGGCCCTAGGGTGGGAAGGCACAGACGGGGTAGTGGAAGAAGTACGACTAGGTCCGGCCTTGGGAGTCTCGCTGATATCAAAGTGGAATGGGACGAACTCATCATCATCGGAAGTGGTGTACTCGGAGTCGTCCTGCGAGGTGTTATCCAGGTCAAAACCAAAGGCATGAACTCATCGGTGGAAGTAGTCGAACTCTGTTCGTCCTCTATAATCTCAACTGGATCATCTTTTTCATCAAAAGGGCCGAATCTCTGAAGAAAAGCAACCAAATCAAATTCGGCCTTTGGCTCATCAGTATCTACATGGACAGGAGCGGACTCATCAGTGGAAGTAGTCAAAGCATGTCCGTCCTGTATAGTCTCTAAATCTGCCCTCCGCTCAATGGTGTCAATCGTGTAGATCCCGCGGATATCATCAACACAACGCCAAGTCCCAGAAGAAGGAACGTCGAGGTCCATGCTTTCCGAGGTTTCCTCAACCGGAGGAATTCTCGGGTCTCAGTGGAATCCAATAGACAGCAAAATTCTCTGATAGTATCATCAAGGTCATGGTCCTCGAGGTCTGCCAAGATAGGTAAAGACGCATCAGATGCAGGTCTCTGGTCGGAAGTGGATGCGGTGATCAACGCTTCGCTCTCGTCAACAGGACGGAAGCGAATCTCTCCTGATCCGTAATCAATAACGACCCTCGCAGAGGCGAGGAATGGTCGTCCCAGGATGATTGGAGAATGCTCCCCTGTGGAGGTCTCCATGGGCAAGACGACAAAATCAACGTGATAGCTCATGCCCTGAATCGAGATGACGGCGTTTTCAAGGATACCCTTCGGCCTCTTAATTGATCCATCAGCAAACTGTACGATCATCCTGGTCTTCTTGAGAGGCCCTAAGTGAAGAGACCTGTACCAGCGAGAAGGGTATGATGCTAATCGAAGCACCGCCGTCTAGGAGAGTGTGATCACATGTGTGGTCAGAGATTGTGCAGCTAATGAAAGGTGTGGCAGTGTTCTTCTTCCGAGGAATGGGACGGTGTGTGATGGCGTGGGCAGCGGCCATGGTCAAGATATGACGCTCAGATCTGCTCCTTCGCTTTCTCTTCTTGGGAAGAGGAGCAGATAAATCGGTCATGGCCTGCTGAAGTGGGGCACGGATAATCTCATGTATGGTGGCCACCACTTCGGGCTCAGTCAGCATTTTTTTGAATTTTTGGACCTCCTCCATACAAGGGAGGAAGTCGGAATCAGCATATACACGAGGAATGCCAAAAGCAGTCTGTACAGCGGCATCCTCGGGGTCAAAGGTGGGACTGGGTGTGAATGCATGTGTGGTCAAGAAGTCTGGCAAGTGTGCGCTCTCCTCACAGTCCGACTCGATCGTGTGTCTCCCGAAATCTTTTTGTGTTTTTAGAATTTTCTCATTTTTTTGTATTTTGGGCGATTGCAAGCTCTCATGGAAATCCTCGAGTGAACCCATATCATCAAATGGTGGAATATCATGGTCGCTCTTATTGGTACTAGTGAGGGTGTCAATCCTCTGTCTCATATGATCCATCATCTGGGTCAAGTGCTCAAGGGTGGACTCCATGAAAGGTGACTCCATCAGCTCAGTCTCGGGTGAATGTGAAGGTGGAGGCGGATAATACATAGGTGGGATAGAGGTGGGTGTGGGTAGAAATCCGAGTCCTGATACTGTGGCTGAGGCGGATATGTACAAAAGTCAGGAGCAAAGTCCTCCTGGAAAAAGGGAGGTGGACCGGCTGGAGTGAAGGAGGGATCCGCGAAGTCCGGATAGAATACGCTCCAGTCGGCCATCTCGAAACAAAGAAAATGTTCGGAAGAGCACGATGGTCAAGTCAAGAGAATGAAGAAGAAGGCGCAAATGCGCAGGGATGATCTAGGACACACAAAACAAACACAAGCAAAAATGAAAGAATGCAAACCCTCAATTCACCTACTCAACTCGGTAGAGACCGTAAAATGCGATCTTTTTATCTTGTCTGTTTTAGAGTTAGGTGATAAGTCAAAATATTGCGCAAACACTTAGGGGCTGAATGGGATTTTGGGCTCTAACCTTAGTGTGTGCGCGAGCAAATAAAAGCGAAGACAATGAGGGGATTACTCGCCCCAAGAGAATTTTTTTCTTTTTGGTTGATTTTAGGGTCGAGTAATGTTAGCAGTCCCAATTTTATTGATTATCACTTTTTTTTTTGGATTTTTAATGAGAATGCACGATCCTATCGGGGAGTCAATTCCTTTAAGCTCCTAGATGATCAAAAAATCAGAGGTAGAGAGGCGGAAAAGCAATGCAAGCGATCAAAACGATGATGGATGCTAAAGCGTAAATGCTCACCTTGCCTCCAGCACTCTACATGCAAGGATGCTCAGCAGAATTGAAACCTATCTATATGCAAATGCAAAGCCGATGAAATCGCCCTAAGTTTCAGAAATTGCTATTATCGTGAAGAACCACAAGTCGGCCACTTATCTTTAACCTAAGAGTCCGGTCTTGGCTCACCCCTCCCTCTTCTCGACACACTCGAGTTCAGGAGTAGCGCTTGATGGGGCTCGCTCACGGCACACGGGTTAAAAGATATGACACGACTGTTTAAATTTGACTAAGTCCAAACGCGGCTATAGGTACATGCAAGATATATTAGGTGTTTGGCCTTAAGCTATCGCAAGCAATCCTAAAACTAGGGGCTCAATCACACAAAATAAGGAAAACAAAATCGGAAAACAAATAAGAAAAAGGCGGTGAAAACCGTAAAAACCGCGATGAGCCCCCAAGTGTACAAACACTTGGAAATTGGGCCCGAAAGTCCAAGAGTCCGAGTACCTGTATTATTACACAATAGAGTCTCTCTCTCTCACTGAAATTACACAAATAATGCACAAAAATTGCTCAAAAATGTGCTGTCTTCTCAAGTCCTCCAAGCCTCCTTTGATGCTAGGTCGGCAAGCTGACGCCGACTTCACGTGGGTGCGTAGGCGCCTAGGGTAGAGCGCCTCCCTCGATCCGCGGTTCCTCGCACAAAGTCAACAAGAGAGGGTGATTAGACAAGTAAGACGATTATATCAAATAAACGAGCAAATGAATAAGGCAAGAATAGGCAATAAATCACAAACACGAGCAAAAACCCGAACTACGCGCTGTTGCTCCCCGGCAACGGCGCCATTTGTTGAACACGGAAATCGCAGAGGTCGTGTTGACTCACAAGGCGAATCAACAGTCGCTGATTTGACCTCCAACGAAATCCGAAATTCAAACAACAATTAACCCACGACAGATATATCAAGCAATGAATGTAAATGTGCGGAGTTAAAATTTATTATAACTCTACAACAAGATGTGTATAGGTGCAAGTATGTGTAGAGGTCGAACACAGGGAGCAGACAGGTAGAACGGGGTACTAGGTACCAAAAATGTGTGTATGTGATCAAGTGCCTACTTATGCTATTTTTTTTGTGGGTTTTTAATTTTATATTTTTTTATTTAATTTTTAATTTTATATTTTTGTATTTTGATTTTTAATTTACTGATTTTATATTTTCTTTTTGTATTTTATAATTTTCTATTTTCTTTTTCAATATTGGAAACTAAAGATAATGTAAAAAAGGGAAACTAAAGTATTTATGAAAATAGATAAAAATGCTCAAAAATGAGGAAATGAAGTCTTTTTGGTCTTTTTATACTTTTTTACTGTTTTGTGATTTTTGGGTAATTTTTAGAATGTTTTTGGTATTTTTAATTATCAAAATAAAGAAAACAGTAGTAAAAAGCAAGGCTGAAAGTTAAAATGGAGAAATAAAATAGAAATTAGTGGCAAAAATTCCCAACTTAATTTTCAGTGAAAGATAATGAAACCAAGAAAATTTAGGAAAAGAAAACACTATTTTTGGATTTTTTATGGATTTTATAATTTTTTATGAAGGTTTTTAGAGTTTTGCAATTTTTTGGAGTTTGATTTTATATTTTTTAATGATTTTTGGCTGGGAGTTAAAACAAACTAAAAGACACAAAATATATTTTTTTGGGATTTTTCTGGAGTGGTTTTATATTTTTTTAGTGATTTTCTAATGCAAACAGTGCTGAAAATGGCTATTTTTGAATTTTTATAAATAATAAAATACAATAATTGCGAAAAATAAAAATATGGTGATAAAGTACTATGCAACAGGAGCTTAATCTGATTTTTTAGGATTTTTTGGGGTTTTATAGATGCGTGCAACAAATACGAGCAACAAAAAGAAACAATCACACTTGCAGGGACATTTGCGTAATATCAGAAAGTTAGAGGGTCTAGGCACAAATATTCCACAAAAATTCTAACTCGATAAAATAATTGCAAGACTAAGTATGAAAGGCAAAATCCCCCGGGGTTATATCCGCAAAACTCCTAGGGGAGCACGTGCATGAGCACGTGCGCCTGGGAGGAAGGTTCTGCAATTACACAAAATTACGAGGGCTGTTCTGAAAATATTACAAAAGCATAAAGCAGCTGGTGAAAGTTCGAATATTAATATCTAAATACAAAATGGCTTGGGGAGTTCGCAGCAAAATACCCAAAGCCGGAGGTGAATCAACGGTGCGTAGCCGCATCACTTATGCCACATGTCAGCCCGCGGCGCGCCGATACCCGTTCGAACCAGCGGCCTTGATTAGATCCCACCAGCCGATCCAACGGCTGATGTCAGTAGAAATCCACGGGCAGCTGAAGACCTGGAAGACCCCCCCGTAATCGGACGGCACAGGCGTTTGATGGAAGAACACGGTGAAAGTCTCGAGCCTGGCGGGGTCTAATCCGCCAAGGCCCGCTCCTCCGCGCCGCTGGGGCCTTCCCGAAGGTCGTGCCTGACGCCAAAAGTTCCCCCGCGGAACCCAGGTGGCTGATACAGGGACGGAAACCACGGAATGGCCTCCTCCCTTTGCGAGATAGCTCCGGCGGACCTGAAGAGTCGCGGCAAAAAGATGAGGCACAAGTGCCTTTCCTGGGACCTGCAAGGAAAGGGAAAACACACAGCAGTACATGTTTGCAAGCCCAGGTCGTACTGGCGAGCGAAGATGGTGGATGGCGCGGTGGTGGGGTGAAACTGGTGGCCGGAGCTCGAGAGCTCCGGCGAGGAGTTTGATGAGCAATCTGTACTGATGGTGCGACTAAATGTGAAGAAAAATGCACAAAATTAAAGCTAGACGCTACAACTACTCAATAAGAAAGAAAACAAGAAAGAAATGACCTCGAGTTGGTCGAAAAACCAACGAGATATGACCTCAACGCAGGAGGCCGGCGAAGGTGGTGGAGCGCCTCCTGGCCTCGCGCGACCCGCTTAGATGGTTGGAGGAGGTCCTGTCACGGCCTCCAGTCCAGAACGCAAGAAGAGCAGGGGTTTGCTAGGTCCAAAGAGGGTTCAAAGGGAAATGGAGGTGGCTGGACGGTTTTTGAAACATGGGCGAGGAGCGACTTTTGAGGAGGCGTCACGGGCGCTGTGATGATGCTCGGCCCAAGAAAAAGATATGGCGTGGTAGCTGGATGATAGGACTACAAATCTCGTGAAGAGTTCGACCCCATTCGATGAAAGGAGCGATCTCCAAAAATCGTCAAAAACGAGAGAAAAGTCAGTCTGACAACAGCAGAGAGAAGGTCAGACAGTTGACCAGAGTCAACTATCCGAGCCCTCTGGTAGGTCCACGTGGACCAACCAGAAAAAACCCTCTGGAAAAAAGATTTAGAAATTAATTAAAAAATAGTAAATGATTTTATTAATTTATGATTATAAAATAAAAAATGTTTGTTATTTTATAAATTATTTTATTATGATTTTTATTTATTTTTATGGAGTATATTTTTACAAGTTTGCATTTATACCCCTATAGGTATCTATATCTATGTATTTGAGTATTTTATTTTTATTTAGGTATTATTTAATTTATTTTATTTTGGTTTTTATTTTCTAAAATTATAAAATACTTTTATATACACAAATATAATTTTATTTTAATTTTCTGATATGTTTTGTATCTGAAATAAAATATAAATGTATAATGTATAGGTATGTGTATAAGTAATGTATCTATGTATTCTATTATATAAGTATTTTTATTTTGTATTTTATTTAGGCTTTTATTCTAATTTTAATGCACATAATTATTATAAGTATTATTTACAACATTATAAAAATATACAATTATAAGAATAATAAATTGAATATTTAATATGTACAAGTATACAATGAGGGTCCAAAAGTCAACTTTCAAACCGTAGCTCCGCCAAATGCGAAACCACCACCATTAATTAGATTATTTTCTTCTATATACAATTAAAGGTGAGTACGCTGCATTTGGAGTTTTTATTTGTGAGATACGGGTCTGGGAAGTTGGCATTCTGGAATTTTATTCAGACCATAACTTTTTATCTGTGCATTATTTTTCTATGAAATCAATTTTGTATTTTTCTTTATAAAATTATCTACAACTTTCATGTACAAAGTTTCTTTATTTGAAGAATAAAAAGTGGAACCAAAAATAGGTCCCAAAATGAATAAAGAATGAATATAATGTATAGGTATTTTATCTGTATTTTGGCCCTTATCTCCCCCTACTTTATTCCTTGTCGACCTATTCATCAAGATGCCTAGGTCTCGGGGTTTCGGGTCATAAAATATTTATAATATTTTATTCTTTTTCTTTTCTTTTCTTTATTCTATTATTTTGGCTTTAAAAACCGCATTTTATACAATATTTACACACATATGCATGAATGCTAAAATGCCTATATTAAGCCTATTTACACGCATTTACTAGGGTTTTTAAGGCCAAAATGATAGAATAAAGATGATGAAACGTGGATTCATCAGAAGGGCTTTGGACTTCAGCTTTGAAGACATTCCAAGATTCAGGGCAGAAATAGCAGGTACTCTTTTGACATGCGGACACGTTGATAATGAAGCTGGAAATTAATTGAGAGATGATGATGAATGTTGTTTTCATGACAACATCAAGACATATTTCGTATATGTTTAATAGTGTTGAAATTTACTTTCCTGAAATAATATTTAGTATTTTGTGTTTAGAAGTATTTCCTGGAACGATGACTTTGGTTTGTATTTATAAGTATTTCATGGAATGCTGAACAATGTTGTTTAGTTTAATTTATTTACCTTAGATAATTCAGCCATGTAACGTCTTTTTTTAAGTATTTTGTGCATGAATTGTATTGTGTGATGTTCTTCTTATTGTAATATGCATATAACTGAAACATGACTTCAATACTGATATTGATTGTTTAACACATCAATGTAAAACATTAATATTTGATATTTATCCATTATATGTAAATCATTATAGATATCAAATATACAAATCAATGAAAGCATTATAATGGTCTTAAATATATTGATATCTGTATAATCCTCTGACTTCGACTCTTATGGATCTGTATAACCTCATATATATTAAATATATATTACAATAAGTTTATTACTGTGTACAATAATGAATCTTATTATACAATATGTTCATTTATTGTACATTAACTTAGGAACATTGTTTCACTTAGATAATATTTTTTACATGGAAGACAATCGTTTTTACATTTTAACAACCTTGTGTTAACATGTAAAAAAATGCTTTTGTTCAAAATGGGATATCAAATATACAGATCAATGAATGCATTATAATGGTCTTAAATATATTGATATCTGTATAATCTTTTGACTTGCAATCTTATGGATATATGGATCTGGTATGTAGAATTAACTTAATTAGAATGTGGAACTTTTAGAAAATAATATATTCCTTTAAATTTGAAAATAACATCAAATAATCAGATAGCGTTAAAATCTGAACAAAATAATTCCACATAAATCACACCTCATATATAAATTAACTACATATTACAATAAATATTTTGCTACGCACAATAATGTATCGTATTATACAATAAATTAATTTATTTTACATTAATTTATGAACGTTGTGTCGCTTATATAATCTTTTTTCATTAACTTGGTAACTTAATCATTACCAACAAATATTTCGAAGAGTTATATATATTTTGTTAATCTTTTTTTCAGTCCAAACGTTGTGTCATTTGACAACCACAAAACTTTTTGTCAGATAATAATACTGAACAATACCCAATATGGGACATACATTGTCTGACTAATTCAGTCATATATATTACATTCAAATGTTTCCAGAAAAACTCATCACATGAAAACAATAATAAGTACCAATCGTTTGAGTAACATCAGATCATACAATAAATATATAACAGTCAACACACTGTTATATGGAAAAATATAAATAGAAAGTGACTTTAAACATCGGTCTATATTTTAAAATGGCTGCAACTATGACCTCTTCTAGCTTGATCAATAAGATCCTGCAAAGAAAAAGCACAATACATCAGTAAATTTAACATATTGTATAAAAACAACTGTGTATGTGATATCTGAATATGTTGTACTGGTTAAACTCTGTAATAACAAAATATTAAAGCTAAATAGAGGAATAAAAATTTATAAAGTAACCAAAATGTCAGTAAAAAATATACCACCTCGCATTTAAGTAATTTGCAATATATTTATTGTGAATCTGCCTGTCCTGAATCATCGCTGCAGAGAAAATTTTAGGTTATATCAACAATAAACAAAAATAAAAATAATAAACTGATTAACACTGCATAGTAGTCTGAAGTTGCTTGAACCTTGTTTGAAGGACAATTCCTAGAATCATGACCAACATTATACTTCATGCAAGCTTTGCATTGTCTGCCTCTATTCCTTTTTAATTCTTGTTGAGATATTCGGCGACTGCCTGAACCTTTTGGTCTTCCTCCCCTTCCACTACCTTTTGTTTTTGCAGTAATCGGGACAAGTACATGGTTATTATTATCATGATTTTCCAAATGAGATTGATCCTGTGATACATTTGATAACTTTTTTTTGAATTTAAACTTTGAACTTCTTCGAGCAATTTCAGAAGCTTTGCTTTTACGAGAAAGAAAATATCATCATATTCTACGCTACTTTCAGCAACAATCTGAGAACATATATCATTTAACTGTCCAGACCTTTCATGTTGGGGATTTTGGTTGTAGATTGGATAATTACCGGACCTCTTAATATTCCTGGTCCATCTGGGCATGATAAAAAAACTTGAAAGAAATGAATCTCCTCTGAACTTGATAACAACAGCAAGTAAATGCCTGCATGGTATTCCTTGAAATTTCATTTTTTTGCATTCACAAGATAGATAATCAGTCTGATGAAGTAACTATTCTATCTCTAACAGACTTATCGATTGATGAAACATTGTAACATGTCGATCCATCTTTGATTTCAGAAACACGAACGTTTAACAACATTAACTCCTTCAACTCTTTCTGAAACTTTTAAAAAATCCTTTTCGGATAAACATCAACCATTTGTTCTTCCAAAGTCCATTTGGTTCTTAACTTAGGCCTTCTAGTCTTTGAATCATGGTCCATATCATTCTCACGTTCTCTTAACCTCTGGATGGCTGTCTGGAATCTGTAAACAAACTCTAAAAGAGTGTTCTGTTTAGTAATAGAATTTTGTAAAAATGAGTTCATACTTTCACTCCTTTGAGTGCTACGCATCCCAGCAAAGAATGTGTCATTTGTATATACATCTATCCATTTCTGTCTTATTTCATACTTCTCTGCTAACCATTTATTCTCAAGCAATCCAAACTCAGAAATGGCTGCTGACCAACCAACTTCAAATTGATCAATAGACTCACTCCGCCAAACAAGCCTGCTGAATGTTTTAAGAGCCTTGACAATTTCCTTCAGTCTACCCAGTTTAAGTTTCAGCTTTGTCATAATATGCCATGTACAAAACTTGTGAACAGTGTTGGGAAATGAAATACGGATTGCAGCACCTATTGCTGGATCTTCATCAGTGATTATAGAAATAGGGTGTTTTCTAACAGCATCAAGGAATTGATTAAATAACCAAGTAAAACTTTCTGTTGTTTCTCTGTTGATAAATGCATTACCAAAAAAATTGAGCAACCATGGTGGTTAACTCCACAGAAAGATGCAAATATTAATTTGTATTCATTGGTTCTATATGTCGTATCAAAAGAAATTGTATCACCAAAAACCTTGTAATCTTCGATGGATACACTGTCAGCCCAGAATAAATGTGTGAGCCTATTGTCCTCGTCAGTTTGATAAGAGTAAAAAAATTCAGGCGTCAACTTTTTGCAGTTATCAAAGAGATCTAACACAAGTTTTGCATCCAAACCATCACGACGTCTTCTCTCATCTCTGTTAAGGTTGTATATATCACGCACAATGCCACCAACTTTGTTGTTTGTAATGAAACCGTTATCCAAAAATGCCGATTGTTTTGAAGCAGGAATATTAACATCAGTCATAGACTTGATAAGCATTTTAGCAGCTTTAGAGAACTTTCTATTAGCACGAAGATATAGCCGTTTGCTGGGGGATACAAGGTTATGATTGTGCTCTTCATTGAAACAAACCACTATCCAGTCATGATCAACAAACCTATATTTAACCGACATCATGGCCTTACAACCAGTTTGAACAACACCAACAGCTCTCTCTGATCTTTCAAACATACTTTCATCGCTGCAATCACTGTCAACTAAGAAACCATCTCTTGTTGATGAGGAAGCTCTTGATTTTCCTTCTTTCCAACATACAAAACTCTTAAACACCAGTGTCTTGTTTCTAGTTACTCTATCAACTCTATGTCTTGTGCTACTTTTGCGTACATTGAAACCCTCTTTTGTAGCATAAGCTTCATAAAAATTATATGCGTGTCCAACAGAACCAAAAACCATACCAACAGTGGGTATATGCTGATAACTAGAACAGTTTGCGATTGGGGAACTTGGATCAACTGCATTATTTTAAATATAATTGAAAAACATGTTAAAATCTAATGATGTTTTTCCCGAATATATCGAAAAAGATTGAAAAATATTATCAATATTAAATTTATGAACTATGAAGATATATTGTTTGTATAATTATTAAATTTACACACTAATAATATTACCTGAAAATGATGCATCAGTTTCTAGGCACTCTGTATATGTGATTTTTGTTCCAGAATCCTAATATAAAAATAACACAATAATAAATTTACTTAAAAAAACAAAAAATAAAAGATTATGTGGTATCTCATTACCTCAATATTTGGAAGACATTCTTGTGCAATATCTCTGGAACGTATGGCACCCCATAGAGTTCCTGGTAATATACAAAGAAAGTGAAATTGCGTAAACTAAATTAAGAAATATTAATATAAAGCAAGAATATGTATAATTCAGATTAATATTTTATAATGGAATATGATATTAATTATTGTGTATTTATATTTGGTATATATGGCATCCGAAAGTGGTCCTGCCAAAAGACAGAAAACGTGAAATTGTGTAAAATATACTAGGAAATATTACCCAAAATAAATAAAATTTAAGATACATATAAATATTGTATAATGGATTATGAAATTAATTCTAGTGAAATATATTTGTAATATATGTCACCCGAAAATGGTCCTGGCAAAATACAAAGAACGAAATATTGTGTAAATTATATTAGGAAATAGTAAAAAAAAGTAAGATAATGTAAAGTACAATCAAATATTGTACAATGGATCGTGTAATTATATATATTATAAAGAATGCATATATTGTAAAATACGTAGAATGATAATAAAATATAGACATGTATTATTGTATAATGTCAATTATATATCAAGACAAAAAATGGAATGAAAACACGGTTATTGACCATAACTGTAAATCTAGTACAATTTAACATAAACTTGGGAACAAATTGAAGAACACATGAAATGATTACATAAAAATCATATTAATACTACTAAAATGAAAAATTTGTATAATAAGAACAACACCTGTGGAGAGAGAACCGATATCAGAATTGACATGACATGTATCTTCAGTGCTATTTTCCTGTTACAAAAAATCACTATATACATCAAATCGAAATATTTTTTGAAGAACAACAAAGAAATATAATGTATTAACCTGGAATCTTTCTTCATAAAAGTTAGACATAAACTCCGATGCAGAATCATCGCTTGATGAAGAATAGGAATCGTCCATGGTGAAGATCGAATGTGGATGCAAAAGAATAAACGTTAGAAAAATGAATTAAAATTAGTATAAAACCAATTACCGTCATTTAAGGGATAATTAAATAAAATAATTGCCGGATGAAGAATCTAAATATAGGAAGTAGAATAGTTATTAAAAAAAGAGCGAATTTAACAAAATTGATTGAGTCATAAAGCCACTAATTTACTAAATATAGAAAACCGGGAGTGGTATATTGGGATGGTTTAGCGTGGTTTCGCGGGTGTGATTATAGACAGATGATGGCCGTAGATGCAGATCAGATGGCCAATATTCGTGGCTTTCCATATAGCAAGGAAAGGTGCACCTCATCTGAAATATTTCCTATATATATATATATATATATATATATATATATATATATATATATATATATATATATATATATGGGGTTGGGGAGGCTGCACCGGCGGGTGTAGCTAACTAGCTGCACCCGGCCATTTTTTTCTTTGTTTTTTTGTGTTTTTGAAATGAAACCTAGGGGGATTTAAATCACTATATATCACCATGATATCATACCAATTTCAACTAAATTCGACATTTCTATCATCTCCATCAAGGCTATGACATTTTAACGGTTTCAGAATTATTGAAATTAACCATATCTAGATGGGCATGCTAGGAGTGTTTGTTTTGCATGAAATTTAAAACACATATTCCACACAATAATTTAAGTAAATCTCTATAATTTTTTTTCAAAAAAAATAAAAAACCAATGAAAAAAATGGCCGGGTGTAGCCAGTTGGCTGCACCTGCCGGTGCATACTCCCTTTTCCCTATATATATATATATATATATATATATATATATATATATTCAAAGACGACTCTTTTACTTTTTTTTCTGCACTTTAAACTTCACAAAACATAGATATTCATTCTATACACGTTTACCGATAAATCATAAAAAGTCATAACAACGACCTTCAGCATACACTTTCACGATCATTTGTGCTAATCGTCGCTAAAAATCTCAGCAGACATTAGCGACTGAAGGGCGTGTCAACGTATAGTTATCTTTTGAAATACTTAGATTTTTCATCATGAATCACGGGAGCCAGAAATGCAAAAAGTCAAAAGCATGCCTATGGGAATTAACGAAGCAATCGAACTCAAATAACTAAACGCCATGCAACTTCCCCATCCCCTACCTTCCAAAGCAGCAGTCCAACTGCAACTATACTTTGTCCTTACTGTGTCCTCCACCTAACCCTAATGGCCAACCTCCGTTTTCAACACTTACATGCGCATGGCCTTATTTTCCATGGGACGATCCTATATATATCCACTTCGGAATATCGTCAAATGACGTGTCATAATTCGCAGAAAGGTACCATGCACGCATACACACGTGCGTACGTAAAACGACGTATACGTATCCAGGCGGACGTTGACCGGAAACGCCTAATGTAGTGTGATGTACAGGTGATTCCAATCTGTATAGTTTGATTTCTTTTCTCCTTGGATCGGATCGAGGGTTTGACTTTTGCTTATCATGTGCTCGGGAAATCAGCGTTCAAAATCCAGTGACTAGCAGCGTGATTCTGCAAGCAATGGTAGATCGGACAAGCTGTGGGTTCGATGCGCTCGATTCGAATTCGATCGGCTCGTTATGGACTCATGAGAGCTAATGAGATCGAGTCCGAGTCCGAGTTCGAGTCCGAACCCTCCTTAGGTTGCTAGCAAGCGTGAGCGATGAGTTCAAGTCAAACCTTGTTTAGCTCGGCAATATATCTCCTTAAATTCGTAATTATTACAACGATTATTAGTTGACTTTTTTTTAAAAAAGCTATCAAAGATATAAAAATAATTTATTAACAAGGAACATTTGTCAATATGAAATTAGAATCAGATGATACTTATCATAATTAGTGCAATGAGATTATCATGATTCACGTCGAACATCGCCAAATTCGCCGGGCTAGTTAAAGAGTTCGAGCAATCTCATCAACACGAGTTACACCGGGCGTGTTAAGGGGCTCATGAATGGAATCTAGCTTAATGAGTTCTAGACCAAGTCGGAAGTCAGATTAGGACGTACTCGATTCGTTCAACTCGATAGACAACTCCGGCTCGAAAGTTCAGACTAGAACTTCCCGAGATCTGTCTAGTTAAACAAGCCAATATGTTTGGGCTTAAATTAAAAATGTGAGATTAAAAAATGTATTTAATTAAAGATCACTTTTTTTTAAACATGATATAATATTGTAGAACTATTGTGTCTCCTATTTGGTAAACCAGTACCCGGCTATTAGATTCCCCATACAACACCTGTATAATGGTGGCTAAGGTTCCGACAGCAGCGACTGGAACGAGATAGCGATGCAAACAGACAGATACGGATGCGGATATAGGTATTTACTGTATTCTTATCTATTTTTGAATACGAATATACGGATGCAGATACATATATTGATGGATATTAAAACTATCTTACAATATCTTTAAAAAATGGATACATATGTAAAACAGATACTGATCTCATAGGAGTAGTGTTAGAAATACTTTATAAAATATCTCATAGGAGTAGTGTTAGAAATACTTTATAAAATCGATTTAAAGTATACAAATCGGATGGGAAATACATTATATAAATTTACTAAATGTGTTTGTATTATAAAAATTATACAAATATGGTAAAAGAATGAATAGAATTATGTTAGGTAGGGTTGAAAATAAATTTATGACTATATTTATATAAGAAAATGGATATACGGATACAGATACAGATGTTTGCGGATATCAAAATGATATCTATATCCGTATCCGTATTTTTAAAACGGATACGGATGTCAAAATCTATATAAAATGAATACGGTGATGGATCGAATACGTATATATACATAACCCTTCGCATCCCTAGAACGAACCCATGCCCATATTATAGGAATAAACAAAACACTGCCTAATTATGTGCGGTGTCATTAAAATCTTACGATTATTATTTCCGTGATAAGAATAAATCAAAGAGAAAGTAAAAATAGGCAAATATCCAACATGAATTCATAGTTTTTTAAATTTAAAAAATAGCGTCGATCTAGCTTAACAATTATCTCTCAAAATTATGAAACGGGCAGAGCTAAATTAAAAGCCCCATTGTTTGGGGTATTATAAAAAATATTATTATTAGAAAAAGGGTGTCGTTTCGACACCTCAATTTATTATACTTTGTTAAAGATAGGTTTTCCATCAATATCAAACTTTACGTATATCATCTGCACAATAGATTAGGTAACTGCTATTATTATTATTTTATTAATATACAAATATAGACGTCGTTAAAGATTATGTATATCATATCTGTAAGGCTAATTTTGTCATTTCAATAAATAATAAAAATATCTTTGACAAAATCGTACCGTATTGCAATTCACACTTTTTTTAATCAGAAACTTCCTCATACTTGCTCCGCAATTCGGACCGTTATATGTAATTTACCCAAAACTATCAATGGCAAATTGTAGAAAGCACCTTCAACTATGCATTGATTCGCAATTAAAAGCCTTATTTTCAAGTTAATAAAGAAGGACCGAATCTTATTTTTTTCCATCTCAAATGAAAATTCAAGACCTTTGTTTAAGGGATATAGGTATTATCGTATCCTTATCCGTTTTTGAATACGATTACAGATGCGAATACATATATTAACGGATATTACAACTATCTTATCATAACCTTAAAAACGAATATTGATATAAAATGTATACTGATCTCATACAAGTAATGTTAGAAATACTCTAATCGACTTAAATATATACGAATTAAATGGAGAACACATGTTATGAATTCACTAAATATATTTATATCATAAAAATTATACAAATATGGTAAAAGAAGGTATATGATTATGTTATATATGATTCAAAATAAATCTATGATTATATTTATATACAAAAATGAATTTACAGATACATATACATATGTTTACGGATATCAAAATGATATCCATATCTGTATCCATTTTAAAATGGGCACATATATCAAAATATGTATAATGCAGATATGACGACGGGTCGGATAGGGATATATCCGTAACCGTTTGCATCCATACCTTTGTTATATTTGAAAAACGATACATCTAATGGGAAGCGGTACTTGAGGTTTTTTTTTTAATTTACCCAAATGTATTTTTTAAGTGAAATATAACCTATGCATCGCCTAACTAAGTTTTGTAAATTGATAATTTTTAACTAGATAAATGAAATAGCAATATAAATCTGAATTAAATAAAGTCAAATGGAAATCTTCTTTCCATTTCCACCACCCATCATGAGCACTATCATTGAACAGACACATCCGAAGAATCTTCCCAATCCAAAATCCAACTCCCAACATTACCATCAGTTGACTTTCTCCTTTTTCACATCCCTCCATTTTGACTTGCCCATAATTCCAATCATAATTTCCAGGACATTAATACTATCCAAAATCAAATTCCAATCCATCATCTTACAATTATATCTTACAGAAAAAATAATATCTCGCAATCTCATCCTCATGTACATCAAAGAACCAAAACCAACGGCAAAATGTGACTTCAATCTCCTCCCTCCTCCGCCGCAGCACCGCTCTCGACCCACGACGAGGACGAGAACACCGTCGAGAACCCCTCCGGCGATTCCTCGCCGCCGCCATCGAGATCGAGGAACATCATGTCCTCCTCGCCAAGCACCTCCATGTCGCTCACCATAAGCACGCCTTCCTCCTCGTCCTCCTCCGGCTCATTGGGCTCCTCCTCGTCCTTCTTTTCTTCAATCGGCGATCTTGAGTTGACCTTCGGAGCTGCCGGTGGGGTCTTGTGCCGCGTGCTCCCCGCAAGGGAGTTACGGTGGGTCGGAGCAGGGTGGTTGTGCTCCGCCGTGTATGTTATCACGAACGTGCCCGGGTCGGCCCGGCTCCGCTCCACCTGCTTCCTCGCCGGACACCCCTTAGAGCTACTGCACCGGTAATAGCCCCTGCGAATAAATCCAATCCGACCCAATCAATGAAAACATACGAAATCCCAAGAAAGACAATCACACCGAAGATCGGAGCGGGATCAAACCTCGGGAACGGCGATCCTTTGATCGGCTTCTGCCCGTACTTCCTCCACGCCCACATGTCCGCCGGCATACCGTCGGCGGGCACCTGACACACAACCTTCTTAAGCTGGTTCTTCCTGCAACAAAAACAAAGAAATAAACATCTCAACTTTCAGCTCCACATACAGAAATCCGAACTACCCAATTCGTGAAAATTTCCACCTGCGCTTCGACCTGGTGCTCTGCACCGGCACCCGCGGCCTCGGCTGCGGGTCTGCTTGCGGCGCCCGACGCCGCAGGAAGGGCTCGCAGAGCTCCAGAAGCTCCTGCAGGGCGCTCTTGCTGCAGGAGGTGTCTGGGAAGTATAGGAGGACATCATCGTCTTCGTGCTCGTGAAGCGAAGGCGACGACGAGCACGGGAAGGGGTCGGCGGCGGCGGAGGACGTGGCGGCCTCTCCACGGCAGCCACGCACGACTGCCTGCAAGTCCCAGCCTTTCTCCATAGGAAACAGCAGCAAAGATTGGAATTCGCGGACTACCCACAAATCAGACAGCAAAGATTGGATCTAAGAACTCGCGCAAAAATCGATGGAGAGTGGATGGAGGAGGAAAGGATTATAAAAGGGGGGGATGGTGAGGGGGACTGTGGAGCCACAGGATTGCCCAAACACAGCTTTAATAGGGTTTCGGCTTTTGGATTTGGCATCTCTTTTTTGGTTTATATTAATGTGGTTTGACTTTAATTTAATGTCAAAGGAGAGAGAGGGGAGCT
Source organism: Ottelia alismoides (assembly GCA_037367405.1). Classification (NCBI taxonomy): domain Eukaryota; kingdom Viridiplantae; phylum Streptophyta; class Magnoliopsida; order Alismatales; family Hydrocharitaceae; genus Ottelia; species Ottelia alismoides. The sequence continues at coordinate 154,134 of JAZKJV010003738.1, read as the reverse complement.
CAGTTTTATATATTGAATACATTTTTCTGAATTATTTTTCTGAAATTGATATATTTGGAGGTTTGTGTCCAATCCATCTCTAGAAGGACGGACGGGTTCTAATTAGCGTGTTAAAAAAGTCACGTGCCGTACGAAGAGGCAGCACATGTCTTGTCCTCTTGGGGACAGTGCATCCCGTGGAAGGAGATAACTTTGTTTGTTTGTTATATTATCTTAGGATAGATTTGTGTAGAAGGCTAGAAGCACCATCCCTCTCTTTTTCAATTGTTTTCCTTGAAAAGGTAAATTGACGGTTTAGATTCTTTACCATGAGTATTACCACGATCGACTAAGACTTGCTGTGCTCAATTCAACCATCTACTCTTATTTGAACTACACGTATCGTCTGCTGTGGTGCTTTACTTGTTGTAAGTATAGAAATCGCTTGATCTTGATCGAGCATTTCACACGATTGTGAAGATCCACAAAATTGTAAAATCGTGCGAACTGTTCAATCAAGATCAAGTAGATGATGCTCTCTACGTATAGTTACAAGATATACAGTACTCGTTCTTACCCGTCTGGACATCTGAGTTACTGTAATGATATATAAACTTTTTTGCACAGTCTAAAATTACAGTGTCATCATACCATGGTTCACGTACAGTGAGAGATTAAGTTTTACTCCAGCATTCATGGTACAGTGAGGAACAGTTGACAGTGGTAATCACTGAGATAGACAGTTAAAACGAGGGACAAATAATACTTAATTGTTTACTTGAGTGCCCTACTGAATTGTTTACTTGAGTGCCAGAGAGAAAGAAAGGAGAAGATTACTACTTCTGCACTTTACATTAAATACTCTGGAGGAAGCATGCATCAACCATGCACGTTTCTGATCACATCTACAAAGCCTGGTTTCTCGTCAGAAATTAACTTGTCACGGGTTTTATTTACACAGTTGCATTTCTTTGCTTCAGATTTGTTAGGGCTTGCTTGTCGTACCATGTTGCATTAGACGTGGGTTTGATTCAGATATATTACAGGTAAAAAAAACTAGGGCAGTCATATTTCAACCAGCATGCATTATAATGTACAGAACTGTTCGGTTTTATGAAATTATGAACTCTCACATTCTGGTAAAGGAGAGCTATATATACAAGAGAAACGTATACGATATGTTTGATACATCATGCTGATGTTAGCAACCACCGAACAGAAGTGCTGTATTGCTCACCGAAGTGCCATATAAATATGTTTCCATTTCCAACTGACACACATGCTCCCTGCAATCCAGCCAACTCTCCCCACATGAAAAGCCATCCTGTCAATCCATATATGTAGCTGCTTGCTGGTTTTTCTAATGCAAGTGTCCGTTATATAAATAGTAAGAGCATGTTCCCTTGCGTGCTTCGCTCTTCTCCCTCCATTACCGCCTCCTTTGGATCCCTCCCTTTTAAAGCTCATCCATGATCGCCTCCTACGGTCATTACAAGGAAAACAAGTTGTGGTTACAGAATTATGTCCACAGATATGGGGTTTGGGCTACAGAATTGGGCTATGGCTACAACACGTCATGACCAATAACCGTAACTACACATCTTGTCGCGAGTGTTCTGTAACCACAAATATAGCGTGACCAGTACAAGTGACCACAGAACTTGTTGTGACCACAACTCTTGTATGAGGACTTTGGCCATGGATTGTAGTTACGAGAAACTAGTGGTCGCGAAATTATCGTGGCCACAAGTTTCCGTAGCCACATTCCATTGCCACAACTTAATTTTCTTGTAGTGAGTACAAACTCTATCGAAATCACTCCACCTTTGTTGGGGACAACCGGGCATAGAATGTTGGACTGGATCGCACGTCAAATTTATGGAGTCAACGTATTGATCTAGTAAGATTTGAAAACGCAATTGCGGAAGGTGTTGGCGGTGGGAACCGGATCCTCTACAATACTGCAGAGGCCGGCTATAAAAAATAAGTCGTAAGAACCGCTCGATTTTAATCACTTTTTACAGACAATCTCTCTGGTACTGCAGGCTATTCGTGCTCGTTGGCGATGTGATATGTCATGCTTTATAGTCTTCGAGATACACTGGGGCGATATCAACTGCAACAAATTACCATTGCAACTAATGAACTGTACAACAACAAAGCCTTTTCCCACAATTAAGTAGGGTCGGCTACATGGATTCTTCACCTCCATTCAGATCTATCTTGGGTCAATTTCGGACTTATATCCAAAAAACTAAGATCCCTTCGTATAGTCTCTTTCCAACACTTCTTGGGTCGTCCTCGCCCTCTCTTAGCCGGCTCAACATCCCACCACTCGCATCTCCTAACCGGTGCATCAGTTGACCTTCTTTGCAGATGACCAAACCATCTTAAGCGGTTTTCTCGCATCTTTTCCTCGATCGGAGCTACACCCACTTTCTTTCTGATTGCATCATTCCGAATCCGATCTTTACGTGTATGTCCACACATCCATCTTAGCATTTTCATTTCTGCTACAGCCATTCTCTGCACATGTCTATGGTTCACAGGCCAACATTCAGAACCATAAAGCATAGCAGGTCTCACGGCTACTTTTGTAAAACTTTCCTTTAATTTTTAAAGGAATTTTCTTATCACAGAGAACATCGGAGGCTCCTCTCCACTTTAGCCAGCCTGCATTTATTCTATTAGTAACATCTCCATCAATTTCCCCATCATGTTGCAAAATAGATCCCAGATATCTAAAAGAATCTCTCTTCTGAATGTTATCGTCACCAATCTTCACCTCGATTCCTACACCATTGCTTCCATCAAAGGGGCATTCCATATATTCCGTCTTAGCCCTACTTATACGAAAACCTTTAGTCTCCAATGCATATCTCTAAACCTCAAGCTTCTCATTTACTCCATCTCAAGTCTCGTCAATCAACACAATATCATCAGCAAATAACATACACCAAGGTAACTCATCCTAATTGTGACTTGTCAACTCGTCCATAATCACAGTAAAAAGAAATAGACTCAAAACTTTCCATACTTCTATAGGGATGTCATCCGGTCCAATACTTTGCCCAGGTCTCATAACCTTCAAAACCTCCTCTACTTCTTTTCTTTGTATTCGTCTATAGCATGCACGATTCAAGTAACTTTCACTACTAGCTAGATCACCTAAAGTGATCTCTCTATTTCCTTCTCCAATGAAAAGTTTATGGAAGTATTGCTCCCATCTAGTCTCTATATCCTTCTGAGTAACAAGCACGTGACCTTCCTCATCCTTAATGCATCTCACTAGAGAAAGGTCTTTGCTCTTTCTTTCTCTTGCTTTGGCCAACCTGAATATATCCTTCTGGCCCTCCTTAGAGTTGAGATTTTTATACAAAACCTCATAAGCTTTTGACTTAGCTTCGCTTACAGCCTTCTTTGCTTCCTTCTTCGCTATTTTATAGTCTGTGATAGTTTCCTCTGTTCTATCCTTAGACATAGCTTCAAAGCAAGCTCTTTTAATTTTTAGCTTCTCTTGCACCCCTTCACTCCACCACCAAGCCTCCTTTTGACCCGGAGCTCCTCCTTTTGACTCGCCTAGCATCTCTTTGGCTACCTTTCGGATACAAGATGCTACTGCCTCCCACATCTCGTTTGCACTACCGCTACAATCTCAAGATAAGTCTTCTAAAACCTTCTCCCTGAAGCTTGATTGCTTCAGCAGAAGATTCCACCACCTAGTTTTAGTGATCTTAGGAACCTTCCTTTTCTTTACCAGCCCTTTTATTTGTAAATCCAAGACTAACAAGCGATGTTGGGTTGTCAAACTCTCTCAAGGGATTACTTTGCAATCTTTGCAACACAACCGATCTCTTCTCCTCAACACAAAGTAATCGATCTGTGTTCTAGTTGAGCCACTCTTATAAGTAATTAAATGCTCCTCCCTCTTCTTGAAAAGAGTGTTTGCTATGAAAAGATCATATGCAGTTACAAAATCCAGAATGACTTTTCCCTCTTCGTTTCATCTCCAAAACCATGTTCTCCATGCACACTTGCATACCCTGAAACATCTTTTCCCACATATCCATTAAGATCTCCACTATGCAAACCATCTCTCTTTGTGGGATTCCTTGTAAAATCTTATCCATATCCTCCCAAAAAGCTTGTTTAGTCCTTTCATCTAAACCAATTTGTGGTGCATAAACTGAGATGATATTCAGAAATTCTTCTTCAAGCACCAACTTTAGCAAAATAATCCGATCCCCAAATCTTTGCACCTCAACCACACAATCCTTCAAATATTTATGAACAACCACTCCAACACCGTTTCTGCCCTTATCTTTACCTGAATACCAAAGTTTAAAGCCTGTCTTCTCGATCTCCCTTGCTTTCTCTCCAACCCATTTAGTCTCTTGAAGACATAATATATGAATCTTCCTTCTTTCCATTGTATCCACTATCTCCATCAATTTTCCAGTTAAGTACCGATATTCCAACTACCAATCCGTAACTTCCTTTGTAATCTCTTTTGGACTAACTTCTTTACTTGCATGCATCCATTATGCGAGAACCCTTGCAAATTTTAGACTGCATCCGGGTGGTGATGTAGCGGAATCTTACCCGCATGCGTTCCTCATGCGAGAACCCTTGTAAATTTTGAACTAATCCAGGCTGCGATGTAGCGGCCCTTGCCAAATTTTCATTGCATTCGGGCGATGCAACGCATCGCAAGTAGGGAATGCCCCAACGAAATCTGTATGTTTGCTTAAATCCATGTTTAAAAGATACGAACGGTTTCGAGATAAATTCATAAATAGTATTCTTAGAAGAATTTTAGAACACTATTTACGAATTTATCTCTCCTGCGCTGGCTGTCGGCTACCTAACGCGCAACCCTCCTCATTTACCCGGGCTTGGGACCAGCCACGACTGAGTTCAACTAATGAACTGTAAGACAGAAAATTTCCTACCTATGGATTTTCTTTTGTAATGAACTTTATGGATTCATTAGATGACATTACATACAACAAATTCTCCTTGAGAGTAGTGACGACGAACACAAAGTTGCTTGGCTAATCTACTTTTGGCGACAGCTTTTGTAGGACTGCTTCTTACGCTACAAGTTAAGTTTTTTGATGCCGTACTTATAAAATCGGATGTCCCATTTTATCACTAGAACATACACTACAAGAAAAATAAGTTGTGGCCACGGAATGTAGCTACAGAAACTTGTGGCCACGATAATTTCATGGCCACTAATTTCTCGTAGCTACAATCCGTGATCAAAGTCTTCATACAAGAGTTGTGGCCACGATAAGTTATGTGGTCACTTGTAGTGGTCACGACATGTTCATGGTTAGAGAACTCTCGCGACGAGACTTGTAGCTACGGCTACTGGCCACGACGTATCCTGGCCAGAGCCCAATTCTGTGGCCACAAACCCCATATCCATGGACATATTTCTGTAACCACAACTTGTTTTCCTTGTAGTGATATTCTTACGAAATATTTGTAAAGTTTATTTTTTCCATTCTTTTAGTCATTAAATTATCAATATTATCTTAGATGAAAGTACTTAGATGAAAGTACTTGTATTTAGTATATCGAGCTAATTCAATATATACTCATCTTTCTTTAAATAGTAAACTTTTTGTTACCTAAACATTTGCATAAATTCTAGCAACCGACATTCCGTTGTTGCAAGCTAGACATTTCATTGCCAAACCTGATTTAGCCCACACGACGGGCACATGCCTCGAACACTAGCACTACAAGAAACTGGATCTAAGGCAATGAACAATTTGAATATTTGTTGACATATCTTCAGATGTTAAAGATATAACAATACATATTATATGTTGATAGATGACCTTTTATACTTGTAATTAGCAACGAATGCTATATTCATTGTTAAAGGTCAATATAACGACGACTTTTCAACTGAACGATGATTTTTCGATTGAATTGTTCATTAAAATTTACACGTACTAATCGTTGCCAGATTTAGCAACGATTAGATGAAAAAGTTATTGAAAAGATGTTGTTATATGATTCATTCTGATCAATATAACAATGAATACAATCATTTGTTGTGAATTTAAAGAAGTAAGCAACAAATAATATTCATTGTTATATATATATATATTTAATTACGGAAAATATGACAACGAATAATTAATTATTCATTGCCTTAAGTCACTTTTCTTGTAATATAGAGATGACAAGAGGACTCCCATTCATGAATGGATTTTTTTAATATGCGAGGGTGACATCCCGGGATGGGATTCACCACTTTAAGTATATATTACTAAAAAAGATGGACTACATTACCCGATGCTCCAGAGATGATACAGAGAATAAATAGGGTGAGTACATTCTCTGGATAAAACCTTTGATTTTTAGAAATGAGACCATTCCTCCCTCCCCAAACGGCCCAAAGAACTGCGAAAGGCTAAGCACACTCCCCCGTGGAGTTCCCCCACAGATCTCACCGAACTCCAGAAATCAACCGCACCTCCCAATGAAGATCAAGGGACCCCAATCTCCTTCCAAACCTTCTCGGATGTTGGACATCTGAAGAACAAATGATTTGTGTGAAGGATATTGTGAATCCTTAAGCGCATCACGGAAGCGTGTTGATCGCATCGTATACGATCGAAGCAACTAGTCGTACTAGATGCTAGATGCAGCGGAAATTAAAATTTTGACTATAAAGATGAAACCACATGATCACGAGAACACTTCTCGGATCGTTTCATCAAACCACAAAGTACAAGGATTACCTCTTGAAGCGTGGTTGTGATCGCGAGATCCCAAAGTAGAGATCCTCCTATCTTAAGTCCGACCCACGGAGAATGCGCTTGCGGGCACGATGATGAGTCACGTCCTTCCCGCAATCCCTGACGAAGATCCAAGCGTCGAAGGCGAAGCAAGATGCTCTCCTCTTCAATATTCAAAGTGGACGACCACTTGGAAATTAAGAGAGAGACCACACGAGAATTAGAGAGAGAGAGAGAGTAGTATTCTTTTACAACTCTTGATGATGTACCTTGGAGAGGCTACCCTAGCCCTCCTTTTATACTAGTTTAGGATCCAATGGATCTCAATCCATGGGACACATGGATCCAAGGGCTATGCTTGGTCCATGATAAATCAATGGCTAGGATTTGTTGTTCAATAACAACAATTTAAAATTAATTAATTCAAGAGATAACATGATAAATGAGATGGAGTTAACCACCCTCCTAAAAAGGGGGGGCGTCACCCATGAACAATTCATGGGTGACGCCACCCATGATGGTGGTTATTATCTCCATTTTATTTATTCTATTATTCCTTAATTAATCACAATAAATATTCACTAAATTAATTCCAAATTAATTTGTGAATATTTCATTCTTGCCATTGAATATTGTGTGAATCATATTCACAACCCAAACTAGTTAGTAAATTGCATTTCCAATTAATTAACAAATGTGAATCCAATTCACATTATTAATTAACAAATGCTATTTACACAAATTCTCTCTCTTATATATGTATATTATAAATCATATTTATAACACACATATATCATGGATAGTGTTATCCACATTCTCTTAATCCTTGATAATTAAATCACATTTAATTATCTTAGATAATCATTTTCACAATATGAATCATATTCATATTTAAGCTTGATAATTAAATCACATTTAATCATCAAGTCCTTGCTTGGATATTTCATCAAAAGAATTATTCTTGAACCCTTTCAAGAATAATGTGCTTTCTCCGCAGATACTTGGAGATAAGGACAGGGCGATTGTATTATTCCACGTATAGTGACTTGGATGTTGAGATCTCATCTCAAATCCAGATCTTACGGACCTCTCACAGATGCTTGATTAAATCAAGGCCGCAAATCCAATCTTCTCATTGAATCTGAATCCCATTCAGATCAATGTCCAATACTTGGACTAAGATCGGATTGCTTCTCTACTGAAAGGAGTCACTAAAATCCAGACTTGTTTCATCACTCCCTCGGAATGGAAGCGTCATGGATATACAATCGTTTATGATCACATCACCCTTCAGGTATTCCCAATACCTGTACATCCTGCATACTGGAAGATCCATGATCAACCCGAAGATCAAGATCATTTTATACTGTCTTCTTCAGGGTTTAATCATTAAGTTTCTCAATCTTGGTCATTGGGATTTGGTATCGATCATATGCTTTCCCAAAGCATATATCATACCTTCAAATTCATGTCATGCTTCCAAAGCATGACGACCATGCATGGAATTTGATCGGTCCCAATACCTCATGAGTGAGCTCATGTCTTCCGGTTCACAAGTGAACCTGTATGATCCCTTTGAGAGATCATATTGCTCATATACCCTTATATGCACACCAGCTCGCCGGTGTATAGACCTTGGTTAGGTCATCAACCTATTGGTCTGCCAAATGTACATACTTAGATATATAGCAATATATCTGTCTCCGGTCAGAGGATGCATGCCTATGCTGTGACAGCATTCAACATAGGACTTAAGTTATCTCGATCTCGTTAGGTCAACCCATTGACCTAACTAATCTGACACCTCCGAATCACTATTCCCATGCAGAGGACCTGCATCAAGAGGTCGGTCAGATATCAGCCTATGTGAGAAAGGATTGCCATCTCCTACTCAGGCTGGAGATCTCCACTTGACAATCATTTGACGGTGCTTGATGAGTCCTCTATCTAACTCTTTAGATATTCATCCAAACACCAGCCTCTATGATTCATTTAATGAATCAACAGCTATATGATCATCAAGCTGGCCAAGGTACATAACCCTAATTGTACAGAGGGACCTTATAGTGCATTCATTCATATAATTTCAGAAAGGGAGTGAAACATCAATAACTTTTCTTGATAAACTTAAATATTACAATAACATTTATTGTAAGAATGGTTCGCCCAGGGCTCACAAGTCTAACAATCTCCCACTAGCCCTCAGAACGATTCAGGTACAATCCGTAAACCCATACTCATTACATGCTGGTCAAAAACCTTCTGTGTCAGAGGTTTGGTAAGAGGATCAGCAATGTTGTCGGCAGAGGCCACCTTGGTGATGATGATATCACCACGCTTTTGAATCTCCCGAATGATGTGGTATTTCCTTTCCACGTGCTTGCTCTTCTGATGGCACCTGGGTTCCTTTGCTTGGGCAATGGCTCCAGTGTTATCGCAGAGTAACGGGACGGGAGTATCAGAGGAAACTACGCCAAGTTCCAAGATGAACTTGCGCAACCACACCGCCTCCTTTGCAGCATCCGATGCGGCAATGTATTCGGCTTCTGTTGTTGAATCCGCCGTAGTGTCCTACTTCTTGCTTCTCCAGCTCACAACACCACCGTTCAACAGGAATACAAACCCTGATGTCGACTTTCGATCATCAATATCTGACTGGAAGTCTGAATCTGTATATCCCAAGACTTGGAGATCACCATCCCCATAGACCAAGATGTAATCTTGCGTCCGTCTTAGATATTTGAATATGTTCTTTACTGCATTCCAGTGTTTTTCTCCATAGCAGGATTGGTAACGACTTACCACTCCCACTACATGGCAGATGTCTGGCCTAGTACACATCATGGCATACATCAAGCTTCCTACGGCTGATGCATAAGGGCATCCAGCCATGGTCTTCTTTTCCTCAACACTTTGAGGAGCCATCCCTTTGGACAGATGGATACCATGTCCTAAGGGGAGGAATCCTTTCTTCGAACTATCCATACGGAATCGTTCAAGAATCTTCTTGATGTATCCATGTTGTGATAATCCCAATATTCTCTTTTCTCGGTTTCTGAACAACTTCAGGCCTAAGATGTAAGAGGCTTCTCCAAGATCTTTCATCTCGAAGGTATGGGATAGCCAAATCTTCACACTGGTCATCATTCCTGTATCATTACCAATGATAAGGATATCATCTATATAAAGCACGATGAACACAATGGCGCTCCCACTAAGCTTCTTGTACACACAAGGTTCATCAGGGTTTTGCACAAAATCATAACTCTTTATGGTTTCGTCAAATCTTATGTTCCAACTACGAGAAGCTTGTTTGAGCCCATAGATGGATTTCTTCAGCTTGCATACTTTACCGTCCTCAGCTATGAAGCCCTAGGGCTGCTCCATATAGATATCCTCCTCGAGGTATCTATTGAGGAAAGCCGTCTTGACGTCCATCTGCCAGATGTTGTAGTCAAGATATGCAGCTATAGCTAGCAGTGTCCTGATGGACTTAAGCATGGCCACAGGAGAGAATGTCTCATCGTAGTCGATGCCTTCTCTCTGTGTGTAGCCCTTGGCTACGAGCCGTGCCTTGAAAGTCTCTACTTTCCCATCAGGTCCCCTCTTTCTCTTGAAGATCCATTTACACCCAATGGGTTTTACCCCTCTAGGTGGATCCTCTAGGGTCCATACACCATTCTTATGCATGGAGTCAATCTCTGACTTCATTGCTAGCATCCATCTATCCATGTCATGATCCGCAAGTGCTTCATCATATGAAGAAGGATCATTGTCAGTCTCACCTGACACATGGAATCCATACCTTTCAGGTGGTGCAACCACCCTCGAACTCCTTCGAAGAGGTATGGGTGTTTCATCTTCATTTATTTCTTCAGTTTCTGGTTCAGGAATCTCAAAATCCTCAGGGGATTCAATGAGCTCCTCTACTTCATTCTTGTCTTGACCTTTAAGGAAATCATCCTCCAGAAATTTCACATCCCTAGAGACAAAAACCTTTTGGGTCTCAGGGTCATAAAGTTGGTATCCAATACCATCTTTAACATACCCAATGAAGTAGCACTCACGAGTGCGAGATTCTAGCTTACTTGCGTCCACGTTCTTCGCATGAACCAAGCATCCCCAAACCCTCAAGTGATTGACACTAGGTTTGGTTCCATACCATAGCTCGTGAGGAGTCTTTGGTATAGACTTGCTAGGAATCTTGTTTAGGATATATATTGCAGTCTCTACTGCATATCCCCAGAAACTAAGAGGTAAATGTGCTTTACTCATCATTGAACGGACCATGTCCATGATGGTCCTGTTGCGTCTTTCAGCAACACCATTAAGTTGGGGAGTTCCAGGAGGAGTGAGATTGGAGACAATTCCATTCTCTTTAAGGTATTCCTTGAATTCATCTGAGAGGTACTCACCACCTCGGTCAGATCGAATCCGTTTAATCTTCCTGTCGGCTTGGTTCTCAACCAATGCCTTAAACTCTTTGAACTTTTCAAAGGTTTCAGATTTATGACGTAGCAGGAAGATAAACCCGTATCGTGAATGGTCATCGATAAACGTCAAATAATATCGATATCCATTTCTAGTCGCGGTATTGAAGGGACCACATACATCAGTATGTATTAGGTCGAGAATACCCTCGCATCTCGTAACCTTGTTACGGAAAGGCATCCTCGTCATTTTACCTCGAATACAATGTTCACAGGTAGGTAAAGTTTGAACCTGTAGAAAATCTAAAGGTCCATCCTTTATCAATCTATTGATCCTATCAACAGATAAATGACCGAGCCTTTGATGCCAAATCATATTCGAATGATTTCCATTCTCCCTGGATCTCTTGGGGTTTTTATTATTAGTGGTAGTGACATTTATGACACATTCATCAATGCACAATTCATAGAGTCCACTAGAAGTCAGAACACCTTCCGCAACAAATTTATCATATTTATTAATGACTAATTTATTACAGAATAGGAAAGAGTACCCATGTCTAACAAGCTTAGACACAGATATCAAGTTCCTCCTGACCTCAGGTACATAAAGACACTCTTTAAGTACTAGGACTCGACCACTAGATAACGACAGTCTGCATGTCCCGATGGCGACTGCTGCAACACTTGCATCAGATCCCATCTGGATAACTATCTCCCCATGCTCCAGATTCCTTGTTTCCTGAAACAAATGCAATGAATTGCATACGTGAACAGAAGCACCAGAATCTATAACCCAACTTCCTTCTCGTCCAACGAGAAAGCTAGTTTCAATGATGAAAGTAGATTTCATACCTGCTGGGGCTTTACCTTTGTCAGTGGACTTCAGGTAGTCTGGGCAGTTACGCCGCCAGTGCCCCGGCTTCTTGCAGTGGTGACAGATATCGGTCTTTTTCGATGTCATCAGTGTGGAAGCACTAGAAGATGAACCAACTCCTTGATTCTTCTTCTTTCTCTTCGAGGCTGGGCCCTTCTGAGAACCTTGCTTCCGCCCGCGCTTTCCTCTCACCTGTGCAACCATTGCACTAGCAGAGGGGCCGTCCTTCTTCAAGACGTCTTCTGCAGACTTCAATGCAGCTAACAGCCCAGCGTTTGTGAAATCACCTTTGTTCATGTGGTAAGACACAACAAAGTTGTTGAAAGACTTAGGGAGCGAAAGGAGAATGAAATCAGCTTGCATTTCAGAATCCAAGTAGGCTCCCAGGGTTTCCACCTCAGAGAGGTACCCAAACATTTTGAGTACATGTTCTCTGACAGAGGTTCCTTCCTGCATCTTGCAGCGAATAAGCTCTTTCATCACATTATAACGCTGTGTGCGGTTTATGTCACCGAACATTTCTTTCAGACTCAGCATAATCTCTTGGCAATGGTTCATTTCCACATGTTGCTTCTGAAGCACATTGGACAATGACCCAAGGATGTAACATCTTGCCAGATTATTATCTTCATCATATTTATCATTATATGATTTATCTTCATCAGTCATAGGGTTTGCTATCTTGTCCTTGCTAAGCACGTAGGAGATGCGCTCTGCAGAGAGAACAAGATCCAAATTTCGGATCCAATCCGAATAATTTGGTCCGGTCAACTGGTTGACCTCTAGAAGCCTGCTAAGTGGGTTCATGGACTTCATTTTCTGAAATTAAGAATGCACTATATTAGAATAATTATATATTCATTTTTAAGAATAATTTGATTAAGGCATTTTAAATCAAATTTGTCCTGCTAGGTCAACTTTGAAAGATTATTCCCTTATTTTTCTTTCAAAGTAAGAGATATACTTACCGCTATATCTCAAACAAGATCTGGGATCTCCTCTCTATCCTTATCACATCCCAATAATATGAGAACCTGTGACTCGAATAAGAGAAGCGGGAACACATTCCGCCTTGCAAGTCCAACTTGCATTTCCCAATTCGGTCTTTAACACCCGGGCCCACCACCCCTAAGATGATGTTGACCCGTTGTTAATTGAACCAACCGTCAACAGGCTTAATACTCGCTATACGCAATCCAATATCACCCCAATAATATGAGGACCCGATATTGGGGTCACTACGTATACGGCCTTACTCCTTCGAGAAGCAAAGAACCCGATCCAATTAAATCATGCACAGGATCTGTCACTTCGGACAGGCGTCTCCCATACACAACAACTGGCGACGAAATCCTTTGCCTTGACGGGAGACCATGGATGTCACTTATGTGATCCTCCACCTCATATTCAAATTTTATAATTAATTATTGTGAATCACATTCACATAATTAATTCTTCCAAGGGAAATACACATCTATTCAAAATAGTGTGTTTATTAGGTATGATTAATTTAATCATATTAAATTAATCATTTAGCCCAATCATCAACAAACACGTCTTTTACTTGAATAGTAGGTATACTCTCAAAATACGTATAATTCGAATTTTAATAATTAGAAAAAATACATATTGTCTGTCTCCGGTATTATACAATCCCTACCCGCTGTCATGGCCAGTACCGACGAGAGTGGGACGGACCACATACGTTGCAACCCGTAACCCCAATGCTCTCCGACTAGGCACCACATCCGCCTCGGGAAAGGATAATACCAGATAGACCATCATGTACTTTGAGATGTTCATCGATTTTTCAACCGAAAATTATACCATATAGTACAAATCAAAACATTTTTTGATTATAAGGAGATTTGCTAGACAAATCCCCAATCCTATTCAAGCAAAAGAAAGGGTTTTTCATGTAAGAGTTGTCCTACAACTATTGTAGGATAAACTATAGTTTTCATGAAAGCAATGTTTGTTGATGAAACAATGATCAAGATCTAACATCTCATCATTGTGGTTTAGGCAAGTGTCATTCAATGAAATAATTATTTCTTTAAATATTTCACAAATATTTATCACTAATTATTCCAGAAAATTAACAATTAATTTTCATCATGATGATTGAATGACATATCACAAGGTTCAAGATCAAAAATTGTTAATTTCCAGCAGTGACCCCCAATCACTAAAATTAACTTATCTTGATCAATATAAATCCAAAAAATGCAAACTCAGTTTCCAAAGATTGCCTATTTGATTTATTAAAGAACCCAAGTGATAATTCACGCATTTCAAGGCGGATTAAAACCGTAATCATCTCATTAATTACGTTCAAATCCGCAGTTCCCGCAACAGTGAATATAGTCATATTCAAAAAGCCATATCTTGAGCAAATAAAGTCCAAATTTAGTAAACTCAAGTCCTATGGTTTTCTTGTTTAATGGGGAACAAAATCCAATTGAAAATTTCGTGTTTTTAAACAGTACGAAAAAAAATCAATTAGACAGAGGTGCGAAAATTGAAATGCAGTAAAAATTTCGCAACCCTTTCAAGAACCAAATCGTCTAAGGTGTATGGATCATATCCAAAACCTTATTCAACCTGGCTCTGATACCACTTGAAGGATATTGTGAATCCTTAAGCGCATCACGGAAGCGTGTTGATCGCATCGTATACGATCGGAGCAACTAGTCGTACTAGATGCTAGATGCAACGGAAATTAAAATTTTGACTATAAAGATGAAACCACATGATCACAAGAACACTTCTCGGATCGTTTCATCAAACCATAAAGTACAAGGATTACCTCTTGAAGCGTGGTTGTGATCGCGAGATCCCAAAGTAGAGATCCTCCTATCTTAAGTCCGACCCACGGAGAATGCGCTTGCGGGCACGATGATGAGTCGCGTCCTTCCCGCAATCCTTGACGAAGATCCAAGCGTCGAAGGCGAAGCAAGATGCTCTCCTCTTCAATATTCAAAGTGGACGGCCACTTGGAAATTAAGAGAGAGACCACACGAGAATTAGAGAGAGAGAGAGAGTAGTATTCTTTTACAACTCTTGATGATGTACCTTGGAGAGGCTACCCTAGCCCTCCTTTTATACTAGTTTAGGATCCAATGGATCTCAATCCATGGGACACATGGATCCAAGGGCTATGCTTGTTCCATGATAAATCAATGGCTAGGATTTGTTGTTCAATAACAACAATTTAAAATTAATTAATCAAGAGATAACATGATAAATGAGATGGAGTTAACCACCCTCCTAAAAAGGGGGGGGCGTCACCCATGAACAATTCATGGGTGACGCCACCCATGATGGTGGTTATTATCTCCATTTTATTTATTCTATTATTCCTTAATTAATCACAATAAATATTCACTAAATTAATTCCAAATTAATTTGTAAATATTTCATTCTTGCCATTGAACATTGTGTGAATCATATTCACAACCCAAACTAGTTAGTAAATTGCATTTCCAATTAATTAACAAATGTGAATCCAATTCACATTATTAATTAACAAATGCTATTTACACAAATTCTCTCTCTTATATATGTATATTATAAATCATATTTATAACACACATATATCATGGATAGTGTTATCCACATTCTCTTAATCCTTGATAATTAAATCACATTTAATTATCTTAGATAATCATTTTCACAATATGAATCATATTCATATTTAAGCTTGATAATTAAATCACATTTAATCATCAAGTCCTTGCTTGGATATTTCATCAAAAGAATTATTCTTGAACCCTTTCAAGAATAATGTGCTTTCTCCGCAGATACTTGGAGATAAGGACAGGGCGATTGTATTATTCCACGTATAGTGACTTGGATGTTGAGATCTCATCTCAAATCCAGATCTTACGGACCTCTCACAGATGCTTGATTAAATCAAGGCCGCAAATCCAATCTTCTCATTGAATCTGAATCCCATTCAGATCAATGTCCAATACTTGGACTAAGATCGGATTGCTTCTCTACTGAAAGGAGTCACTAAAATCCAGACTTGTTTCATCACTCCCTCGGAATGGAAGCGTCATGGATATACAATCGTTTATGATCACATCACCCTTCAGGTATTCCCAATACCTGTACATCCTGCATACTGGAAGACCCATGATCAACCCGAAGATCAAGATCATTTTATACTGTCTTCTTCAGGGTTTAATCATTAAGTTTCTCAATCTTGGTCATTGGGATTTGGTATCGATCATATGCTTTCCCAAAGCATATATCATACCTTCAAATTCATGTCATGCTTCCAAAGCATGACGACCATGCATGGAATTTGATCGGTCCCAATACCTCATGAGTGAGCTCATGTCTTCCGGTTCACAAGTGAACCTGTATGATCCCTTTGAGAGATCATATTGCTCATATACCCTTATATGCACACCAGCTCGCCGGTGTATAGACCTTGGTTAGGTCATCAACCTATTGGTCTGCCAAATGTACATACTTAGATATATAGCAATATATCTGTCTCCGGTCAGAGGATGCATGCCTATGCTGTGACAGCATTCAACATAGGACTTAAGTTATCTCGATCTCGTTAGGTCAACCCATTGACCTAACTAATCTGACACCTCCGAATCACTATTCCCATGCAGAGGACCTGCATCAAGAGGTCGGTCAGATATCAGCCTATGTGAGAAAGGATTGCCATCTCCTACTCAGGCTGGAGATCTCCACTTGACAATCATTTGACGGTGCTTGATGAGTCCTCTATCTAACTCTTTAGATATTCATCCAAACACCAGCCTCTATGATTCATTTAATGAATCAACAGCTATATGATCATCAAGCTGGCCAAGGTACATAACCCTAATTGTACAGAGGGACCTTATAGTGCATTCATTCATATAATTTCAGAAAGGGAGTGAAACATCAATAACTTTTCTTGATAAACTTAAATATTACAATAACATTTATTGTAAGAATGGTTCGCCCAGGGCTCACAAGTCTAACAATCTCCCACTAGCCCTCAGAACGATTCAGGTACAATCCGTAAACCCATACTCATTACATGCTGGTAAAAAACCTTCTGTGTCAGAGGTTTGGTAAGAGGATCAGCAATGTTGTCGGCAGAGGCCACCTTGGTGATGATGATATCACCACGCTTTTGAATCTCCCGAATGATGTGGTATTTCCTTTCCACGTGCTTGCTCTTCTGATGGCACCTGGGTTCCTTTGCTTAGGCAATGGCTCCAGTGTTATCGCAGAGTAACGGGACGGGAGTATCAGAGGAAACTACGCCAAGTTCCAAGATGAACTTGCGCAACCACACCGCCTCCTTTGCAGCATCCGATGCGGCAATGTATTCGGCTTCTGTTGTTGAATCCGCCGTAGTGTCCTGCTTCTTGCTTCTCCAGCTCACAACACCACCGTTCAACAGGAATACAAACCCTGATGTCGACTTTCGATCATCAATATCTGACTGGAAGTCTGAATCTGTATATCCCCAAGATAAGTCACTGGTAACTTCATTTCAGTTACTAAATCTATGATATCACTTACTGAAGCAATTTATAGAGTTCATATTTATTTGTAACTTCATATAAGTTACCAAAGATACGATTACTTATCGAAGCTTGTATCTTTGTTACTGAAGCTGCTGGAGATCACAAACTATTACGTGTAACTTCATGTAAGTTAGTAAAGCTATGATATTACTTACTGAAGCTTTTATTTTTATTACTGAATCAATTGGAGATAACAAATTCTTACTGATAACTTCATATAAGTTACTAAACATGCGATATCACTTACTAAAGCTTTGACATATATAATACTGAAACAATTTATAGAGTTCATATTTACTTTTAACTTCATATAAGTTACTAAAGCTATGATATTACTTACTGAAATTTGTATTTTTATTATTGAAGCTGCTAGAATGAAGCATGCTCATCCCATCTCTAAACGGCACATGTCCCATTGGATAAACCCTATATATATATATATATATATATATGGAAAAAAAGAGTATGCTCATTGAGAGCATGCAACTTACATGCTCTCACTCTTTTTTCCCTTATTATTTTTATTTTTTTAAATGTAACATAGGATGATTTAGATCACCATATATCAGTGGCGTCATCCAAAATTCAACTTAATTTCAGACTTTTATCCCCTCCATCAAGACTGTCAAATTTTCAACGATCTCAGAATTGCTGAAATCACTATCCTCTAGATGGACATGTTAGGAATGCTTGTTTAGACAAATATTGAAACACATATTCTACTTATTATTGAAAATGCAACATGTAAGAGATAAGTTGGCAGCTAAATGCAGCAGCCTCCTTTTTTTACCTATATATATATATATCCTGAAATGCTTCGTGACGCAATGTCTTTTACGGTGGATGATGTGATGTACAATGAACATTAATGCATAACGTATAATATAATATTGACGATTGTGAAGCGTATCTGCGGCTGCGGGTTCCTCCTTTCACCTTTTAAAAAAGATGGCGATAGATAGATAGATAGATAGATAATAGATTGCTTGTGAGGTTCTCCGTAATCGAGAAAAAAAGGGAAAAGGAGATGAACAAACGTCACTCTCTACGCAATTAATCCGAATTAAGACAAATCTTTTTGGAAAGAGATCATTCATGCGTCCATCTAATATATAAAAAAAAACACCGAAGTGCTAACAGATATTTACATCTCTCCTGAAACCCATCCAACAAACAAAATGATGCGAGACGTAATAAGCTAACGTCAACGAAAAGAAGATGAGATCTTCATCCACAGAAATACAGTTTTAGTAAAGGGTTAAATGGGGCTACCCTCCGAGAGTAGCCAACTTGGCTACGCCCACCATTATTTTTTCCTCATTTTTTTTATTCCTTGGAAAATAAAAATTTGTAAATTCATCATTATATCCCTCTAATATTCTACTAAAATTTCGTCAGACACAGAGACTCCTACGACCTCCGTCCAAACAGGGTCGATTTAAAAAATCCTACGACCGTTAAAAAAATGACTTCTGGATGGAGGGCCTCAGAGTCTCTGTTTCTGACGAAATTTTAATAGAATGTTAGAGGGATATAGTGATGAATATACAAATTTTTATTTTCTAAAGAAATAAAAAATGAGGAAAAAATAGGGGTGGGAGTAGCCAAGTTGGCAACTCCCTGGGGGCAGCCCCATTTTTCCCTTTAGTAAAAGAACACACTATCACTGAACCTAAGGACAAGAGATGCCATGGATGATTTCAGTTTGGCGAAATCCATCCAAGAGAACAGAGAAATGATCACTTCAAGGCGTTGTTTGTTTGGAGAAGAAACACTGAAATAAAGAGAATTCTTCTCCCGTACAGTTCCAAAGAGCATCTATTCTCATCCACATCTTATTATTTCACATTTATTCCTATCTTTTCAGTTGAATAAAAGATACATACTTATTCCCTATCCTTATTTATGCTTATCTCGAACCGAACGCCTCTAGGGATCCAAATTTTATGATCCAAACCCACAAAGTTTGGACCATCAACCATTACTTCACTTCAGCAACCCAGATGAAGTAGACTGTAGAGGGATCTGCATCATCCTCAGGCCTTGGGAATAAGCAAACTTGTGAGTGTTCGAAACCTGAAGGAGATTCCAGTCCTAAAGGAATTAAAAATAAGCAAACTTGTGAGTGTAGATTAATCCTAAGATATATGGATCCAAAGAAAATGTTTTATCTCAGATATTAAAATCATTTGGGGTGTTTCATATCTTTTAAAACTTTACACATTCATAAAAAAGTATCAAGTTAGGACAATTTTTCTTGACCTATATGAGGACTTCATTTTTGTAATCAAAGTTCAAATCGATTATTTGTTGATTTTATTTTTTATGGTTAGATCGATGGGATCCATCTATTTATTGAACCAGTGATGATATTAGTAGTTCATATAAAATTGAAAAAAAGGGTTAAATTGTTGTATTTATTGTTTGGCTTGGATTGGGTCGGATCTAACATGTATTTCATACGATGAATATGCACTATATTACACAATATATTTAAATGTATTCCAAAAATTTTATATGAATACATTTACAAGATGTCTAAACTTAATAGTTTTAAAAATAATTGTTAAAATAATTATTGACACAAAAGGTCGCTAACTTACTGCTTTTCTACTTTAAAAACTGCTATCTATTTGAAGATGACAACGGCACACACAAGGTAGCGAGGGGAGATGGTGGTCATGAGGGATGAAGGAAGATGAATTACTGGATCGAGAGACATGTGGTCCCATGCATAACCATTGGAATTTTTCTATGTAAACTTCTCAAGTGGGTGAGACTTCCTTGAGGGAAACTTGGATAGAGAAAAGTAAAAAAAGCACTATATTGGGAGTCAAAATGGAACTAGAATGTAAATGGTATTTAATATTTTACTTTTTATCTAGTAATTAGAATTTTAGGTCAGAGATAAATGATTCAACGTGTGGTTTGGTCCAAACGGTTCACCTAGATTAAACAATCCCTCAAAATTTTGATCAGTTTTGACATGTTTTTATTTTCTAAGTAAAAACAATTGATTGAACCAATTCTCCTCCAAGTTTGATTTAATTGGTTCAACCGATTAATTCATATTCGATTTTTAAAACCTTTCATGAACTATCAATTGTATTTAGAAATTTCTTTATAGAAGAATAAATCTTTCGATAAAACTGGAGGAATATCAACATAGTCCCAAACCTCTGTCCAACTGCCACATGTATTGTAGAAGACTGACTCGAAGAGAACGCTGAAGGAGGGATAGAATGAATGGGAGAAGACAAAGAAACATGAGAAACAAAAGGAGATGGTTCTCCAAGATCAGGATGGAACTCAGAGAAGGAGGGAGGGTCAGGGTTGAGTTTGAAAAGAGAATTCTCTCGAACTGACCCGAGAGAAACAAACAGAGACGAGAAGGATGAAGGAATCAACTCGGGTTCAAAACATAGGTTGTCTCAAACCAACCTGAATGGACGAGTAGGTGGGCATGGAAGTAGTGTCGTAAGAGTCGGTTTAAGAGACTGTTAAAGGGTTGACTTAGCGAGATCGAGATAACCTAAGTCCTATGGTGAATGTTGTCACAGCATAGGCACGCATCCTCTGACCGGAGACAGATGTGTTACTATATGTCTGAGTATGTACATTTGGTAGACCAATAGGTTGATGACCTAACCAAGGTCTATACACCGGCGCACTGGTGTGCATGTAAGGGCATATGAGTAATACGATCTCTCAAAGGGATCATACATGTTCATTTATGAACCAGAAGACATGAGCTCACTTATGAGGTATTGGAACCGATCAAATTCCATGCATGGTCGTCGTGCTTTGGAAGCAAGACATGAATTTAAAGGTATGATATATGCTTTGGGAAAGCATATGATCATACCAATTCCCAATGACCAAGATTGAGAAACTTGGTGATCAAACCCTGGAGAAGATAGTGTAAAATTGATCTTGATCTTTAGGTTGATCATAGGTCTTCCAATATGTAGGGTCTACAGGTATTGGGCATACCTGAGGGTGATGTGATCATAAACGATTGTATAACCATGACGCTTCCATTCCGAGGGAGTGATGAAACAGGTCTGGATTTTAGTGACTCCTCTCAGTAGAGAAGCAATCTGATCTTGGTCCAAGTGTTGGGCATTGGTCTGAATGAGATTCAGATGCGATGAGAAGATTAGATTTGGTCTTGATTTAATCAAGCATCTGTGGGAGGTTCGTAAGATCTGGATTTGAGATGAGATCTCAACATCCAAGTCACTATACGTGGAACAATATAATCGCCCTGTCCTTATCTCCAAGTATCTGCGGAGAAAGCACATTATTCTTGAAAGGGCCCAAGAGTAATTCATTTGCTGAACTACATATCCAAGCAAGAAGGACTTGATGATTAAATGAGATTTAATGATCAAGCATAATATGAATGAGATTCATATTGTGAGAATGATTATCCAAGATAATTAACTGAGATTTAATTATCAAGGACTAGAGAATGTGGATAATACTATCCATAATATTTGTGTATTATAAATATAATTTATAATATACATATATATTGAAGAGAGAAAATTTTGTAAATAGCATTTGTTAATTATTAATGTGGATTGGATTCACATTAATTAATTAATTGGAAATGTAATTTACAAATTAGTTTGGGTTGTGAATATGATTCACATATTTTTCAATGGCATGATTGAAATATTCATAAATTAATTTGGAATTAATTTGGTGGATAATTTTGTGGTAATAGTTATTGCAAAATTAATTAAAAGATAATAGATAAAATAAAATGGGAGATAAAATCACCATAAAATAGGGGTGGCGTCAACCATGGGTGACGCCCCCTATTTTGGGGGGTGATTTTTTTATCTCCTCGTTCTTTTTATCTTATTATCTCTTGATAATTAATTTATGTTAAATTAAATTATATTGATAATATTGCAACATATATTTGATTTGAATATAAATTAATATTGTTGGTTTTTTAGCCAACAACAATCATGGCCATTGATTAATGCATAGATCAACTTGGCCGTTGGATATATGTGTCCCATGGATTGAGATCCATTATATCCTAAACTAATATATAAGGAGGGCTAACCTAGCCTTTCAAAGGTACATAATTAAGAGTTGTACAAGGTTACTACTCTCTCTCTCTCTCTCATTCTCGCCTACTCTCTCTCTCTCTTCTTCAAGGTGGCCGTCCATTTTGTATTGAGAAAGAGAGTTTCTCGCCTTCGCCTTCGACGACTCGAGGATCTCCTTCTTCTTTGGGGTTGCTTGATCTAAAGGAAGACGACGGATTTCGTTGGACGAAATCAGGGGATTCGTTGCTTGGATCTTCATCGAGGATGCGGGAGGAATGCGTCTCATCATCGCGCCCGCAAGTGCATTCTTCGTGGATCGGACTTAAGATAGGAGGATCTTTTGTTTTAGAGATCTCATGATTACAACCACGCTTCAAGAGGTATTCCTTATACTTTGTGATTTGATGAAACGATCCGAGAAATGTTCTCGTGATCATGTGGTTTCATCACTAAATTAAAAATTTTAGTTTCCGCTGCATCTAGCGACTAGTGCGACTAGTCGCTCCGATCGCATATGATGCGATCAACGTGCTTCCGTGATGCGCTTGAGGATTCTCAATATCCTTCACTTCCTTCTACGTCATTCCCCCTCTTCTCTCCTCTTCTTCCCGCCAACCGCCCAACGGCCTGACCGATGGGCCGTTGTGCCAACCACCTCTCCTTCCTTGCTCCCCACCCCTTCCTCATCTATATAAAGCCTCAACCCCCTCCGACCTCTGGTCTGATTTGCCATTTGTGACCTTCCCCTTCTGTGAGCTCCGGGAGAGGGAGAGAAAGATACTCGAGGACAGTGACAACATCCTTCCCCCTCTGCCGTTGAGCGAGATCAAGCGAGGTGCGGTGCGATCCATCATTGGAGTTAAGCTCCTCTGCATCATCCTCCTTGGCTTCGTAGGTCAAGGTTATTATCGTGGAGCTCCGCCGGGCTCCTTCTACAGGAGAACGTCGTCTGCATTTATCTAGGTTAGCTTCCTGTAGATTTTCCCCCTTCAATTTCTCCTCTCTATTATTCTATTCTCTCTGGTCCTCTTCCATTTCTATCTTCTCCCTCAACTTTTCTCTAATTTGATACTAAAAACCATCGATGAATTCGTCACCATATGATCCCCCTTCCAGTTCCTATTTACCTTTTATACATGATCAACTCTGGTTACGATGGTGATCGGAGCTCCACTCCATTTTCCATCACCTCTGATAGGAGCGTCACATTCACCCTTTCTATTAGTGTTATTGTCTGAGCCTTCGAGCTTGATACGTTCAAAAGATTTTGTGGGATCTCACATTCTATATGTGAAAAATATGAGCAAATTGTATTTTAATATTTTCAAAAGCAAAAATACTATAATGGTCTCTCTTTTCATGAGTCGATCACTAAGAGCCTGCTTGGAAACATGGTTGGGTTGGATTGGAGTATTCTCCTATGAATAGTAGTTGTTTGGGTTGTTAGGAGAGTTGATCTGATAAATGGAATTCGATGTCACATTGATTATGTGTGATCTTAACTTTTCTTATGATTATAATATATTTTTAATGTTATTTTTTACTTGAATTTGGTTAAGAATTATAAAAAAAATTGTTCGATCCACATAACTAATTCGAATGCATGGCTAAGGATGCGGATATGCTAAGTTACCTAGGGTAAGTGGCAACCAAACCAACCTTGAGATAGATAAAATATGCATGGGTAAGGACTAAAACCTATAGTTTATTGGCATCTCAAATAATTTATCGCGAAATGGTGTGTATTAATATAGTGGATCATCATTGTACTACCACTCTTTGACTATTTGAATTCCTTTGATTGAGTCATCATACGTAATCAATCATGCGATAGCTCTTGGATGTAGCCATATTGCAATCCAGCTGTTATGTCTAAATTCTATAGTAACACTTTTTTGAAAATCTTATAGGGAAAAAATACATTAGCACAAAAGTTATTGCAAAAAAATAAGGGCATAAGTAATTGCGAGAAAAAAAAATATAAACTGGACGTATATTTTAAGATATAGTCACATTCTCTATATACATTCCATAGATCCAAGTTCTAATCTTATGAATATACTGAGACACATAATTTTGAATTAGATAAAAAATAGATATTTTAACATGTGGATCCCTCTTAAAAATTATTTCAGCTAATAGAAGGAACAATTACAAGCACGAGACCTACTAATGCATTGTTGTTCATTTTTTTTTAATTCTAAAAATTCTAAAATGGATTTTTTATGGTTATTCTTGTCGTGGATCATGAAATATCAATTCGTCTGTCTTTTTTTCAATATCAGTTATGTCTTTATCTTTTTTCATCTTTATCACTTGTGCCAATTGAGTTATCTGCCATACATCCACCTCCTAAACGAACGTTAAGTTTCGAACACAAGGCTAATTGCAATTAAAATGGAGGGGCACAAGTGTAATTACATACATCTTCTTCCTCAACCACCCTTTTCCCCACCTCCTCCCCTGGCCCTCATCGAAGAGTTCCTTCTGCTCACCTTCGACCCTTTCATTGTGCTCGCAGAATTTTTCCTCGATTGCTTAGCAGTTGTCGACTTCCGGCCGCTCCTAAGGAAAACAAAATTAGATAATAATTATGGCTCATGTTTCATACCACACTCGATACCATCTGTGATATGAGCCTAAGACATCACAATGCTGCTCATCCTACTCATCAACAATCCTAAGTTACAATAAGTTGACATGTATAATAATAAAATGCCACTATTATACAATTCATATGAATATAGGAACATACATGTAATTCCAAGAAAGTTAGGATCGAGTAAGTGTATTTAGAAAAAAAATTTGAAATGACATAAATATAAAAATTCCTAGTATATATTACTATTGTACATATATCAAGCTAAATATTTGTGCATGCGACTAGCAAAATGCTCGACTTGAACTTGACTCTTTAGTGATATGAACCCTATCGTTTAGGTCGAACTTTATTTGTTATCTTAATCGACCTTGGCTCATGAGCCCATAATGAATCGAATCGAGTCGAGCTCATCGACCCCTAAACCCCCAAATGACTCCATTTAGATGAAGGCAATTTGAAGAAAAAACGATCCATTAAGCTACTTTCATAGGTATCACCTTCTCTGGTCTGTATCTAAATGATACTCTTTGATGTTTTCTTACTGAATCATCTCTTACATGCTAAATAATAAAAATCAGGGTGTAAAAAACTGGACTAGATCGGACCCGACCAGGATCCGACATCGACGGACAACATTTTCACTTTTAGTAATGTAGAATTGTCGTAATATAGAAGGTGAAAATGGTCTGTCAAAAACCACCATTTTGAATAGTAGGAGAATTTATACTTGGTATATATACCAAGGTCGAACACAGGGAGACGTGCTACCTAATTGATTAATCAGAGAATAACACCTAGAATAAGTAATAATTTATCTACCTAGGTCAATAATGCATATACACTATGAAATAATGCTATGCAACACGTGAGGCAGGAACAAAAGGTAATTTTCGATTGATATTCACGCAAGTAAATTAAATGACATAATGCAATATGATGAGGATACATGCACAAATATGCACACAATTATACCCCTTGAAATGAGTCAATTAACTGTACAATAAATATGTAATTCATTTCATGGTTCATTTGATGCATTAAAATTAATGTGAATCTAAAAATAGCAACTAAATAACATGCGAATGACTATTAAATATCAAATTATATTAATGTTGTGAAGGCTATCAAATCAAAATAAAAAGCTTATCAAATATGCATCAAATGAAATTGGAATCACTAAAAATGGAGTCCATATGTTTAAGTTAAATGTAAAGAGGTCCAGGGGCATAAAACACAAATACAAAAATGAAAATAAACAGAGAAAGCATCACAAATAGACCATTACAGGGCATTTTACAATTATGAAAAAATGACTGGTATTCCGTATAAATTTTCTGTACACATGGGGGTACGTTTGTAATTTGAAGAAGTCAGGAAGGACCTCCTCGTAAAATACCAGGTGATGTATGTACTCAGAGCACATGCCTAGATATGACCTGTTTGCAATATGGAGAATGGGGGCATCTTCAGTTGTAATTTTCTCGTCCCCTCATGCATTGGGCACGTGCACAAAGGCTTGGAGTGAGATGCGGGTCGGGCACGTGGCTCGGGCCACTTGGGTGGCTCAAGCAGCTTCAGACGAGGCTCGGTTCCATAAAGCATGTATTATTGGAGTGGAGGCTTGGATTTCATCTGAGTCGTCTGATTGAAACAATCGGATGGTACATGTATGTTCATCTCTTCCCTTGCTTCGCCTTTGTGTAGTGGAGTTGGTTGTGCTCTAGTAGCTCCTTCCCTCCTCTATCGTTGATCGGTTGTGTAGAAGGTCCAGTTACCTGACAGAGGCCCTAGGAGGTCAATTAATATGAAGTGGTGCTAGAAGAGGTAAGGAGATGGATTGTCACCATAGTGGCTACTCTATAACATGCTCGTCTAGAGCTCCGACCAATGAAGACTAGACTTGCAAAAGGACTAGTGAAGCATAGCCGAAGCGAGTTGTGATGTTTGTGAGTGGAATGGAGGACTACAACACGGAGAAGGTGAGGGTCCTAATGGATTCTCCGATGTGACGGTGCTGACACGAAAATTTGATCGACTAAGATGGAAAAATAAGCAAGTGTCGTTGTTCCTAGCCAATCAATTCGGTCAATCAAGAAAATAGAAACCACTCAGATAAATCAATTAAAACACGGGAATGCCATCGAGGGCGAGCCCCAGGAGTCTTGTGGGACCTTCAGAAGCATAGTGGGAGCTCCGAGCATGGATATTTTGATGATCAAAGTTCAACCAAGCCATGTTCTTCGGTTGTTTTTCCTCTGCACTTCAGAGTTGTCGATCTTGGCCATGTTCTTCCAGAAGCATAGCTGGCATTGGATCAAGCCGAGCGAGAACCATAGATCTCCCGCAAGAGATCTGATCCTGACTGTTGCTGCACGAACTGGCATCGCATGTCCCCGTTCTGATGTGGCAAGTGAAGGGATAACCGCCGTTGGATCACGCTTGAGTTTGGTATCTTGCATTCCAGGCCCATCTCACCTTTTGTATTTAATATCTAGCACTTAAACTTTCATCGACCTTTATTATATTTTTGAATAATTTACAAGAAAGCCCCTGAACTTTTTATATTTGTTATTGAGACCATGCCGACGAGACTCATGTATCCATACACATCATCTTGGTTATTTTACAAGATGGTCCCTATGGCTATTTGTATTTCATTTTGCTCCAGAAAGTTTAAATTCTAGTTTAATATTTTTGGAAAATTTGCAGAATGACCCAACACTTTTATTTTAATTACATATATGCCCCTCATAGTTTATTGATTTTTTATGCATTTCTTTCATTTATTAAATATAGTGTCTGTTTTCCAAAAAGCCAAAAAATAGGGTTAAGATCTTGTTGCATTGTATTTTCATGCCAAATTTTTAGAATTATAATTTAGGACTTTTTATTATTTATTAAAAATAAAAAAGAGCACAAATATTCTCTGCTTGACTTGAAACCCCCCTAAAAATATGAAAATGTTTTTAAATTCCCAAAAAATATATTTTATTTATTTAAGTACTTTGAGACTTTAGATCAAAAATCCATAAAAGTAGAAAACGAAATCTCTTACCAACTAAAATTCTCAAAATCTTTTATAAAATATAAAAAATTCCTAAAATTCCTAAAAATATTTGTTTCTACTGTGTAATTTTTTTGATATTATTATCTACTTAGTAAACTCAATTTGGAAAATTTTGAACATTATTTGCTATTTTTATTTTCTATTTCAATTCGATTTAATTATTTAATCCCTGATTTGGAATTTTTTTGACTTTAAAAATATACAAAATAGTAAAATTCACTAAAAAATCGCAAAAATAGTAAAAAATATATAAAAACTAAAAAATTTATTCTCTATATTTTGTTTATTTTTATTAGTATTTATATTTACTTTAGCTTACATTGTATATATACCCTTATATATCTAATATTATATCCTTAGAAAAAGAACAAAAAATAAAAAATATAAAAGACAAATATACTATTAAAAACATTTTTAAAAATATGAAAACAAAAATCATAAAAAATTATCAAGTCAAAAACCCACAAAACCATAATTTGGCTAAGTTTTACAAAGGCAGATTGTGTTTTGATTTTTTATCTTATATTTCTCCACACCCTTGCTTCCTGTGTCACTATAGTAGGGTTTAATAAATTTTAACTCTTGTTCTTAATTGCTTGATTTTCTTGTGGTTAATTGTTGATTGGCTGCGGAATTTCTAAGAGGATGCCTCAAAGAATAAATATCTTCACTTCCATGAGGAGACCATTTTAGACCCTTGCAAAATCCGTGTCATCAGTTATACATATCATCGATATATGACTGGAAAGAAACGTCGTACGGCTTTTGTAACTATCGAATTCTTAACCTTCAAGATTGCTATTGATTTTCTTGATTATTTATATGATATCCGGTTTTATTGATTTAGAAAACCGATCCGATAGGTTCAACCCGTAAATTGAGCCCAGTTCGATATTTTTCAAATGGATAAATGATGTCATCATGCTGATGTCATAATCGATCCGACCAATTTGAACCACCGATCTAGGTCGGTCAGATCAAATCGATAGCTGATCGATTCAACATCATCCGATATGATTTTTAAAATCTTGATAAAATAATAATAATAATAATAATAATAATAATAAACATTAACCCATCGCCAAAAGGTAGGTAAGTGGATCCAATGGACCTGATGCAGTGGATAACGGATGATTGATGCAGCACCATTAATCTGCCCAATGATGCATGCAATTAGTGGCAACGAGAGAGCCACTTGAGTTCAACAATTGCGGAGGCACTCGCCGTGCAATTCAATGCACGAATCAATGCAGAGTGCCATGAAATATGTCTGCTCCAATAATATGCCATTCCTCGCCATGCATGATTGATTTGTATTTATTTCTCGTCATCGAAAATAATAAATGGACAACTGGAACCAATCAAACAAAGACAGTGCACATCCTCTGCGATTGGGAGAATTATCTCATTATATGAGGCGAAGATCATAATAGCATCATGTTGTGTTTCATCAGAAGATCATCACCATGTGTCCATTTAATGCTGTTAGTCCCGTTCATCGTGATATCTTCATATACTAGATAATATATATGTATATGTTCGCAGGGTAGAAGATGATAAACGTGATTTCAATAATCAAGAAACCTCTGACCGAATATCACGTCCATTTTTTAGCTTTTGTTTTTAAAAATGGTTACTCATTGCGGTCTGTCACAAAAACGATAGACAAGAGTAGGGATGAAAACGAATGTGATTATGTTCGTATCCGATCCGCTATCGTATTCGTTTATTTACTTTATGTATAAAACATCCTAAATATACATATTTTAGTTAATTTATTATATTTCTATTATTATACATATCCGACTCGTATTGATTTTATATTCGTATTTATTTTTAAGGATATGGTAGTACATTTTTCACATCCGTCAATATTCATATCCGCATTCGTATTAGTATTCTAAAATGGATAAAGATATGATCATGCCTATATTTCGTATATGTATTCGATCATTTCAACCCTAGACAAGAGTGCTTCTTAATTATTAAATGAGGATATAAATAATTAAAATTTAAATGGAGTATACAAGAAAACTCGAACAAATGTTCATCCATTTGCACTACAAGGAAAATGAGTTGTGGTCACGGAATGTGGCTATGGGATCTTATGGCCATGATAATTCTGTGGCCACTAGTTTCTCGTAGCCATAATTCGTGGCCAAAGTCTTCATATAAGAGTTGTGGCCATAATAAGTTCTGTGGTCACTTGTAGTGCCTGCAACATATTCGTGGCCAGAGAACTCTGGCGACGAGACTTATAGCTACGACTACTGGCCACGACGTGTTGTGACCAGAGATCAATTCTGTGGCCATAAATCCCGTATCCGTGGTCATAGTTCTGTAGGCACAACTTGTTTTCCTTGTAGTGTTGGTGGAGTAGATCAAGAGATGTGCGAACCAACGATTTATGTTACTCCAAAATAAAAAAATTCTTTTTATATATAGAGTCCTTATTCAATGGGCCTCGTACCCATTAGAGATAAGATGAGCCAACAATCTCAGCCATTAGATCTTAATCTGACGATCAATAACTTCAATAACTTTTGTATTGCCATCATAACTAAACGCATCAATAACTTTCGTATTGCCATCAGTAACACTTATATCAGTAATACTGAACACATCAATAACTTTCTTATTGACATCATTAACAATTTATATCAATAATACTAATAACGCAATAGTAATTCCCATTTCAATGTACGTGATGCACTCAAGTATGAAAATGTACGGAATATTAAAGAGATGTTATTGAGGCCCTCGTTGTCGAGAGAAATTGAAGATTATGTTTTCATATGCCTATTTTACAACCAACTAAACTAGAGCATATATGGCAAGCACTAAACTACCACATCCTATATCATACATAAAATGAGAACATGAGATAGATTTTTATTATTGGACTATCAAGAACTCACAGAGGTTATGTTGCAATTTGGGTAATTGTCGATAAATTGACTAAATCTTCTCATTTTTCATCCACAAACATGACATATACATTGAATCATTTGGGAAAAATAGAAGGGTGCACATGGACCGGATTTTACCTCAATCCTTGTCCAATCAAACTTTAATGGATTATAACTTTTCTTAATCCAATCCATTAAATATTCAAATCCATCTCATTTTGATCCATCTGTTTGTGAAGTGAATTGAATAGGTCATATTTTGATACTTACATATTCTCCCCTCTTATTCTATCTCATATAAGTAACACTTGCAATTTGGATTACGTTTTTGATGTTGAATAGATATAAAAAGAAGATTGTTGCAATGGATTTAGCCTAAGTGATAATTCAACTGCAATAATTATAAATACTATATGAAATAAATATAGAAATTTGTTATGTTATTTTTTTTGACGGGACGATAGCATAGAACTTGAGAAGAACTTGACCTAGAAGACAACACCAACAACAACATCTTGTATATGATTTGTGTTTTGTGGCTAGAAAATGAGAATGGAAAGAGAGTTGAATCCCGTATCTTCGAACAACAAACCAAGCCAGTGAAGGTGAACCTAAGGAGATGAGATTGGGGCATATGTAATTAATATAAGAGGAAGTATGCTCCATTTAAGAAGGAGATGCAAGGTCCAAACACTTCCAATGTCAATTTGTGAGGTTGACTTATGAGAAGTAAATTGGATGGTTGGATTTTTATGTTTTAATCTTTCAAAACATGTGTTACCCCCCATATTTGGGTAGTTAATGCATGACTCTATTTTATGAACATTTTAGCATGATATTACGTGTTAAATTAAAGTTAAAATGCCACTTGACTAAGAAGAATGTAGGCGAAATTCATTAAGTAGAATAAGAAAGAAAGTTGTAAATGTTAAAAGTTATCATATATAATATTAACGGAGTGGCTCAGATGTGATTTCGTTAGTAATCCATTCCATAATTTAAAGAATTTTCAAAATATCATTCGGATCTAATCCATTAAATGACAAAATCAAATCAATCCAATCCAATGACATCAAATTGATCTAGTTACGCATTTTATCCGATCCACGTACACATATATGTGGATGGAATAGTTTGACTATACAGAGCACTAGCGTCGATCATATCTAGCAGGGATTCTCATCTTACTTTTAAATTTTGGCTAAGCGAGCATAATGTTATGGGTATAGAACTAGCATTTAGCACTACTTTTAATCCACAAACCAATGGAAAAACAAAGTGAACTAGTTAAACCTTGAAAGATATTCTTAGATTATATGCATTCAATATTAAAGATAGCTGGGGTGAACATTTCTCACTTGTGGACTTTATACACATACACACATGGCTCGATCTGTAGAACACATGTTTGTTGGAACGAGACAAGAGAGCATAAGCTAGTCAAACCTAAGTTAATGAGAAACATAAAAAAAGTGAGGAAATCAAGAGATACTTGAAGGCAATGTAGAGTAAATAGAAAATATATGCATGTAAGGGAAGAAGAGATTTTGAATTCCAAACAGATAGACAAAAATGTAATTTTTCAAGTAGCTCCTTGGAAGGATTGGTCACATTAGAATGACAAGTAAATCTGAAATACATTAAAAAAATGGTAGTGTAGTGTTTCATATCTGATTTCCAATCGAGATGTTAAAGATACTTAATGTGTTTCATATTCTCTACTCTTTGAAAATGCATATTAGACTCATTGCATGTTATAAATCCTCAAAAAATATAATTAGTGGAGTATATATCATGTAAGGAGATTCTAGTGCAATTTCTAGACTATAAAGTACAAGGGCTTCATAAAAAGAAGATTCTAGTAAAAGTTTGTGGAGAAGCCATATAATAAAAAAGCCTAAGTGGGAGCTAGAAGATAAAATACAATCCTAATATCCACATGATTCCTAAGATAGCTAAGACATAAAATTCTGAAAATGAAATCTACCTGAAGTAGGGCAGTATTGCGACATTCTCATTCTTAAAGGTTACTAATTTTAATATTGTATGGTATGTACTTCACTTATGAATAAAAATAAATTCATTCTCTTTGAGGTTTATATGAAGTCAACCTTTTTTATGGTTAATATCCATATGGTCCTAGGTTCAACTTCTTCGGGTCATATCTTATGTATTGTCATCAGATCTGCCTTGATGAAGTTATTCCAACACAACTTACTTCTTGTCAATCGAAGATCATTACAAATTTCTATGAAATTTTGAAGCAATGATGGATGCTTGTTAAACATGTAATCTCTATCATTAAGAATAAATAATCATAGTTAAGCAGTTTATTGATTAAAATTATCTATCATAATTCGAAAACCTAATTATTGAAGTGTATGCTAATTAAAATTAAAGATAATTAATCCCGATTAGTACTAAAATCATATAAGGATAATTAATCGAAATTAGTACTAAAAAGCATAGCCGTTGTAATACGCAAAAAAACATAGTCATTGCCACTAATGATATAATGAACATGTCATTCCTCACTGATATCAAGCATAAAAAATAATTTCACGATGAATAATATCTTATGTATATGTTTAACAACCGATGATATTGTGATGGATTTTTTTACATAATATCACTATATACTCTTTTTGTTGTGGTAGTCCAATGCAGTCGCCTCATTTAAATTCTAATATACATAGGCTAAAATATGGCTATCCTCGGGGTAGCCATGCTAGCTTCTCCCATCTGTTTTTGTATTTTTATGCTATTTTTTTAAAGCACATGAAGGATTAACTTAGATTAAAAAAAGGGATATGTGATTTAAATTTCGTAAAAAAACAGATATTCTTAACATGCCCATATGGAAGGGGTTGATCTCAACAATTATAAGATCGTTAAATTTTGATAGGTTTTATGGATATGATAAAAACTTCAAAATGAGATGACTTTTTTACGAGAACATGTTGATATTAGTTGATTGAAAACCCTTCAGGTGTTCGAAAAAAATACCGAAAGAAGGTTACAAAAAGAGAGAGGGAAGCTAGCTTGGCACCCTATTGGAAGTAGCCCCATTATCCATATATATAAGGTAAAATGGGACTGTCCCTAGGGAGCTAACTTGGCTCTTCCCGTCCTATTTTCTTATTTTTTTTGAAAAATACTTTCATAGATTTTCATAACTATATTCCTATATTACGTCATTAAGTTTCGTGTGAAACAAAGCTCCTGCGAGGTTCATCCAGACAAGATCGATTTTTTACCCATATAAATATAGGGTAAAATGGCATTGTCCTCTTGGGGGAGCTAACTTGGCTCATCTGTTCTATTTTTCCTATTTTTTGTGAAAAATGCTTTTATATATTTTCATCACTATATTCTTATATTATGTCATTTAAGTTTCGTGAGAAATAAATACCCCTGCAGCCATAATCCAGACGAGGTCGATTTCATCAATACTGCGACCATTAAAAAATATCTGTCTAGGTGAAGGATGTAGGAGTCTCTATTTCGTACGAAACTTGAATGACATAATATAGGAATATAGTGGTGAATTTTCACGGAAGCATTTTTCAAAAAAAAAGGGAAAAATAGCAAAAAAAAAAACAAGGTGGTAGAGTCAAATTAGCTCCCCAAAAGACATGCCCTATATCAGAACTTAAAGAAATTCCATGTTACCTTCGAAAGTTTTTCAAAAATATAAATATACTTACCTCTCTATTTATCTACAAATATGGCTAAAACTGAGAAAGTTCATTGAACTGCGATAATGGGGGTGACAATTAATGTTTGATATAATTAGAATCGTACATCACATATTTTGCATTAGAGCAGCGATCGCCGTCTACTGCAGGTCGTATTAACTGATGGGTCCTATCCTCCAGATTACATCGCCATTTACTGTTTTGAAAGTTTTAATGGTACTGTTTTTGGTAATGAGATCAACAACTATTTTGTCTCTTAGCTGTTACCCTGTTGCTGTTAAGAAGATGCCCTTAATTTAAACCAGTACCTTGGAAAGAACAGGACAAGATCTGTAGATGCAGATCACCACCAACAACAACGTCTAATCATGGTTTCACGCTGTTTCTGTACAGTTTAATCGAATGAACATCACATGTACCATCTTTTCCTGGTTACTGAAATCGAATCTGTATGTTGAAATATTACGAAATCAACTTGCAGGTTTAGCTGTATGATCTTCTTAATTCCATGATTGGGATGTGCCATTAATGGTTAAGCATCTTCTTGTTGAAGGTGGCACTTGGCATGCATGAATTCTTGAAAAATATTTTTATTCTTGCTTTTTTCAAGGAAAAGATCATCGTTTCATTCATCTAAAATAACAAAATGACGCACATGTATGTTGAAATTACAAAGGGTTACTACAAGGAAAACAAGTTGTGGATACAGAATTGCGTCCACATATGTGGAGCTTGTGGTCACAGAATTAGACTCTAGCCACAACAAGTCGTGGCCAGTAGCCGTAAGTACAAGCAGCCTCATCGCGAGAGTTCTCTAACCACGAATATGTCGTGGCCACGACAAGTAACGACAGAACTTGTCGTGGTCACAACTCTTACATGAATATCTGCCTTACATATTTGAAGACTTTGGCCACGGAATTCAGTGACGGAGAGGGGGGGGGCTTAGCCCCCCCAGCTCTCAACCAAAGTCTATAATTATATTTAAATATATAGTATTATATATAAACTAAATACATTATTTAATAGTTAAAATATACATGTTATGTATAATAGCCCCCCATATCTCAACAAAAAAAATCAATATACATATATATATATATATACACATATGATTTAATTACAACAATTAAGCATTAATATTACATGATGTGCATAATCGGATACTGACACATGTGTATATATCCATCATCGTACCTGTTTATAAATCGCCATGGATTAGTTTTTATTTAGCATATATGGTATAGATAACGATCTTTCTTTCTTTTTCTTTGCATACATAGATACGGATTTGGATACCTCTTTCATTTTTTAAGAATTTAGAACAGATATGATTGCATATTTTTCTAGTATATACATATAAATTAATGGGGCTGCCACCTTCCGGCAGCCAACATGGCTGCCCCCGCGCCGTTTTCGGCGTTTTTTTATTTTTTTCAAAAAATATCGTCATATATATTCATCCCTATATCCCTCCTATATGCCATTCGAATTTCGTCAGAAACAGAGACTCCTTCGGCCTCCATCCGGACAGTCATTTTTTAAAGGTAACAAGATTTTTTAAATCGACACCATCTCGATGGAGACCGTAGGAGTCTGTTTCTGATGAAATTCGAATGACATATAGGAGGGATATAGGGATGAATATACATGGCGATATTTTTCAAAAAAAAAATAAAAATGCCGAAAATGATGCGGGGGCAGCCATTGTTGGTTTCCCCAAGGGGCAGCCCCATTAAACTCGTATACATATGGGTTTAATGTGGCTGCCCATAAGGGGAAGCTAACTTGCCCCCCCCCCTCCCACTCCATTTTCTCCTATTTTTTAATTTTTTTTGAAAATTTCTTTCATGAATATTCATCACTATATTCCTATATTATGCTATTAAAATTTCGTGCGAAACAGAGACTCCTACGACCTCCATCCAGATAGTCATTTTTTAAGGGTAACAGAATTGCTAAAAACTACTCCGTCTGGATGGATGCCGTAGGAGACTCTGTTTCATACGAAATTTTAATAGCATAATATAGGGATATATTGATGAAAATTCACGTAAGAAATTTTCAAAAAAATAAAAAATGGGGAAAATGGGGCGGGGGGAGCCAAGTTAGCTCCACTAAAGGGGGCAGCCTCATTTTACCCTATAGGATACATGCATATTTGTATCCGCATGTTTACATCCCTATTTTTTTCTGCATCGATTTTAAAATAGTATGCGGATACATGTACACATGTCAAAATACGTATAACACATATGGTAAGGAATTGGTAGATATATTTATATTTTTTTCATCCATATAAGTAAAAAGTATTGTATAATGTTACATGTTTGAACGAATTAAATTTAATGACATTACTTAATAGAGTTTAATAGGGTTGCCCCAAACAATGGCTGCCCCCGCGCCGTTTTCGACGTTTTTTTATTTTTTTTGAAAAATATCGTCAGGTATATTCCTCCCTATATCCCTCCTATTTGTCATTCGAATTTCGTCAGAAGCAGAGACTCCGACGGCCTCCATTTGAAAAAATCATGTTACCGTTAAAAAATGACTGTCTGGATGGAGGCCGTAGGAGTCTATGTTTCTGACGAAATTCGAATGGCATATAGAAGGGATATATGGATTAATATACATGCGATATTTTTCAAAAAAAAATAAAAAAAAGCCGAAATATGCACGGGGGAAGCCCCATTAAACTATACTTAATATCACAGTAATAAATATGTATTTCAGTGATGTGAAGAGTTTTGTAGGGATCTTTTTGTCAATACGATGTTTATAGATATTATTTATGTTCAATTATAAATTTATATGGGTATTTTTTTTTGTAAAATATACTTTCCCAATATTAGTTTCAATCAATTACGAAATTATTGGAAGCTCGCCTTATAGATTGAGTTCGTTTCCACAAACCCAACCTCATAAATTAAAACTTCCGTTAATATTCTACATATCCTCCAAATTTCTTTCAAATCCGATACCATTTCCTATTTATCTTAGTGGTTAAAAGTCCAATAAATATTTAAGCAACTTAAATCTTATTTAAAAGAGAACCAGACTCTTTACCATTGATATAAAATAGCAAATGATCGTGGATTTGAGCGAAAATCGAAGAATATGTATAACATTATTCGAAGATTTATAGGTTGGATTTTAAGAAACAAATTTCAACAAAATAGATTTTGTAACTCACATTATAATAGAGGAGTCCCTCCCGAAATACTAACAAGTAAAATGACAAGGTAAATTAGATAAATAAATTTCCCCCCCACCCCACCCTCAAATAATTTATCCCCCCAAGAAGAATTTTCTGGCTTCGTCCCTGACGGAATTGTTCCTATGGGAAACTAGTGGTCACACAATTATCGTGGTCACAAGTTTCCGTAATCACATTCCGTGACCACAATTTATTTTTCTTGTAGTTGGTGTCAAATCGCCTCTGGTTGTCGAGGATTGCTTGAGACCAAAAACACACACCAGAGTTGTCTAAGATTTGTATAGATTTTTAAGGTTAGTATAGAAAGTCAAGACGATTATTTTTATCGGTATGAAAATGCTGTTGTTCAATGATATGAAAGGATCGAAATCTGGATGCAATTTCCTTGGAGGGATGAACATATCACTGGTCTAAATCCTACTATCTATGAACTACAACAAATTGACACAATGAATATTAATTCATTGTCAAATTATCTTTGAATCTTTAAATTTGCATCGACTTTCGTATTCGTTGCTATAGTATTAGCAATGAATCTTATAGCAATGAATCCTGTATAATGTCAAATAGTGTCATGGGACATGATGCGTACTTCGTATGCCGACAAATTTTTCTTAGTTTTTGACAATGCTATTAGAATGTATAGAATTTTTTTCAGAAGATTCTGATCATGTAAATATATTTAAAAATATATAAATAGAGGGATTACATCGAAATAGGAGACAAGGAGACAACAAGCTGCACCGCTAAACTAGTGATGACAAGGAAGTCCTGTCACGGCCACCCAGTAAGCTTTAACAAACTCTCGATACCAAATGAGGGTGTTCACTTGTAAAATCATACATACATATCAATCGACAAAACAAAAGTTCGAAGGAGGTTTTTTTAATTTTGTTGGTAGAAGGGGGTTGGGGGATTTGAACCCTGATCTTTTTGAATTGGGAATCACTACTTCTACTACCGGATCATTAGAGTGGTTCTAAGGAATGTGAGCCGCGTAGAAGTAAATATGAAAAGTAGTAATGCAGGTGTAATCACAATCTTTTGCAAGAATTCAATTGTAAAACTTATTCTCAAAATAAAACTAGAACAACAACCGTCTAAATACAACATAAATCCGGCAAATTCACATTCTAAATATAATAGATGATGTAATCATGATACAAGGGACTTCGCATGATTCGTGAATACAACTGGACGAAGACGATTTTCATCTGGTATAACATTGGAATATCATTTTTTTCATTTTGTTAAAATAAGCTGCTGATCTTTAGAAAATTAACTCGTGAGATGACAAATATTTCCAAATATTACTTTTTCTAACCTAAAATATGTTCGTTCATTACTATCAATGAGCTAGAAACTTAGATGACAACTTACAATCTTAGTCATAGGGCTGTCAGGAAAGCTCGAGCACGATGAGCTCAACTCGAGTTCGGCTCGTTAAGGGCTCGCGAGATGGACTCGAAACCTTAACGAGTCCGAGCCCGAGTTGGGTTTTATGGCTCGTTGCTT
This sequence comes from Ottelia alismoides, assembly GCA_037367405.1. NCBI lineage: Eukaryota > Viridiplantae > Streptophyta > Magnoliopsida > Alismatales > Hydrocharitaceae > Ottelia > Ottelia alismoides. Next base: position 114,464 of record JAZKJV010003738.1, on the reverse strand, counting down.
ATCGAGTCGAGTCCGAGTTGGGCATTGTTCAACTCGGAAGCTCGACTCGGTAACTTGTTTCTCCTCTTAATAAAAAGTTGAAACCATATATACCGAAACTTCCACATTAAGTTTGATATAAAATAGAGGTTAACACTTTGCTTGCCCAAAAATATATAGAAAAGAGTAAAAAAAATCAAAATTACAAATGTCACTTGCATAATTAATGTACAAAATGGAACAATGACTCGTTAAGAGGTTCATGAGCCTGCTCATTTTGAGGCTCGTGAGCCAGCTCAGAAACTCATGACTCGATAAGAGGCTCGTGAGCCAGCTCATTTTGAGGTTCGTGAGCCAGCTCAGAAACACGTAGCTCGATAAGAGGCTCGTAAGTCAGCTCGAACTCGACTAGTTCGAGTTCGAGTTGGTAATCCAAGGCTTGACCCTTATCGAGCTCGAGTTCAAGCTTAGGTTTCTTATCGAGTTCAAGTCCGAATTGACACCAACTCAGCTCGTTGAACTCGATATACAGCCCTACTTAGTTATGACCTTAACTTATCATTGCGATGACAACCTTTACTTCCACTACAAGAAAAAGCAACGTCGATGTCAACTAACATTAACAACGATATATATTAATGTGTTTTTGATAAAAGAGGTATAGTATATACATCCAAAAACATGCGTGGGGACAAACATGTTTCATTGCCTACTATATATAAATATAAACCGACAATATGTAGTAGGAAGTGATGAAATAACCTTAAGCCTCTATTGAAAATAAATATATAGCCTGTTTTAGTACTATAAATAAATAGCTAGGTTATACTGTAAATATAAATGTTTAAACTTCTACTATAAATATGTAGCAAGTTCAAACTCATGCTATAAATATTTAGAAAATTCAAATCTGTATGATAAATATATAAGAAGGTCATACTAAATATGCTATAAATATTTAGCATGTTCAAACTCCCTAATATAAAAATAAAAAATACTATAAATAAGAACTTGCCATAAAATATATGGCAGAGATGTTGGTATATATTGATGGAAAAAGAAAAGCCTCTCTCAAATTGTGTGAGACAATATTTTCCAAGAAAACCCGAGTTGACAGTCCTATTGAGATCATTACGTCATACGATTTATAACAATTCCTTTAATAATATCATGAGCTACTGATGACCATTGAATCAGATCTCATTTAATTTGATGGATCATGTGTCAAATCGTGGCATGTGATTTTTTATCTAAATAAATTGACAAAATCCTTGTAATGTCTTTGTAAAATATTAATCAGTGTAGCTATGGGTTGAAAAAATATTAATCAGTGTATCTAAATAAATGGACATATATCGATAAATCGTTTGCCGCTTCATTTACCACGAGCAGTAAATGGTTTGTCGTACCACATTGGCGGTAAAAACAAGCATCCGCGACGAAAATATGAGCTTCCGACCTTCTCTTGTTCATCCATGCAGTATGGCAAATCAAGCGACAAACGGTTTACCGATATATGCCTATTCTGGGTATTATTTTCAAACCGTACCCTTTTAAGCAATTTTTTTACCCCATCCCTAGGGATGCAAACGGACGGATACATATATGGATATATGTATTATTGTATCATTATCCATTTTTGAAGACGAATACAGATATTGACGGATATTAAAACTAACTTAACATATCTTTAAAAAACGAACACATATATAAAACAGATACTGATCGCATACAAGTAATGTTAGAAATACTCTATAGAATCGACCTAAATATATAGAAATTGGATGGAAAATACATGATATAAATTTATTAAATATAATGCATCATAAAAATTATACAAATATGGCAAAAGGATGTATATAATTATATTATATATGGTTAAAAATAAATCTATGACTATCTTTATATACTAAAATAGATATACGGATATAGATACAGATGTTCGTGGATATCAAAACGAATCCATATTCTTATCTATTTTAAAATAAATATGGATACAAATACCAAAATCTGTATAAAACGAATACGGTGATGGAACGGATACGGATATATCCGTAACTGTTTGCATCCCTACGCCATCCTCATCTTGCAAATGCTTCTCGATCTGAGTGTCAACCTGTCTCAATAGATGTAGGTTGAGACAGATCGATGGAAGTACGAAGTTGAAATAAAAACGGCTGGAAACATCTCTACTAGTAATTAAACAATGAAAACGAATGAGCATCACAAGGATTATTTATGGAGGAGATGAGTATTTAAGGCTGATGACTAATGAGATGTATTGTAAGAGAGTCTTAAATTTCAAGTCGAAGGGGCAAACGGATACGGATATATCTCTCTATCCGAACCGTCATCGTATTTATTTTATACATATTTTGACATCAGTATCCATATCCGTTTTAAAATGGATACGGATATTAATATCATTTTGATATCCGCAAACATCTGTATCCGTATCCGTATATCCATTTTTGGTTATAAATATAGTCATAGATTTTTTTAACTCTATATAACATAATTCTCTACATCCTTTTAACATATTTATATAATTTTTATGATACAAACACGTTTAGTAAATTAATATCCTGTATTTTCCATCCAATTCTTATATATTTAATTCGATTCTATAGAGTATTTCTGGCATTACTCGTGTGTCATTAGTACCCTTTTACATCTGTATCCATTTTTTAAGGATATAGTAAGATAGTTTTAATATCCGTCAATATTCGTATCCGTATTCGTATAAAAAACAGATAAAGATATAATAATACCTATACCCATATCCGTATCCGACCGTTTGCATCCCTAGTTAGGATGGAGAAAAACTATAGGGATTTTATCACTTGTGCCCCTCCGAGATCTCGCAATTTCAGTTATGCCCCTATCTTTTTGGTAATATCAGTTGTGCCCCTCACTTCTTTCTCCGTCATCAGTTGTGCCCTTCCGTCAGATTGACCGTCAATGAATTGATTTAACCATGGTTTTATCAAACTTTGGTGCAGTTAAGAGGGGTATTATTGTCCAGACTCCTCTTCTTCCTCCTCCAACCTCCTCCTCCTCCCTCTCCGCCCAGAGTTCGTCTCCTGCACCTTGCCCCAAATCCGCTTCGGCTCCTGCACCAACTCCCGCGAATCCGGCCTATCATCCTTATCGCTGGCGAGGCGGCTGAATGCAAGCTCGGCCACTGCCTCCATGGTCCTCATTGCCTGCCCCTGCTGCATCAGCACTGGATCGACAACCTCATACAGCTCCCCCCACCTGGATCTTTGACACCACCATATCTGCAAGACCCACTTCCCTCTTCTCCCTCCTAACGTCCACTGCCTTCATCCCTGTAATGAGCTCCAACAGCACCACCCCGAAGCTGTACACATCGCTCTTTTCCGTCAACCTGAAGGACCTGTGGTAATCTGGGTCCAAGTACCCCGGCGTCCCCTGTGGCCCCGTGCACACAAACTCCGCCACGACGGAGCTCCCGCACGAATCAGCAGGCAGCCGCAGAAGCCTCGACAGCCCAAAATCCCCAACCTTGATCCTCATGTCCGCCTCCATGAATATATTCGACGATGTGATGTCACGATGCACGACAAGTGGCTTCACAGAGAAGTGCAGATACTCCATAACCGAGGCCGTCTACAACGCAACATCGACCCGCATGGGCCAAGTCAGCGCAGCCTTCCGCTGTGCACCTCCGTGGAGGTGATCAGCAAGCGTGCCATTTACAACGTAGTCGTAAACGAGGAGGAGCCCGCGGTTGGGCGGCGCGGGGGTGGCACGGGGCATGGGCGACGCGGGGGAGGGGCGGCGTGGGGGAGGGGAGGGGGCGGCCCAGGGGAGCAGGTGCTGTGCGGCGTGGGGCAAGGGCGGCGCGGGGGAGGGGCGGGGCGGGGGAGGGGTAGGCGCGTGGCAGGGGCGGCGCGAGGGAGGGGCAGGCGCAGCGGTGCGGAGGTGCGGGGAGCTCGGAGCGGAGCTGGGAGGAGAAGCGGGCTGGAGAGGAGTTTCGGGTGGAGAGGGAGGAGGAGGAGGTTGGAGGAGGAGAAAGAGGATGGGGGAAGAGGAGGAAGAAGAAGAGGATGAGGAAGAGGGTATAAAATGACCATATAACTCTTTTTTAAAAATTAATACCACTTATGTCCTCAAAGTTAACGTACGTTTGCACTGTGGATGGACGGTCACTAACCCGAGGGGCACAAGTGATAAAATAGCAAGAAGTGAGGGGCACAACTGATATTACCAAAAAAATAGGGGCATAACTGAAATTGCGAGATCTCGGAGGGGCACAAGTGATAAAATCTCAAATTTATATTTCACCGGTTTATCTCCCACAAGGTTTTGATGCATATTTCAACAGTATATTTAGTTCTTGTATGGCTACAGACACAAAATAATATCGGGTCCCCACTTTGGTCACTTTCAAAATAAAGGATTTTAATTGAGAACAAATACATAGACGGAGATTTTCTCTAATCTAACCAAAAGGATATTACCAACATCTATACATGAGTAAAATGGGTTGTCCACTTGGAGGAGCTAATTTAGCTTTCCTCGCTTCATTTTCTTCATATTTTTTTTTAAAAAATAAATATGTTAAAATTCATCACCATATCTTTATATTATGACATTCAAGTTTCGTGAGAAACGAAGACTCCTACGACATCTATTTAAATAGTTTTTTTTAACAGTAACAAAATTGTTGAAATTGACCATGTCTGGACGGAGGCTGTAGGAGTCTCTGTTTCGGATGAAACTTAAATGACATAATATAAGGATACAATGATGAATTTCCACTGATTTATTTTTTAAAAAATATGGTAAAATAAAGCGAGGTGCCAAGTTAGCTCCTGAGACAGCCCTATTTTATCCCATACATAATATGTCTTCTTGCCTTGGTTAAAAGGTGGAGGAGATATCCATTGTTACATGCATAATACAGTAAGAGTTCAATGAGGCTGCCCCAGGGAGAGCTAACTTGGCTCCCTCACCCTATTTCGCCCGATTTTTTATTTTTATTTTTTGAAAATTTCTTCTGTGGAATTTCATCATTATATCATTATTTTATGTCATTAAAATTTCATGCGAAACAGACTCCTACAGCCCCCATCCAGACAGTCAGTTTTTAACGGTAACAGAATTGCTAAAAACGATCCCGTCTGGATGGAGGCCGTATGAGTCTCTGTTTCGCACAAAATTTTAATGACATAATATATAGATATATTGATGAAAATCCACGGAAGAAATTTTCAAAAAAAATAAAAAAACCAAGTGAAATGGAGCGGGGGAGTCAAGTTAGCTTCCCCATGGAGGAAACCCCATTTTACCCGTATATTAATTAGTGCTCCTAATATCAATCTCTTCTCCTTTTGACTTGATATCCAATTGCGTTCACAGTTGCCACATACATTATCCAACAAATATAGGAACTATTTCTCTTTAGTGGAGCACAAATAATGACGATAGTGATGATGAATCGACTATACATCATGAATAGTACATGCTAACATACGTAGTGGTGGTTGGTTTGTTTCTTTGTAGCCGTCCATTTCGCCTCTCTTCATCAATGGACGAGATTTCAAGTTGCTATAGATTGCAATTATACTCATTCGTTTATTGGCTAATGTCCACCTCCATCTCCCTATCAAGATCTCAGACTCCATAAGTCGCATAGGATTTATTACAAAGGCTTTATGGAGGGTCACATGCCTCCCTTCACTTTAATTTTTCAAAGGTATACTAACTAATGAGGACTTAAGTTAGTGAAAGAAAATTGTAGAATAATTGTATTCTAATGAGGACTTAAGTTAGTGAAAGAAAATTGTAGAATAATTGTAAATACAATGGAAATTTCAATTAAAAGTCCACAAAGATCACCTAAAAGGAGCATTCACATCATTAGACGTCGATTGATATGTTTTTTTAAATCCTTAATTTACTGTTCCCGACATAATGTTCGATGATTAAAGCAGCTCAAACAGCCCAGCTCTGCTTCATCAGACCAACCAGCTCACCTCACACACGTTAAGTCAGCCATCCCACTCGATCATTGAAGGCTCTTTGATTATTCTTCGGTACTCTTTCATTCATATTTTTTTAGAAAGATCCAATGAAATAGTTACAAGATTACTCAGGTCGTGCAAAATATAAGTGTTAAATTTTTTAAAAAAATGAATGTTTTAATGGGTAAAATGAGGTTGCCTCCAGAGGAAGTTAACTTGACTCTCCCATCCCATTTTTTACTTTTTTTGAAAAATGAATCTGTGGAAATGCATCACTATATCTTCATATTATGTTATTTAAGTTTCGTGTGAAACAGAAACTCCATGACCTCTATACAAACAGACATTTTTTAAAGGACGCAGAATTGTTGAAATCGATTTTGTTTGGATGAAAGTCTTGTGAGTCTCTGTTTCACATGAAATTTGAGTGACATAATATAGGGATATTGTTATGAAAATCCACGAAAATATTTTTCAAAAAAATAAAATAGAAAAAATAGGACGGTGAGAGCCAAGTTAACTCCTCAAGATCGTATTGTTTTTCCATGATCATTAGTATTGTTTATATATTTCTTGACATAGGCTTATTATCAATTTGAAAAAGCTTATTGTTGCTATTATATTCATTGTAAATTAGATAAAATATAGCACTCAAATTTTAACTTTCATATTAAGTTGATACCGTATATTTAATATTTATGGATTTTAATTTTAATAGGAAACAAAATAAACGCGTGTTAAATAAGAGAAAGATGGGACTGGTGCCTTAAAAGCAACCAAGAATTTTGTGTGCTTTTTAAGAGGATTAATGTGACTTCGATGTTAGCTTTAGAGGTGTATAAGCTAGATGTGAAGATAAATAGCCAATAAAAATTTAAAGCACAAGAAACTACAATTTGAAGATCTTTAATGTCCGGATATGCTTGACATTAATAAAGGATATCCGTAATATTAAACCTTGATGACAAAATTAGGAATATATGATTGAAATGGAACTCTGAGGCCCTGTTTGGTTGGAGAATAGGCCCTGGAATAAGGTGCCAATTCTCCTCCCGACACAGTTTCCAGTAGTACGACTATTCCTCATTATTCCATCTTATTTCGCTCTTATTCTTATCTTTATCCCACCTTACCTACCTCTATTTCACCTTATTTTCCTTATTCCTATCCTCCAGCCGAACAAAGAATATACCCTTATTCCCCATCTTTATTCTTCCTTATTCCTGAACCGAACGCACCCTGAGGGTGTGTTTGGTTTGCGGGTTATCTGAGGGAGGATAACCCATTTTTTTTATTTTGATGTTTGGTTGGTGGGTTTAGAGTTGGGAGTGTTTATGTGATGTAATTGTATTGAAATTTGAATAGTGAGTAGAAGTTGAGTATTTTATAAATTTTTGATGATATGATGGTATAATATAATTTTTTTTTGAATGGAGAAAGAGTGAGCCCCACTAAAAGGTTAGATATATGGGTTTTGGGAGGTAACATCTCAAAGTGAGGGGTAACCCTCAAACGAACGCCCCTGAGGGTTTCTCTCGGAGACCCATCCAAATCAATAACACTTGAAACTGCCTAAAAAAACACTTTCGCCCCCAAACAATCTCATTCCTTGGATTTTCGATGAACTGTTGGGATATGCACAACAGATCCTATGTTTTCACTCGCAACAGAAGATCAGAACCCAAAAAAATAAGAGATCAATACACCTTCAAAGAATGAAGTAGAAGTTTCTGTAGTTGGTTTGTGGCAATAACCCTTCTTTTCTCTTTCAATGTGTAGTAATAGTTTCAATTAGTTGATAATGTTGGTGGCAATATGTAATTTTACTTCTATTTTTTTGTCCCTCCTTACATGTTTGTTTTAGCTCCCACACCACCCCCTTTAATGCATATAATAATTTTCTTTTCTAACAAATCTTGTTTCAATTTTTTTTTGCAAAAATGGGTTTTTCCCAAATTTAAATGAAACCAGCAGAAATGTGAACAGGGTTGGAGAAATGTTGTGGATACCAAAATGATGTATGCGTTAGCTGGATAAATTATAGATAAGCTATGTACAGTGATACTATATAATTATATCCTAGACCGAGTCGATATGATGTCAGCATGACGTCGCTGTGACATCAAACATAAAACAGATAAAAGCCAACAAGATTTTGGTTTGATTATCAACCAATACTGTCTACATCTTCCCAGTAGAGAGAATTTCCACCATATCCAGAAAGAGCATACAAAGCAGCAAACATACATAGATCGAAACAACGGTTATCGAGCAACAGAATAAGGAGACCTAGATAAGATGAGGAAAAATTCAACAGCCCTAGCATCTAAATGGTTTCATATAGATTCGAACTCCATTCACCGGATATGTACTGACTGTCGAATTTTCTCGCATCAAACTGGGAAGTTAACTAGACAGGTAAGTTGTCCAAGGCATACATGAAATTACACTTTCAGTATGTATATGGATTTCAGATTGTACAGATATCAATTTATTCTATCCCAAAGTTTCAGTCACTAATCAATCGCGAAAAAAACAACAGGTACCGCTGACGATATGTCGTGGAGCAGAAATAAGGTAGCAAAAACAATGATAATTTCATCATCTCACAACTGATTTTTTCCTTAAGTGGTTGAAAATAGGGATATTTACCCAGCGAACCCTGAAATCTTTCAAAATTACCTCTACGACCTTTGAAACATCGATATTCCTCCCTAGACCCCGTAATCTTGCTAACCATTACCGTGCAGACCCTCTGGTTAACCTCCATCCATTTGTCAGTTAAAACTAACCGGATTCCGTTATTAAATGTAACAATATACCCATCTTGTTTGTCAAATTTACGGTTATTGCCATTCCACCCCTCCCTCCTCACATCCGTTTCCCACCGCCGCCTCCCCGTCGTCCTCGTCGAAGCCCCGGCTCCCGTTGCGTCACCTGAAGCCCCAAGTCGAGCCCCCCGCTGACTGCCGCTCGAAGCCCCCAACACCCCCCCCCCCCCGTTGCGCCACTTGAAGCCCCACCGGCTGCGGGCGTCGCCTCCCCTGCTCCAAGCTCTGCTGCCAACCGTACCTCCCCCCTCGGGGTGCCGCCTCCTCAGGTCGATGCCCCTTTCCAAGCAGAAGCTCGAAAAAGGGCGACGCCTCCCCAGGTCGATGCCCCTCTTCTCCGACACGGTGCATGATCTGAAGCAGTGCCGCTGTGCCAAGCTGATCCTGATTGAGAGACATATGCCGCAGTGCCGCTGATCCTGACCTGTTCGAGGATCGAAAGAACACATGAGTGAAATTGCATAAAGGAATAGCACAAAAACAACAAAAAAGATAAGATCTTGATAAAGTAATAAAGAGTAGGAAGCAAAAACAAAATCTTACTTCACCAGGTCGCGATTGAAGCAATGCCAACGTTCTTGTACAGTATGGCCAAAGCGAGAACAATCTGCAGAGGGAGCATCCATATATCATGAAGGTACCACGAGTAATCCCCCACCCTCTGCACATCGACAGCCATGTAATTGATGATCTCACCGCTAGTGTGGCTCTGCCGGGAGATGCTCGACAGCTTCAACCCCTTCCGATAAACCATAGCCGTCAGGATGGCGCTAGCTAAAGACGGCAAAGAAACCATTAACGGCAGCCTCCTTCCAGAAAGACCGCAGGATGGCGCTAGCTAAAGACGGACTGTCCGCCTTCGTCTTCTCCCAATTCAAGTTCAGGATCTTGTACGAGGTCTTCGCACGATCCTTCGGTGCCAGCAGCGGTATATCCTTGAGCTCGAGCGGCTTCCTGTACCCCCTCGACAAGAGGGAATTGAGCCAGGAGAGCGTGGCAATGCTGAAGATACCGGCATCAGCATAAGGCGTGACCTTGAGGCACCCAGCCTCCTCCTCCTCCTCCTCGGAGAGCAACGGCTCCCGGAGCCCGGTATCCTCACGTCGCACCCGTATCCCCGTGGCACCGTGCACCGCGGCGTAAACCAAGAAACAGAGCGCCGGGATCGATGCATAGTTCGCGACGACGTGGGAATCGAGCACCACAGATTTCTCGAGGATCCCCTGGGTATCAACATACCCGATAAACAGGCAAATCGAGAACGCCAGCAACCACCATAGTCTCACCAATACAGGGAGCCGCTCCACGGCGTTAAACCGGCAGCGGAGGGTCGATATGCCGAGCGTGAGCCATGCCAGGGACTGCACGCAGGGCAAGTAGAGGGCAGAGCACGCACCATGATCGAAACCGGACCCTTTCTTGGCAAGAACACTAATAACTTCGAACCCAATTACCGCTACTTGCAGGATTAGAATATAGAAGCAGCAGGCGACAGAGGCATTAAATAGCCATCCGATCATATGTGGTTAGATTAACTCGTTTTTAACCTAAAGAAGTTAACTCTGGTTTGGCCAATTTAACGGTAGGGTTCGTGAGGTAAGACGGAGCAAGATTACAGGGTCTAGGGAGGAATATCGATGTTTCAAAGGTCGTAGAGGTAATTTTGAAAGATTTCAGGGTTCGCTGGGTAAATATCCCTTGAAAATATAGCAGTACGACCACAAGAGCTTTATTATGATATAAGAAAGAATTACTATTAACAAAGGGTTACATGTGTAACATCTTGAATTGCTCGATTTTCAGTTTCGTATCTTTTTTTTTTACAAAGAAGGAAGGAATGATAACACATTGTTATGCAGTGGATCTGAAATGTGATCAAGAAGGTTCTGTATGGGACCCTTACCCGTCAAGGCCGCTTGAAGAGAGAAACCCAGCCATGCTAACATGGCCAGGCGCCCATTCTTGATCTCTTTGACCTTGAGGTCTTCGAAGGCGACGGGGTCTTTCGAGAGCCCGAGAGGATCGAATAGGAACCCTCCTGGGTAATTTATGTCACCCGGTAGGTAGATCCCCAATGGCTCCAAGGCTTCTATTCCACAGTATCTGGCATACTCTGGCCCAACCTGAGGGGCATACAAAGCAAAAAGAAACTCATCAACTCGAAATGCCAATCCTTATGAATCAAAAAGTTGACTTGCTTTAAAGCTGCTAATGGTTTTTAGGAAGGAGAAATGCATCATACAAGCAGACGGAGTTGAGGTAAATATCTATTATCATTTAATCCATTATAATTTAATTTCAATAATCTTATAGCAAAAATTACAGTTGTTTGGTAAATCCTTTCACGCCATTTAAAACTCTGTAGAGTGATTTTTGCAATCCAGACAACGTTAGAAGTAAGGATTTTTACATCTTGAACCCTATAAATCTTGTAAATTACCTTCTCGGCTCTATTCATAATTATCACCTAAGGGCCGCAAATTTGTTAGTTCTTACATTATATATCATGCGGTTAACTTACATCTATTTGACTATTAAAGGTAGATGGAAACCATAAAAAAAGACATATTTACCCTTAATATCGATCAAATTTACTAAGGGATATTTAAATCCATAACCTTGAGCAATTTCGTAATTACCCCACGAACACTTGATAATCACGAATTACACCCAAGACCCTAAATAACTGTTCCGTTTTACACACAAAACCTTCCGTTAGTTTGGTTCATTAACTCATGCAGACGACTGAGTTAATCTAACCAATATGTGATCTAACGGTTGGGATTAACCAAAAATTAAAAAGAAAGGAAGGAGACAGGAGGTGGGTGGCGAGGAAGAGGAGAATCCTCTTGCAGGCGGGCGATGGGGTCTTTCATGATGACGGAGGGCGACGACAGGGGTAGGCCTTCCACTGGGCAAGTGGCTTGCAGGCAGGCGAGACCCTAAGGCTTGTAGGGGGGGGGGGGGGGGGGGGGGTTGCTGATGGGAAGGGGGTAAGGAAGGTGTCGACCGAGGGTTGCAGACAGAGGTTGGAGGGGGGTCTTTGAACGAGGGCTTGCAGGCGGGGGAGGGACTTTGATAGATTGATTTTGGAGGAGGAAGGGCAGAGGAGGTGGTCAGGAGGGGAGGAGAAGGTGGTCAGAGGTGGGAGCTGGAGGGATGAAGCAGGGGAGGAGCCGAGGAGGAAGGGGATAGTGGTCTCATTTGTAAATAATGAAACTTTAAAGGCTATAAAATATAAAATACTTAACAGATACCCTCATAGTTGACGAGAAATTAGATGGAAGCTAACACGGGGCTATGGGTGCAAGAGTTAAGCACTACTCAGTGTCTTGGGTGTAATTCGTGATTATCGAGGACTTCTGTGGTAATTATGAAATTACTCAGGGTTATGGGTGTAAATATCCCATTTACTAAGTCTTGAGATATTTGTTATTTTTTGTTTCTTTTATGTATTCTTTATTCTCTTTATCCTTTTATATAATTTACCCAACGTGTATCTCCTCTATATAAGAGAACCATAGGGCCTCATGAATAACCAGGGTGTTGTTTTCCCCCAACATGGTATCAGAGCAATGGCCCCAAATCAAAGTTCTCGCACCCCATTTGTGCCCTAGCCTCCACCTACCGCCCTCGTACAGATCGCACAACGCCGCCACCCATTGCATATGGCTCCTGCGTAACTTCCAACGGCAACCGACACCCCCGTGCGGCCCCCAGCTGCAGCAACAACCTTCCGTGCAACTACCCCCTCCCTCCCCCAACCGTCGTGGGACCCTCCGTACCGCCCACAGGCACCGCAGGACCCTCCACGTGGCCCCCAACTACCGTCAAACCCCTTAGCGCGCGTCTCTACAGGTCCCTGAGCGCCACCACAACACCGCCTACGGCCCCTGGACCTGTTGCTCTCCTCACCGTCGAAAAACTACAGTCTAAAATCGTCTGATTTTGACCAAAAACGTGATTTTAGGCCTATAAAACATGTTTTTCGGTCCTAGCGTGGATCGATGATTAATGGGGATGGTTGTATGAGTCTCTACACGTACAACCAATCCTCTATATGATCATGTAGGATCCCTTGGATCGGTCTAGTTCCCCATTCATTCCGTTTTGAAGTTTTTCCATCACGTCAGAACACAAGGGTGATGTCTTCTCTTCGTCTGGTGCCTTCAAGGGCCTAACTTTCATCGTGAATATGGATGTGACCAACTACGAGTTGTGGTCCATGCAGTTTATGACCCTAATACAGTGGAATAACAAGGAGCATATTTTGACAGAGAATGAGCTGACGGACAAGGCTAGGGACAATGCTTTGTCGAAGAAAGACGACGCTACGCGCATATTTGACTCTCTGGGACTCTCAGTACAGAGATTGTCAATGATATTGTGAACCAGCCCGCTGCCAAGGCGATGTAGGATATTCCGGCAGCTACGTATGCCCAAGCGAAGAATGAGGCCAAGACTCTTCAGCTCCAGTTTGATATATACACGGTTAAGCAGAATGATCGTCCTCAGCATACCTTCTATTCTTTTTTTCGAGGCATGTTTGAGAAATTTCACAGCTCCATGCATGTTACCACTTCCACGGAGCAGCAGATAGCATACAAGAACTCCAAGATGCTTGGACTTTCTTGACAGACCTGGATCAAGAATACGAAGCGGCACGTGCACAACATCTTACATGTGCGACCATATTTCCCATGGAGGAGGCTTACAGTCGCCTCAACAGACTGCTTATCCCACCCAATGCCATCACACCAACTCCTCAACAATGGTTGCATCTCGTGGCAGAGGAGGTTTTACTCATTTCAGAGGGTGTGGTCCCCGTAGCAAAAGAGGTGGATGTTAGCATGGTCCCTGCACCTATTATCGTCGTCCAGGTCACTCTGAAGACACATGCTATCAGATGCATGGATACCCTGCATCTGCTCGTATGGTAGAGCAGACACTTTGGCTCCTCAGGTTGATTCACGCCTTGATGATCTCGTCTCCCATATGAGGGAAATAACGACTCATGTCATTGACACTACTACAAGTTGCTCAGATGTCTTAGCAACTGTTAGAGCCTCTTCGAGCTCCTCAGGTATAGCATATGTTCTTATCAGTTGTAGCAAAGCACATTTGACATAATGGATCACAGACTGGTGCTTCTCACCATCTGTGTGGAGACAAAGCTAGGATGAGCTCTATCTCAAGACTTTCTCCCCAATGGCTAGTGCGCTAATCTTTCAGCGGTTGCCAATAAGGGATGGCCAATTTTTCAGTTTGATGTAAAGAATGTTTTCCTCTATGGAGATTTACATGAGGTTAGGAGGAGTGTGTGTTGACTTTGTAAAACCATCTATAGCCCAAAATTGAGTCCTCGGGCATGGCTTGATAGACACACTACTGAAATCAGCACTCTTGGCTTCCAGAGAACATCTGATTACTCAGTTTTTGTCATAAGATGACCCACTGGTACTGTCATATTTGCAGTTTATGTTGATAATATGGTGTCACATGTGATGACGATGAAGACGTATTAGAGACTAAGGCTTTCCTTCAAAAGATCTTCGGCATGGAGGACCATGACCAACTTAGCTGCTTCCTTGGCATAGAAGTGATACGTACTACAGAAGGACTTCACCTCTCACAGAGGAAGTACTACTTAGACATCCTGATTAAGGTCGGGCTACTTGGATGCAAGTCGTCTGGTATCCCTGCGGACCCAAGAAAGCACTCTACTCCAACTGATCCTACATTTGAAGATATTATACGATACAGAAGCCTAGTTGGCAAACTGCTTTACCTTACTGTCACTGGGCGAGATATATCATGTGATGTAAGCATAGCCATCCCAACACATGAAGAAATCACTTTACAGTCATTGGCAGGATGTTCTTATGATCCTACTCTACTTGAAGGAAACCCCAGGGCAAAGCCTCTTCTATAGGGTCAATGGCCACATATCTGCTTATGCTGATGTAGATTATACTAGTTCACCTGAGGATCGTTGCTCCACTGCAGGATATGCAATGATGATTAGTAGAAATCTTATCACTTAGCGAAATAAGAAACAGATTGTAGTCTCCAGATCGAGTACAGAGGCAAAATACAGGGGGATGACTCATGCTACCTGTAAGATTACTTGGTTACTCTCGTTCCTAGATGAACCTGGTATTGTTGTCACTGCACCTGTTCCTCTGTATTGTGACAAGTCCACTACATATATTGCTACGAATCCTATTTACCATAATCAAACTAAGCATTGACTGCCACTTTCTTCGTGATGCTGTACGAGGAGAAAGATTACTACTCCATACATCTCCACTGATATTCAGCTTGCAAATTCATTCATGACGGCACCACCAAAGAAACGCCTCTTGTGGATAATCTCCAAGTTAGGCATGATCAACAAATATGCTCCAACTTGAAGGAGAGTGTTAGATACGGTTTTACTTTATTCTACTTAGTTGTAACCTCTCGAGGTCCTTTTATGTAATTTCTCGTCTTTGAATGCTCTAGGGATTCGATCTATAAAAGAACGCCTAAATCTCTTGAATAAATCAATTCATTGTGTTCTCTCATCTTTTTCCACAATCTCTATATATAATAATTCATAAATATATATTATACAATTATATTACTACTACTATTGCATCAAAGAAACCATGTAGATGTCGAGTAATTGGTTTTAGTTAGCATAAACAATTTCACATCAACAAATGATATTCTATTGTTTATACAATACAATAGGTATGATATATGTTCAAGAGAGTGTTTTTTTGTAAGAATGTAAGATATTCACAAGTTCATGAATATACATAATCACATATACAAAGTAACATATCTTTGAATATTCTCTTAACATGAAAGATATGAAACAATAGGACAAAAATCTAGAGTGCTCAAAGGAGGATATTCTATAGAATATTTTCTACAGAATATTCTCTTAACAAATATCCACAGAATATTCTATATAGAATACTCTCTTAACAAATAGCCACATAGAATATTCTCTATAGAATATTCTTGTAACAAATAGCCACATAAAATATTCTCTATAGAATATTCTCTTAACAAATATACTCTCAACACTCCCCCTCAAGTTGGAGCATATCCATCGAACGTGCCCAACTTGGAAGCAATCCATGAGAGGCGCTTCTTCAACAAGGCCTTTGTAAATATGCCTGCAAGCTAAAGATCTGTCGAGATGTGTGGTGTAGCAATCTTGCCTCCTCGTACAACATCACGAATGAAATGACAATCAATCTCGATGTGGTTGGTGATATCAATGTTGAGTTCTTGCAGAAAAGTTAGTAGCCAAGTAATTTCACATGTAGCCTGAGCCATTGCCCTGTATTCTGCCTCTCCACCGAATCGGGAGACTACAGTCTGCTTCTTGCTCCTCCAACTAACAAGATTTCCTCCTACCATCATAGCATAGCCCTTAGTGGAGCGACGGTCCTTACGCGAGCTTGCATAATCAGCATTAGGATAGGCAACAACATCAGTGTATCCATTTGCCCCATAGAATAGGCCATGTCCGGGCGATTCCTTTAGCTATCGAAGGATCAGAAGAACGTCCTCCCAATGGCTGTAACAGGGTTTTTCTATATATTGGCTAGCTCTACTCATAGCATAGGATATGTCTGGTCTAGTAACAGTAAGATACAACTGTTTTCCAACAAGGCTTCTGTATCGTGTAGTATCTTCAAATGGAGGATCATCAGAGGTAGAGTGTTTCCTTGGTTCTGCAGGAATACCAGAGGGTTTGCATCCAAGTAATCCAGCCTCAGTTAGTATATCTAGGCAATACTTCCTTTGTGACATATGAAGTCCTTTCTTAGTATGTAAGACTTCTATGCCCAGAAAATAACGAAGTTGACCCAGATCCTTTGTGACAAAAGTCTTTTGCAGAAAAGCCTTAGTCTCCAACACCCCTTTATCATCGTCACCTTTAACAACCATATCATCTACATATACATCAAGTATAACAATACCAGATGATCCTTTTCGGATGAAAATAGAGTAATCAAATGTAGTTCTTTGGAACCCTAGAGTTCCAATTTCTGTACTTAGTCTGTCAAACCATGCCCTCGGACTTTGCTTCAGGCCATAAATTACTTTGGAAGTCGGCACATATACTCCCCCTCGGCTTCGTACCCTAGAGGTTGCATCATGTAAACCTCCTCCTCTAGATCGCCATATAGAAATGCATTCTTGATATCCAGTTGAAAAATATTCTAGCCCTTTTTTATTGCCACTGAGAGGATGGTTCGTATGGAGCCCATTCGAGCAACAAGAGAGAAGGTCTCGAAGTAGTCAACTCCATATGTTTGTGTAAAGCCTTTTGCCACAAATCTTGCCATCAATCTGTCAATGGAGCCATCTAGAGACTGCTTTATAGTAAAAATCCATCAGCAGGCAACATGTTTTGTTCTATGGGGACACTGCACAAGATCCCATGTCCCTCGGGAATTAAGAGCGTCCATTTCTTCATCCATTTCTTTTCTCCATCTAGAATCCTTCAGTGCACTATTATGATCTCTGGGAACTGAAATTGTCATAAGAGCATATGCATATCTTTTGTCAGAGTATGATAATCTATTAGTGGACGTGAAATGAGATATTGGATGAAGTGCGATGGGAAGCTCAGTGTACATTGCCTCTTGGTTCTGGTAGTGCGATGGGAAGCTCTTGAGGATCATTCGGGATAGAGTTGGTGGCTCCATCCTTATTCAAGATGGCTCTTCCATGCTAGAATAGAAGGAGGAAGAGCTCTATATCGAGAGATTGCTACTCAGATATCGGCATCGGATGGTCAGGAAGTGGTGCATGTGGACGGATTGAAGGAAGATGTGAGGTCAGGGTTAACACTACATTAACTGCTTGTGTGAGGAGGGTTATGCTTCCACTATGGTCATACCTGTGTATACGGAAGCTGGGAACCATGATGCTCCAAGTCTGTGAATAGGCAGCTGGCATATTCTCCTGCAACAAAGGAACAGGTAAAGGAATAGGAACAAGACCAGAGACATGTTTTCTTTTATACACAATAAGTGGAGCATGAATGTTTAATGGTATATATGACACGTCTTGAGTAAAGAAGGAAGTTTCTTCAAAGAATGTGACATCGACAGATATGTAATACCGATGGACAAAAGGATCATCGCATGTGTACCCTTTTTGAGTCTGAGAGTAACCTGAGAAAACACATTTAATCACACGAGGAGATAATTTATCGGGAGTGTGAAAATTATGAAAAAATGATGTGCATCCAAAAATCCGCAGAGGCAAAGGGACGGGTGAGTCATTTGGGTATAGTAAGCCAAAGGGAGTAGAGTCGTTAAGTGATGCCGAGGGGATCCTGTTTATAAGGTGGATAGCAGTCAATATAGCATCTCCCCAATAATTCTTGGGAACCTTCATATGGGTAAGAAGAGAGCGGGCAATATCAAGAAGATGTCTTAGTTTTCTCTCTGCTACTCCATTTTGTTGAGAGATATATGAGCAAGCTTTTTGATGGATGGCGCCATGGGTGGCAAAAAAAATGTCAGATCTTTTTTTGTAAATTCCAAGGCATTATCAGAACGAGATATTTTAATAGTAGTGGAGAAGATATATTTGACATAATGAAAGAAATTCTTGACAGCGTTATAAATTTCTGATCGTTCCTTCAATAAGAAGATCCAAGATAATCGATTGTAGTCATCCACAAACACAACAAAGTATCTATGACTACTTAGTGTTTGGACAGGACAAGGTCCCCATATATCACAATGAACAAGAGAAAAAGGAGAACTACGGTGAGGCTCAGTCCGTGTAGGAAAGGAGGCTCGATGATGCTTCTCAAACTGACACGCCTCACACTCAAAGGGTTTGAGGGTCGAAAGTCTAGGGAACATCATGGAGAGAGCTTTCCTTGAAGGATGACCTAGACGAAGGTGCCATAGAAAAGGATCGTCAGAGATGGATACTGCACTCGTAAAATTGGAATCAGAAGGGATGTCGAGGTAATAGAGGTCGTTCCTCTCATGTCCCCCACCAAAGATCTGCCTCGTCTGGATGTCCTGAAAATAACAGCAGAACTCGTCAAAAATAACACGGCAGTTAAGTTCACGACATAGCTTCTGTACAGATAAGAGACTGAGAGGAAAACCAGGAGCACAATGAACATCTGTTAATCGTAGCTTGGGAGAGAAATCAATAGTACCAACAACAATAATTGGGGAATGATCCCCATTAGCAACACAAACAGTCTTCACTAATGAGGACGGATGGGAAGACGTGAGCAGGTTTTTCTCTCCCGTCAGATGGGTATAGGCTTCAGAGTCAATAATCCATGCATGTTTATAGGTAGAGACTGAGTTTTCTACTGTACTTGAGGTAGTAGCTAGACTAGCAGAAGAGGCGGAGACGATATTATTGCCAACAGAGGAAGCAGAGTCTTGTAGCAGTAGTCGCAGGCGAGTATATTTAGAAGCAGTAAATGGGGTTTGTACCCCTATAGTTTGCTAAGTAGATGTATCTTCAATTACATCAGAAGATACTTCATCATAGGCATTATTGGCATTAGGCTACATGCCAAACGTTGCCCAACACCTGTCAGAATGATGATTCCAGCGTCCACAGTATACACAAACTGGCTATCGAGCAGCAGATGAATCACGACCACGATCATGGCCCCGTCCAGAATCACGACCGCGTCCAGATTCACGACCGCGTCCATATTCACGACCACGTCCACGTGCAAAGTTTCGACCCATGCCGCCTTGACGCCCTCTATATCCTGAGGATGTATAATGAGTTGTTGTCTCTGTAGTAGTGTAGATGGTAGATTGCTGAATGGGAGCATCAAACTCCTATAAGCGTCCAAAGATGGTCTCAAGGCTCGGTAGAGTGTCCGCCATTAGAAACTGATCTTTCACCGGCTTGTATTTTGGATTCATTCCTGATAGAAATCAATAAACTTGCCATTCAGCGCGTTCACCTACTTGTTCATCACAACATGCAGGCTAAAAGATAAGGAGCTCCTCAAAAAGGCTTGTAAGATGCCTATAGTACTCAATAAGACCCGAATCTCCCCGAGTGACTGACCACATCCTCGTGTATATGTCAGAAAAACTAGACTTGGTCATCTTCTGAGAGTATGTGCACTCCAGATTTTCCCATATCACCTTAGCAGTTTCTTTGTAAAGAAGATTAGCAGCAATATTTGAATCGACACTGTTTATCCAAGGTTTGAAAAAACTAAAAACGAAACGAGGCGTTTTCCCTGGAATCGAGGCGAGGCGTAGCCTCGAGGCGGTCGAGGCGTAAGCCTCAGTTTACAAGGATAAATATCTATAAAAACTACAATAAATATATACTAAATGAAATTATATATTCTAACTAACATATGATATATATCACTATAAGACATGATAAAATTGTAAAGATAAAAACATCGAAAGAAAAATATACAAATGTATGAGAATGCATCTGTTGGTATTCATCAGAATTCTAACTATCTAACTCAAGTTGAAGAACCAGTGTATGCACCCCTCCTACCATAACATACCCAAGTTTTATTTCTATTCGGATATATGGATATGTTTGTATGAGAATAGTACATGACCTCCCCTTGAATTTTATCTTGTTTGTCCTTCTCGGCATATTGCATAGCTTATTGTGTAACAACTCCTTAAAATTAAGTTTACAAGTAATGCTTTAAATGATATTGGCGGATTTGTATGTTTAGGGTATAACTTAAGAGTTTTTGACATAATTGGACATGTTTAATGGTAAATATGAACATGAAAGTGGCCAAATTTAAGCATTCATCTTGTATATTTATATCCTAAACAACTAGACTTTTATAAACATATGAAATTACTAATAGGATAAATGATTAACATAAAAATTAATTTGAAAATAAAAAATGCCTCAGGGACCGCCTCGCCTCTACCTCGACCGTCTCGACCAACTGAGGCATTCGCCTCTCAGAGGCCCCCTGAGGCGGCCGTTCTGGGGCGGTTTTAGGCTGCCTCGCCTCGAGGCATGTTTTTTGAACCATGTGTTTATCATCCGGGTGATAACTTGACAATTGTCAACAAACCATGTGTTGTAGTCTTTGTCAGTTTCTGCAGGCGAGTCCTTCGTAAGAACATAGCTTTTTTTTAACCACCGATAAATATTTTAAACGACCGAGACCATAGAACATAATTTTCAGACCCTTTTAATTTGATAGAGGTGCCTTGTACTATCAAAGAAGAAGTAGGTACACGGGCTTGGTCTCAGTGATCGTCATGGTGGCGTCTTAGGTCAAGAAGAAGTGACCTAGAGAATGTATCTTGTTCTTAACTGAACATCAAGTGCCTACCTTGCAACAATAGACAATACATAGCAATCAAGAGCCCATGTTGTTGCACAGAGGGAGGTCGAGCGTACAAGGGCGAGGTGCGATGGAGGTGCGAGGGCGTTGGGGGCCAGAGGCGGCGCTCCCTAGAGTCGCGCTTGGGGCGGCGCTGGACCACCTGAAGCCACTAACGATGGTGTGGGCTCTACCGCAGGTGGGCGACGGCTCCTTGGGGAGGACTTGGGGCTGACGGTGGCGGAGGGATTTAGATCAGAACACTGGTCTAGGACCGTTGCTCTGATACCATGTGGAAAAATATGAAAGAATGAAAAGACTTATCTTATTCAAGAGGTCTAGGGGTCCTTATATAGGACAAAAACCTAGAGTGCTCAAAGAATATTCTCTATAGAATATTCTCTTAACAAATATCCACAGAACATTATCTATAGAATATTCTCTTAACAAATAGCCACATAGAATATTCTCTATAAAATATTCTCCTGACAAATAGCCACATAGAATTTTCTCTATAGAATATTTTCTTAACAAATATAGTCTCAACAGTTACTATATTATATTGTGTCATATATTCAATTTGTGAATAACCAATTAAGGATATATAACAATATAATTTGTGAATATTTGAAGCTTAGTATTTTCTCACATTATAGTTATTTAGTAATAATTTTGATACTATTTTTTTATAAACGGGTGCTTACATCTCGACCTTGTCCATCCACACCACTGAGACCACAAATATTGAAGAACCTCCACAAATACCGGAGAACCTTGCTATAGAAAACTTTACAGAACATCCTGACACCGTCTCAAATCTGAGCATCTTTTAGCACAACATCCATCTCCAACCCCCAATCCCTGCTTTTCTTCCCTGGTGTCGTTGAGACTACATGCACTAGTTTGGGAGGGAGATGGTTGCCCCTTCCCACAACATTGAATTTGCCCACACTAGAGTGGCCATGCCTTTATCGGCTTCGTGCAACGTCTAAATACCATCTCCAATCTAAGCATCCTTCATCATAGCATCCCTCTCTTCTTTCAAAACTATATAGTGAATAGTTTAATTATTTTTTTGAGGTATAGTTGAATTACTTTTCTTACAACAACAACAAAGTCTTTTCCCTCAATTAAGTAAGGTCGGCTACATGGATTCTTCGCCTCCATTCAGATTTATCGTGGGTCAATCCCGATTTTTTTCTTAATTACTTTTTCTGAATTTTATTTTTTTGTGCAAAACGAACATACAGACAAACACATGGATAAGTAAGCACGAAAAATAACCACAACACATGACTTACAAGGTTCACCCGTAAACTGGACGACATCCTTGACGGTGGCGATGAATCTCTCTCAGTATGGTGGAAGAACTGAAGTTATAGAGAATGATCCAAAACACTACCATACATGGTTTATATAGTACTCCATACAAACAAATATCCGTAAATAAATAGATTCTCAAATATCTTTAAATAAAGAGATTTTTAAATTTCCATAAACTGGAAGATCTCCAAATCCCCCTCCCAATTGGGAGGAGCAGAGGGATTAAGAAACAATCAGAATCCAGATAGATTCTCCAATCAATTATGATCAGATATGACTCTCTAATTAGAGTCTGAATGGGGTCCCTGATCAATCAGAATCCATAAGAATATTCATATCAATTAAAATATGGAAGGATCCTACATTTAGTATAATGTAGTATTCAGAAATCATATCAACAATCTCCATCTCGAATTGAATCCCCACAAGCAAAACAACAACATATAGATTCCATCGTAGGTTTGATTCTTAAATAGCAGAATAACCATTGCTAGGCTTTACTGCAAGTTAAATTCTCAGATAGCAAAGTAACCATTGTTAGACTACATTGTGAGTCAAATTCTTATATAATAGAAAAACCACTATTAGACTCCACCGTGAGTTGAATTCTCAGCTAGCAGATAAACAACTGTCAGACTCCTTCATAAGTTGAATTGTCACATAGCACAAAAATCACTTCTAGACTTCATCATGAGTTGAATTCTCAAATAACAGAATACGAGAATAGCAAATGTTACTCGCCACTATGAATTGAATTTTCAAATATCTGCATAACCACTGCCTACTTCCAACTATCGAATTGAAGAAGTTCAAACAATGTTTTGAACTTACTCACAGGAACTATAGACCCCTCCCAAACATTAATGGCTATTTGCTTGATACCCTAAATGATGATCGTCCCTTCTTTGACCACATGTAATACCCCTCCTCCAGTATTGTAACGATATCCTTTCATCTAATAGATATAAGATTCTTCCTCAGGTATGAAACACGACGAACTTCTAAAATAGTCCAGTCATCCCATCACACATCTTGATTTCACAGAACAAATGCTAATGACTTGCATAACATGTTGGTCCCCATAATGATGTTTCCACCATTAATATTATTGTAGGTGGAGAACTAATCTCGATGAGGTGTATGTAAAGCGATAACCAGAATCAAGAATCCACTTATCCCCAAAATACGCTTGACTCATGATGATGAGTACATAATCATCATCAAAATCATCTCTCCGCTAAGCCACTACAATTTGGTCTTGCCTTTCTTCTCCAGCCAGTCCCTCTTCTGATGTATGAATTCCTTGCAATAGTTGCAGACATCCTCGGGACTGATTTTTTTTTGTTCCACTTTAGACTTTCCCTTATTCATATATTTCTCCGTGGCACCATAGCTCTTCTCATGGGTTCTTACCAACCCTGCAACATGCATTTCTCCATGGTTTGTACAAGCCATATGATGAAGTTCACAGGTATGGAGACTCGATCTTCATGTTGACTATGAATGACTGAGTCAAATTCTCAAACAATGAAGGATACTAAAACCAATAAAATCAAAGTAGCATCCACATCCTCTATTTTAGCATCTATGTATCTCAAATCTACAATCAACGTGTTCAACAATCAAGATGCTCTTTAAAAAAGATAACCTTCTTGCATACATAACGAGAGACGTTTCGACAACTTATTGGTCAGAGACTTCATCATACATACTTTACACATAATCATAGTGATTTTCCCATCGACGACCTCCTTGGCTATCTTGTCTACTAGACATAACGTGATACTCAAGTGCACCTTTTCTTCGTACACCGACTACTTTGAGTCCGAGGATTCGAGTATCTTCGCCCGATCATGGTCCAATGGTTCACGGATGCCTTGTTGCTTGAGAAGGGCATGTATATTGATCTACCATAGCTCATAACCATTCTTATCAGTGAACTTATCATTCTTGACATTGTATGACATCATCTCAGCCTTGCTTCAGACAAACGTAACGAATTTGATACCAATTTATTTGGCATCGAGGATGCGAAAAACAAACATATGGATAAGCAAGCATGAAAACCACCCGAAAACAGGATTTACAAGATTAACTCAAAACTAGGTTGTATCCTTGGCGATGGCGGTGGATCCAATGTGGTGAAAACTGAAATAGAGAGGATAATTCAAAACCACAACTCCACGGGGGTTTTTATAGAACATAATACAGACAAATCTCCATAAATGGATAAATTCTTAAATCTTGATAAACAGACAAAATTTCCCAAATCTCCTTAATTTGTCTCCATAAATATAAAAATTCTCAAATCTTGCTAAACAACCAAAATTTCTCAAATCTCCTTAAACATGAAGATCTACAAAGAAGACTAGATGGATTAGGGAATAACCAGAATCCAGATGGATCCTATAATTAATTATGTTTCGGATGGATCCCAAATCAAAATCAGGATGGACACTCTGATTTATCAGAATCTAGAAGAATCTTCACATCAGTTAAAATCCGGATGGATCTCAAATTTAAGATTCAAATTATATCAACAGTCTTAATTTCTATATAATATGATATCAATGGTGTAATTTTCCCCTTGAACTCAATTGTATAAAGAGGCCTAGATTCTTCAATAGATTTAATGATTCGAGATTTTGTTAGCAATAATATCAAAAACAAACAAAACAATTCACCCTCTATATAATCTACATGAAGAAATGAGGTCTATGTACAAGATCATGCATGACCAATACAATAAAGTAATAGTATAACTTCAGAATGAAGCACTGTTACATATGGCAACAAGTTCAACATGCACAGCTCATCCCCGTTCAAGACATCAGTCTTTCGATAATAACAATTAGAAGGTTCAAATCTAATTCAGGAAAATGAGCATTTTACCATAAGAAGAGCCTGACATATTGCAATTATAAGAACACCCTGGCTACCGGCTATATGCAAGCCAGGAATTCCAAGATAATCAAGGGTGTCGCCCTGAAATAAAGCATACCCACTCAGAAAAGACGAAGATGATGCTATGAAAAAAATTGCATGACCCTATGAAGAAAGTGAAAGGGAAAAGTTATGTCGGATTTATTTTTCCCGAGCTTCGATTGACGACTTCTCATTACTCTCTCCCGGTCTCTTGCTTGCCTAACCCCCACTGCGAGCCACTCATAGGCAAGTATCCTATCCCCCGGTGCAAAGAATGTTCAGACTCTACAAAGTGAAATCTAATTGTGTCTTTGTATGCCAGCAAGTGCGCATTTTTATGTGTTTTCAAGCATGAATATATGTATGTCTGCACAAACTGATCTTGAATTTAAAATGACCAAGACTCTCTTAGGGAAAACTCTTATTCATAGCAAATGGTTTATTTCATTTAACATGTAAGGAACTACAATCATATCGCTAAGTTCAATTCCCGTTCTTGATGTAAAAAGCTACTATTATCTGGCTTAAATGCAGTCTATAATTTGTACGCTCATTAGGATTTGCTTGATAACCATTTCAGTTTGATGGATTTTGTGAGATAAGTCAACTCACAAAAAAATAGCATCGAACAAGCTCCGTGCTCATCAAACGCTTCACAAACTCCTCTGACGTATAATGGCAAACTAAACCCTGCCATGCAACCCCACACATGGCTTTCAAGAATTCATTATGCCCTCCCCCCCCCCCCCCCAAATGCAACACCCGATATACAATGCACAGGCTTCCCAATACAAGAGTTGTAGAAAAGCAATAAAGAGATAACGAATGCATAAACAACAAAAAAAACATATATTACGTTGTGAGATAAACCGGCTAAATCCTTCGTTGATTGGAAAGTCTAACACCCTTAAAAGCTCCAGTCAATATGATTCAGTTACATTCGAGCCATTCCTACTATAGCCTCTATCCCACACATGGAAGCTTATCGCTATGATGAGTTCTGAGTCAAACATTGTAATTCTTTTCAAAAAAGTGGGCTAACATTCAATGATTCAAAGACTTTCCTTGAGCTTTGCGTAACCAACTTTCCACCAGACAGGTTCCAGGAATTGTACAAGACCAAAGTGATCCAACAATTCCGGTATAACAGCACCAAGTAATCCAAGCATGGCCCATCGTGAATGCAGAATTTCAAAGCTGCAGAAAAAACGATAATATATATTTAAAATGGAATTCAAAATGATGAAAGCAGAATGGTTTGCGATTGTCGTGCAGCATTAGTCCACTTGTCATTAACAGGGTTCTTGGAATCGACAACCATGATGCAAAAACATACACCCTGCATCAGTTAAAATTCCAGGTGCATTGAGCCAGACCCGTGAGGATATCTGTGCTGAAGAATAAAAAAGTTCGAGCCCCTCAGTCCTTCCATTACAGGAACTTCAAAATGCAAGATTCAAAATTAGAAGCCTAGTTACCAAATCGCCCTTGTGGCCTGGCATATCCTACACATTAAATTAAGTATTGATTCTGTGCAGGGTGACTTACATTGCAGTATACTATATGAAGGAAAGATGTATAATGGTTTTCAAAGAAAGAACGTGCAGGCAAGAAACAAATTTATTGACAAAAGACTACGATACTGAGAACTGTGACTCAAAGAGAAGTTACAACAGTCAAAGCAAACTATCAGTTAACCAAAGCAGATGTAATATCTGAATGTGCTAACAAATCATATGATACAGTGACGTTCAAACAGGACGAAAACATACTTGAAGTACTTCTCAAAAGCTGCAGGATCCCTGCTAAGGCCGGCAATGTCAAATCCATAGTCACCAGGCAGTTCCCCCTTTAAATACATAGGGTACTTGAAAGAAAGTGGTCCCAGCCATCGAGGGCGTTTGTTTCCATACCAAAAACTGCACGATCCAGATAACTTTTAGTATGAGCAATGAATTTGATGAATAAATATGCCAGAATTCAGGAAGAGCTAAAGAATTTGCACAGGAAGAGATGATATATTTGTTCTAAAACATATTTTAGAATTAAAATTAGAACCATTTTAGATAAAATTGTGAATAACAAAAGGTATAAAACCACAAATCGATCGGGCAGTCAGAGATGAAAGATTGTATTTTTTTATGGATAAGCCAAACTTGTCTCCAACAATCCACTTAAATGGTCCGGTGGATGGGCAGTGTGACTAAGATTTAAACCTCATAATCACTCTTTCCTCAAAATAATTGTTTTTGAATGGATTTGAGCAAAAGTCACCATGAATTCCTTTACAGGAATGGACCATATAGCACCACTTTTTCACGTGCACATGGACCCAAGAAAATATCCTAGAACTCAACTTCTCCTGCAATCATGTCTTCTTTCATGATAGAGGTTAAAAATGTATCTTAACAAGTCAATGTCTCAGAGATGCATCACCTACATCTATTCACAGCTGTAAGGAACCATGGGATCTAGCTTGATGTCGCAACTATTGAAAGAGCTCAACTTCTCGTGAATTATGTCTTCTTTCACGATAGAAATTAAAAATGTATCTCAACAAGTCAATGTATCAGAGATGCATCACCTACATCCATTCACAGCTGTAAAGAACCAAGGGATCCAGCTTGATGTCACAACTATTGAATCCTATGGAGAACCATGGCATCCCTGAAGGTCAATATCCTATTGTGGTTGCTGAGAAAGAAGAGGATGGTCACAAAAACATATAAAAGCAAGTGAGTGGTTGACTTGGACCTATCTGCTTTCCATGCGATTTGAGGTGGAATTACATTAAGCCTCTCTTTTTCCAATGTTCCTCTGTTTAACAGAACTAGTAGGCACAAGTATCCATTGGCTAGACCTATTAAGCTTGGCACACTATGGACATCCTTTACACAATGCCAAAGGGTGGAACGGTTACCTTTACCAATTAGGATGGAAGGGTAAAAGGCCCCCTCCTAGTTATCTGGCCACTGAGGAATGAAGAAATGGTCTTTAGTAGCCTAAAAAAAAGGAGTTTTATCAGTTGTGTCCTCCAGAGATATGGCAATATCCGTTATGCCTCTCCTTTTTTGGGAATATCAGCTCTGCCTTTGGAGATTTTTCGGTGCGGGAGGTTTGGATGAGGTAAAGGCTCTCGATGCGGAGGGGTCAGCGGGAGATCTGCTCATCGCCTGGAGGTCGGCGGCGCTGGCTCTGGGCTCGGTCGTCAGGGGGAGGCATGTAATCTCTGTTATTCTCACTCGTGAGGAATCTTCTTTGCATACTGCTTTTTCATGTGTTTATGGGCCTTGTTGCCGTCTCAAAAGAAAGGAATTGTGGGAGGATCTGCGGGAGGCGAGTAGGTGTTTCGAGAGTATCCCTTGGCTCATTGGAGGGGATTTCAACGTTACCCTTCGAACGTCGGATCGGCCATGATCTAGGGGGGGGGGGGAGGACCCAGGCTCTTTGGACTTTGCGGAGCTCGTGGAATCGTTGGCACTCGAGGATTTGGTTGCAGGGGATGTCTCTTTCACATGGAGGAATTCCAACTCGCGCTCGCGTATTGACAGATTTCTGGCGTCTACTGAGCTTCTTGAATGCTACCCCTTTTGCTCGGTGGCTGCTAGGCCGAGATCTTTATCTGATCACACTCCCCTTTTATGGTATGGTGGAGGTGCTCCCGTGGTGAGGGATTTTTTCAGGTATGAAAGATGATGGTTGTTGGAGGATAACTTCAGGGAGATGGTAGCTTCACATTGGTCGCAGGTGCAGGTGAAGGGCTCTGCGGTTTCCAAATTTGCCCACAAGCTCGTTTCTTTGCGCAAGAAGTTGTCATCTTTCAAGAGGGAATCTAGGGCGGCGAGGATTGCCGCCAGGACGGAGGCGGAAGGGGTGGTCAGCGGCTTGGATGCAGTGGAGAATGAGAGAGAGCTTTTGCCGGAGGAAATAGCTGCGCGATCGCTCGCGCTGAGGCGGATAGCAGAGGAGGATTGGAAGCATGTTATTGAGTGGCGTCAGAGATCGAGGACGTCATGGCTGAAGGAGGGGGACACCAACACGGCATTCTTTCATCGAATTGCAAGTGGAAGGCAGCGCACTAATGCTCTGCGCTCAATCACGGTAAATGGCACCCGTGTGGAGGGGGACAGTGAGATGGGGAGTGCTATCGCGGGTCATTTCAAGGAGTTCTCGGCCAAGTGCATCCCAAGGGTTTGGCGTTGGCTGGGTTCTGGGGTTGTGTCGCTCACGCCCGCGATGTGCGAGACCCTTACGCAGGCGGTGCCTTTAGAGGAGGCTAAAGCGACGGTGTGGGAGTTGAACGCGAATGGGGCTCCGGTCCCGGATGGCTTCCCGGTGGCTTTCTATAGGGATTTTTGGGACGTGGTTGCCTAGGAGGTGTTGGAAGTTATTGCCCTGTTCTGTGGTGGTAATGCAGGTTTCGATCGGATCAATAAGGCGATCATAGTGTTGCTTCCAAAGTCGTCGTCGGTCGAGCGGATCGAGGATTACCGACCCATTGCTATCTCTAATGCTCTCGATCTGATCGTGGCGAAGGTTTTTGCTCTTAGGCTTGGTCGGGTTCTCGACTCCATCATCACCCCGCTGCAATCGGCATTTATTCAAGGAAGGCAGATGATGACCTTGCTCTCGCTTCGGACTGGTTGAAGGAGGGGAGACGTGGGGTACTATGGAAAGTTGATTTCGCGAAAGCGTACGATTGCCTTGACTGGAAGTTCATTTGGTCGGCCATGTGGAGGAGAGGGTTCCCGGAGGTGTGGATTTCTTGGATGCGCCGCTGTGTAATTACGGCCTCTTTTTCGGTCATGGTTAATGGTCACCCGGAGGGGGGCTCCTTCCAGTCGGGAAGGGGGGGTCCATCAGGGCCGCCCCCTTGCTCCCCTTCTTTTTGTCATTGATGCGGATGTTCTTGCCCGTATTGCTGATCTTGTTGTTGCCTGCGGGCTTTCTGCGGGTAATTTGGATCAAAAGAGTCCTGGTAATATCCAAAAGATGATGGTATTTCCTCTCAACCACCCCATTCTGTTGAGAAATATACACACAAGATGTCTGATGCACAATACCATAGGATCTAAGAAACTGAGAAAGCTGAGTACTACAAAACTCAAGTGCATTATCAAAACGTATAAACTTGACATTTGCATAAAACACATTTCTTTACTCATTAATAAAGGACTGAATAACAGAAACAACATCAAACTTGTTCTTAAGAAGAAATACCCATGACAATATAGAGAACTCATCGACAACAACAAGATAAAATATGTGCCCTTGATGATCTGGGACATGAGTAGGACCCTAAATATCAAAATGGATTAACTCAAACAAACTATGATTACTTTGACCTTGATGACTCCGGAAAATGGACCGATAATGCTAAATCTAAATTATCACGACTAGGACCCTCATCGGCTGGAATTTTGGCTATCACTCTGATTACAATATCTAAATTATCACACGATGTGGCAAACTTGAGGCTATATTGGAAATTCAACCCAAAAAAATCCAATTACACTCGAGTGAACCTTTCCATATACAATGTGTGCGTTATGGGGAACCCACTGTTACCTATAAAAAAGTGTAATCTATGCTCTTAGAAATTCTCAGATGATCGTAGCAGAAGAGGCTCGGATACGAAGATGTCAAACAACACACATCAAACTTGCATATTCAGTCACTCATGTTCCGTATCTGCGATGCCTTTCTATCTGTGTTGCAAAGCTTCTGTATTCATTTCGGATATCAGACGGGGTGTACTGCAATATGTGATTCGATGAAAGTTTTCATTTCACGAGCTCACATGTTTTCAATACAATGCAAGAACAGACTCCACTACATATCACCCACCTCGCATCCCTCGCCTTCTCTGCCGACCGTCTGAACTCCTCCGCCCTATCTACCGCGACCTTCTTCGTCTCCTCCATCTTGCTCCGCAGTCTCTCCCCCACCGAGCTGTTGGCGATGGCCTTCACCGTCGTGAATGGGATCGCTGAGAAGACCAGAACACCTGCGAGCTGATCCGCAGACATCGCTTAAGCCAATTCTGAATCGGAATCGAAAGATTTGGGGTAAGAACGAGTAGGAATTTCGATCACACCTCTTGCCACGAGGCCGTGCAGATGGAGGAGCGAGGTCGAGGGATGGAGGTGTGGCTCCGGTTACTGGGGCAGGGGAGGGCGAGGGAGCCACGGACAAGCGGAGAGCGGGAGGCGGAGAGTGGGAGCGGCGAAGCCATCGAGAAGATGGGACTGGGGGAGGGCCAAATTGCCGCGCGGATGTCCGGAGCTTGGGGTGGGGAGGGCGCGGGAGGGCGTTCGTACTTGGTGTCGATGGGGTATCTGGGGGAGGGCCAAATTGCCCCGTTTGTTTCACAAGAATATAGGAGGTAATGGAAATCATTCCTCTCTCGATTCTATTCCTTTGTTTGTTAAATCAACTTTATGTAGGGATAACGATTACAAAGGAAACATGATTCCCTCATTAATGGGAATCGTCATTCCTAGGTACCCCCGTAGGAATTGGAATTTCATTGCTGACCAATGCTAATGAATGTATTCTTCTTCAATATTTTAAATTGATATATCATTGTTACAAATATATGGTTATCAACATGGATATGTCCTTTTCTTTTTTTGGATATTTGTTGAACACCGACATAGATATGGTTTTGTTGGATATGGATATATGGATACTGACATGGATACAAATATATGGATGCAAAAGGTTTGATAAGTTACAAATATATGTATATATGGATACTGACATGGATATGTGGTATTTTTTACGGATACATGTATAGATATATTTTAATTTGTTTGGATATGGATACAAATATGGTTACAATATATTCAAGTGGATACGAATACACATATATTAAATATATCTATTAAAATGATAAAATATATCAGATATGATTAGTTTACGGATACGAATACAAACACGGATATGTATTTTTTTATTTTTTTTCCATATATGGATATGGATAGAGATATATGCTTTTTCTCTAATATGGATATGGAAACAGATGCAATGTTCATTTTTTTCTAAGATATGGATACTGATTATATTCTAGCAGACATATATATATATATAGATATGGATATGAATTTTCATTTTTCTATGGATACATATATGGACAAGGATGGTGTTTTTTTACGAAAGCGGATATGGACATGGAAATGATTTATTTTTTACTATTATAAATATTGATACAGATACCATATTTAGGTTTTTTAGGATATGGACATGGGTTATATTGTAGTGAATACTTATATAGACATGGATATGTGTTCTTATTTTTTTTCCAAATACAGATACCCATATTTAATTTCTTTAGAATATAGATATGGATATGGTAATAGAACATTGTAGCGGATAGGGATATGGATATATCAAATATATCAATTGTACAGAAAAAAATCAAAGTAGTTTCCATTTAAATTTGATTATTGATTCTTTATATGAAATATATCGATTATATGAAAAAATAAGTCTAAGAATACCGATTATTTTTTCTACTTAACGAAATATATCAAAATGAATGTTGTTTTCTTTCTGTTCTTTTCCTTTTCTAAATATAAGAAAGGAACATATCTCATAATAAAAAATTCAATTCCTAATATGATCCAAACAATGGAATGGAAAAACTTTTTCATTTCCATTCCATTGTTAATTCCATTCTTGTCTTGATTCCATTCCATTGTAATTCTTTTCCAATCAAACAAACGGGGCCTAAAGGATAAAATTTCGATTGAATTCCGATCACATGTCAAAATCAAAATTCTATCGAATATCGGCAAAATTTGGTGTGATATTCTTGATATAGTTAGAGACAGTGCCTCCTCCTTTTATACGCGCTCAACCACATGATCAGTCCTAGTTCTTACTATTATAAGGCAACTATGATTAAAAAGATGTTGACGATGAGGATGTCATGTCCTTAAATCACGCTTCCATTATAAATTGGCACTTAATTTTATTAGAGAGAAATGGGACTGCTACCGCATCATTTTTTATTTTTTTCAAATATTTTGAGGTATTTGCATCACTAAATGATCATATTTTGATATTCAAGGTTCGACTCAATTTGATACTCATATCCAATCTATCAAGACTGACGTATTTTAATGGTTTCAGAATTGTTGAAATCGATGATGCAAAAACTCCAATATATTTAAAAGAAATTCAAAAAAAGATAGAAAAAATGAGGCGAGAACAATCATGTTGGGTGCCCCAAGGGAGCAACCCTATTTTTCTCATTTTATTTACAAAAGTTTTTACTTTTTTTAATGTACCGAATATCTTCCCTCGAAGATGGGATCAATGGATATTCTTTCACTAGGGAAATATCTACTAGCCCTATGCCCCTTGGTGGACTTTTTGATTGGTTTGATGATTTTAGCCCTCTCTCGGTCGTCCATTAGGGTTTTAATTTTGGACTTGAAACTTTCTTTCTGGGGTCTCCTTTGTTCTTCAATGTTAAGGTGCTACTAGTACTGATGACCCTCCTTTTATGTGTGGTTTTTTAACTGTTCACCCATGTTTGTTGGGCTGATCAGGGTTAAGCTCTTCCTTGTGTATATTGGGCAGAACATTGCCATGATGATCGTGCTTACATAACCTTTTTATCTTTTTCTTGAATCTATTTGTTGATTGCTTAAAAAATCACACCTAATATGGGAGTAGGATGAAACATTGGATTGGGCTAGGTTGGACCCGATCCGGACCTGCCCGACCTCAGACAGAACCCGATAAACATGTGGACTGGGCTCGGATCTTAATTTTGTCCACTTTTCAAGGGCAGGATGGGCCAAAGCCTAAACCTATGGTGGCCCACTGAATCCCACTCAGCTCGAATTTCAATGGTAATGGCTATTAATTTCTCCAATTTGTACATGGAATTGCCATGTGCGTAACATTATTATTACCATGTATAAAAAGAATGGCAACAATCATTATTTCAAACGGGAATTAAGACTTTCAGCGAGTTTGACACTACTTTCTCCAACCGTACAATGCCTAATTACTAGTTTGCACCGTGTTTACACATTACCTAGCCGTCTGCGGAAGGTGCAAATCGGGGAAGGCTTGGGTAAGGTAATTGTGGTAACTATGGGAACTATAATCTTGAGTTCTTTAGTAATCGATTTCGTGATATCTAGCAAGACTCGGACTCTATCATAGTTGGAACTGCTTCAGCTTACTGTTAAACCTCTGCGAAGAATAGTTTTAAAGACGATGCGTTTTGGGTTTCCTCCACATCCTTGATGGGAATTTTTGTTCCTTTTTAAGAAAGTCTCAAACCTTATAGACCCATTTGGGAATCTTATCCTCGAGTTGATGAGATGATGCATCTTCTTATCTGTTCCCACTCGCAAACAAAGATGAAAGAACAAATGACTAACAAAAGCTCATTTTGATACATCAGTATGAATTGGGCATTGGGTGGATCTGCATGGATGATCTTTCTCGATGAAATTCATGATAAGCAGTTATTGGTCCCATCTTTCAAGCAAGCACGACCATACATATCTATTTCACCATCATAGCTATCCCAATCACTTCTATGATTGAATTGAACGAGGACTTTTCCTGACAAAACGGGCAATGTTTTTTTTTTCAAGGAACACGAGGAGCCATAGATTAAATTACAAGGATCAAGTTTAGCAGGAAATTTAGCCGAGACAATTACATTATTTGCATAAAGGCTCGCCCCCCTAAAAAAGAGCTTGCTCCTTTTTAAGCAGATGGACCATGCTGCCTCGAACGCCATCGTCCAGCTGAAAATCGAGCCTTTATAGTTTACACTAGTAGACTCTCGAAAATCTTTCGAACTACATGTAGTCACCCCAATCATGGTGAGTTCAGCCCATATCTCTATTGGGTTTCGGCAACCCAAAAAGAGGTGCTCCATATCTTCTATCTCAAATCGACAATGATTGTATGAAGCATTCCCCCTGGGAAAAGGCGAGCAAATCTTGCCATGGTCAGAATCCAACCTATTCTCATCACATAAATCGGCACCTTCCATATCCAGAAGTGTTTGCAGTCCTTTGCTAACCTGCCGGAGTCAAAATTGATAGCTCTCACGTTTTCTTGATCGAGCAGCTTCCATCGCACCACACCTAATGATCCCTTCCATATGAAGGGCCATGATACTACATCTCAGACATCATCTGAGAAGCTCCTCTGGTCATTGATCCAAAAGCCCTGATCTAAACTTGAGAAATAATACTCTACCCAAACATGTACCACCGTAGCCTCAGGAGTAAAGCTATTTCCATCTCTCACTACCAACTGCAAAAAAAGGCATAACGTCAAGCCATACCAAGCATACATCCCTTTATAAAGTAGTGGGGAAACATTATGCGCCCATAATGCGACACACCCATTTTCAGAGAAATGCCTTATTCATTTCCTTCACACTTAGGACAATCAACCTGTCATCCCCCTTCCTCTAAACGATTATGTTATTATATATCCTCCAAGGCTATACCGTCGGAATATCTAGAAGTAGACTAAAAGAAGATCTTGTAGATAATTGTCGAGACAAGCTTGCATTTGAGGAACAAATGGAATAGTTGAAAGCACAAATCTGAGCAATACTAGTCTTCCTCATCTTAAAAGCAACTGCCACAATGCATCTTCTCCTTTTCCACCAACGGGAGCGTGTTAGCCTGCCGTCTTCTCCTTCTTTACGGGCTATATACATCACTAAACAGATCGAGAATAAATGAATAATGGTTAGGATTATGCAACTAGATGCCCTTCCTTCCACAATCAGAATCATGTCATCCACATATTGTAAAATAGGAAACAGAAGACACTGTCATGAAAATCCAGAGTATGTGGCACCTCTTACTGTCATATCGACCATAACAATCAATGCATCAACAAAAAGAGTGAACAATAGAGGCGCCAATGGGCAATCATGTTTCACCCTCATTGTGGTTGAAAGAAACCATCTCGTTGGAGCCCATTAACAAGAACCGTGCACGATGAGTTGTAACATATCTCTTTGTACAAGATAGGCATATGAGGGAAGCGTCGTCATTGAATACCAACCCAAATAAAATGCTAGTCTATGCAATTGTAGGCCTTAGAGATTTCCACCTTCTAGATCAAGCCCATGATCTTCCTCCTCTTCCATTATGTAAGAATCTCATTTACCATTATGACACTGCCCATATGCTGCCTTCTAGGATTAAATGAACTCTGTGCACGAGAGATGATCTTTTGAGATGATTAGCTAGTAGCTTTGCCACAATCATATAGATTGTGTTTGATAACACAATGGGAAAAAAGTCTTCAACCTTGCAAACACCATCCTTTTTGGGTAGAAGGAACAAAAAGAATAATTCAACCGTCCGAAGCCATGCTTCCCACCGACGAATCTCACTACCACAGGCAAAACTTATCCCTCAATCATCTCCTAGAACTGTCAGAAAAAGAATACGGGGAATTCATTAGGACTAGAGCATAACTCTGTGTTTTGTAACTCATATGGGTCCATCTTAGAGTCTAGCCCACTACATCTTCCTATGAGATCCGACTCACACCTTGGCTATAATATCGAGTCCCATTATAAGGGACGCGCCTTTCCATTTCCTTGACATGCTCCAAAAGCTCATAAGCCACCTGGCTTCCCCCATGAGACACCTCTCCTCCCACCATTTTATACGTATTTTATTATTTTTTTGTATTTTGTATATTATTTATTATGTATAGGGAATGTATAGTGATATATACAGATGCAGGTTCACGGATGAAATAATTCTGGAAATTGAGGGTATCCGTGCAAAAATACAGAGTTAGGGGTTTTCGCGTAAATATTCCTCAAAGTCGCGTGCTGTCCACGTGATGGCTCCACCTATTGGACTTATTTGTAAATTGAACCGTAGTGGGGGTATGATTGCAACTCTCTCAGAACTAAACCTCGCAGCACGCGCCTTCGCACATGAATCCCTTTAGCGGTGGGGCAGCGGGGTTATCTTGCATTTGGCACGTGGTGCGAAGAATGACCGTCGAATTAGACTCGAACATGCAGTCCCGATGTACCCCATACATACGGGTCCAAAAGGCTGAAACTCACTGGTTTTATCTGAATATTTTTTTAATAATTTTAATAAATAGTATTAAGTATAAAATGCATTTTAAAAGTGAGTTTGGTCCATTTGGAGTTTTCTATAAATAGATATGAACCTTGGAAGTCAGCTATTGCGCCTTTTACGGTTCATTGCGGTTAATTTATCTTTATGTCAAAATATTTTTTTGATATTTTTATAAAATAATATATATTTTTACAAATAACTTTTATAAAAGGAGTATTGTTGTTTGAGATTTTCTTGATGATAAATAAATCAGGTGAAGTATTTACAATGTGAAAAATGAGTAAATTATATTTTTTATCTTGATTTCCATGATATTTTTATAAATTAAGATCCTTATCTCCCCATACTTATTTCTTTTGTCGATCTGGTCAATATTGACCTGGTCTCGGGTTTTTTTTGAATAACATGAGGGTGACCTCCCGAGATGGGATTCACCTCAAGAACGTTGTATTGATATAATAAAAAATATACATTAGGCAGTGATCCAGAACCAATATAGAGAGTTACAGTGGGCGAGTACATTCTCCGGATAAAACTTTGATTTTTTAAAATGAGATCATTCCTCCCCCTCCTCCCCCCCACAAATTGCCCAAAGGACTGCAAAAGGTAGGGCGTAGTCATCTGTGGAGTTCCCTCCCATCGACCTTACCATCCTCCAGAATTCCGCCATACCTCCCGTCGAAGACCACGGTGCGCCAACCTCCTTCCAAACATGCTCAGACGTTGGACACCTGTAAAACAAATGATTTGCATCTTCAACATGTTCTCTACATCTGTCGCACTACGTATCGGGAATGTTAAACAGTCTTCCCCTCCTTGCTTTATCGCACAATCTTCCCCTCCTCAAACACCAGAGGAAGACCTTAACCCTGCAAGGAATCATGCTGGCCCAAATAATCTTCATATCTGAGCAGAGTTCTGAATCTATAGCTGCAGTGGTCCCCTTAAACTCTATGTATGCCTTCTTTGTAGAGAACTTGTCCTCAACCTGCTCAAAATGATCCCTCACATTTGTAAAGCCTTCTGGCCTCGACAGTTCCGACTGCATCCTGTTTAGCTCCTCCGCACGCTGGCATGAGAGACTTGACACGAACTGCGGATCACAGGACTCCGATGTCCCAACTTGCACTAGAGAGAACTCCTTCGTCGTTGCCAACGCAAAAAGCCTCGGGAATCTACTGCTTAGCGGCGCATCCCCCGTCCAGTCGTCCTGTCAGAACCTAAAACTCTCCCTGTCTCCAACCTTTTGTTGCAGCTTCGATGCCAACATGGGTAGAACTTCCCGTACTCCGCCCCAAAGTGGGGACTCGAACAGCACTCTCCCTGCCTCTAGGGAGCCCCACACCTCGTAGATCTCTCGCAGAAGTCTGGCCACCAACCTGTCCGAATCTCCCCAAATCTGAAGGACCCACTTTGCCAACATTGCCTTGTTCATGAGAGCCACATCCCGAATCCCTAAGCCTCCTTCACTGCATGGTCGTATCAGCTCTTCCCATCTGACTAGGTGCACCCCTGATTTTTGCTTCTTGCCATCTGATGAATACCCATTCATCACTCTTTATTCTTATATTTTAGCTACAAAAACCTTTGCAAATACATGTAGATATGTGTAAATAGGAATAATTGTCAAAAGCATGCATTATGTAAAAACCTATAATTAGCATGTTTTTGTGCAAAAATAAAAGAATAAAGATTAAAAAGAAAAAGAGGGAAATATTTAGAATAAATATTGAGCAACCTAACCCAAGGGAGGGCTCAGCATGGGCCTGACCGCATAAAAGCCAAAGTAGAGGGAGATAGGGGCTCAGGTGTGTAAATATTTATGTAAATAAATAAAGATATTTTCCTCACCAAAAATATGCTTGTAAATACTTGTACATATTTATAAAATATAAAAACCAAAAGAAAAAGTTAAAAATCAAAAAGAATTAAAATACCCCTTTCATCATGTACATAAACCACATCTATATATTTATTTAACCTTGTAAATAAATAAAATTATTTTCCAAACTTTTTGTAAATATTCTATATTATATATTGTAAATAAATTAAATAAAAAGAATTTAGAACAAAAACAAAACAAAAAGAGCAAAAGTAAAAATACAAAAATGCATTGTACATATACCATGCATATAGATGTACATATGTATTTATTTTACCTATGTATATAAATAATAAAAATAAAATAAAAACACCCTTTTACTCCTTATTTTATAATGTAAATAAATAAAATATAAAATGGAAATAAAATTGTATAAAAATAATATATAAAAATCAAAAATATATATTGTATATACCTATATCTAGTACATATTATGTATATAGCCTATTTTTATTTCCAAAAATTAATTAAAAATCACCAAAAAAATAGAAAAAAATAAAATAAAAATAATTCATGTTTTAAGTTTTTGCAAAATCAGCCATTTGCTACCTTATTTTTGAGCTGCAAAGTTTAGCCACGTGGCCTGATCTCATTGGGTCCTGGGGATGTTGACCGCCCGGTCAACCGGCCCCCCCAGGACCACTTCTCACGGATTCGAGCTTCGGACCCAACTTCTCGGATTTTCCCCCGCTCGACCCGATTGCCTATCACCCAAACCCCGGCTCCGTTTTGAACCTCCCACATCCGACACCCTCGCCGGGCATCCACCTTGGGATCCGCGCGCCACCACGACCCTACCCGAGCCTTCCTTCTCGGACCCCTCCAGCATACATAAGCGAGCTCCGCCACCCATTTTCTCCATCTTTGGTCATTTGCTTCGTTCTCCAGTGAGCTCCAGAGAGAGAGTGAGGTGACAGCTCGCATCCCCGACCTGTTGCAGCGAGGAGAGCCGGCGAATCCATTGATCCGGCGACGTAGCCGTCGTAGCTCCGCCACCTGAGCAAGCTTCGAGCCTCGGGCCGAGACGACCCTCGAGGCGACGACCAGGAGCACCCCCTGCTCTTCCCCAATCTCACCATTCATCCAGGTAGTCCCGTAGCTTCGCCATTTCGTTCGATTTTCGTTTACCTCCAATTTGCGCCGTCGTCGTCTTTCTTCGATTCACCCCGGTTCCGACCACCATCGGACCCGACCTTCACGTTCGCCTTCCTCTGCCGCACGTTCTCCACCCACACACGCAACCCAGCTCGCACAGGAGCTGGGAGCCGGGCTCCTCCGTCCACCACCTTCGCCGGAGCCCGCCACCCCGACGCACCAACCACCTTCACTCCACCTAACTGGGTCGAGGTAGTTTGCCCTCGACCCGCGAATCTTCTGAGCCACTTTGCAGGTTCCACCGAGCCCATCTGAGGGCATGGTCATTCAGGCCAGGAGACCCAGCTCCGCCGACCGCCCCTGAGCTCCTCCGAGCTCGGGTCGTTCATCGGAGCATCGCAGCAGACGCGGGAGCACTCCAGCATTCTTCTCCGACCTTCAGAGGGCTCCAAGGAGGAGCGCAACGCACGTACGAGCCCAGCGAAGCTCGCCGGGGCTTTGTTCTTCCATCATCCTCCAGCACCGTCGATCGCCCCCGTCTCGCTCCAGTTCAGATCTTGGCCGTCCATCCTTGGAGCAACCTGCAGCGTTCGATCAGAGAAGGGACGATCCGGAGCGCTCACCAGTCCCAGCCTTCCGATCAGCCACGTGGAGCGCATCCAACGACTCCGGTTAATAAAGGGTAATTTACCCTTAGGCCCATGTTTTTACGTTATTTCGTTTTAGTCCTGTAAGTGTTTTAGTCAGTTGTTTGGTTTTAGGTTAAATTACACATTGGACCCTGAGTTTTAGTTTATTTGCATTTATACCCCTGCCAGTTGTGGACACGTGCTTCGACACGTGATTTCTTTGGGTTATTTGCAGTAGATACCCCTGTAGTTCTGGATGTTCCTAAATGAATGAAACTTTTTATTTATTTGCATTTATACCCCTGTGCGTGGTTTATTTGAGCATGTGCGATATTTTTTGGGTTATTTGCAGATGAGCCCTTGGACTTTTGGTACTTGTTACCAATAAGCCCCCGGAACTTATTTTCCTTACATTTGGGTCCCTGAGTGCCCCAGGCACGCGCGTGGCGCGTGTTTTGCTGGGTATTTTGCACCAAGACCCCCGGAACTTTGGGTATTTGCACTTTGGTCCCTGTGTACAGTACCCTATCTCTATTTTTGAATAAAATATCAAATCACCTCCAAATCCAATGAAAATTTGACACATGGCTCCTTAGGAGATGGGGCTCAAAAAGGAAGAGACTAGAAAATGGCAGAGAGAGCTACGTTTCGCACTGTCGAAAGAGCTTTCCAACTTCCGGAGCGAGCGAAGACTACTATATATTTGCCTTTACCGCGGGAAACATTCCCTCTCCGGCTCTACGGCTGTTCCCTGGCATCTTTCCTCACAGCCTTTGCTTTCTATATAAGACGAACTCCGGTACCCTGACTTTCCTAAGCCTAAGATAAGAAAGGAGAGCGAAAGAGTAGAGTAGGCTCGTCTAAGAGCATATTCTATCTACGAGAGTAAGGTGCCGGTGACGAAGAGAAATGACCTTGAACGTCAGCGAGAAGTGGCGAAAAAGACTCAATCAATGCCATGGTGTAGGATTTTTGTAGATTTTTGAGGACATTTCTGATTTTGTTTGCTATTTTTAAAAAATTCAAAAACCTATATTTTCGGCACTGTCCAGATTGTAAAATCACAAAAAAAATCTAAAAACTCCTTTAAAAATTCCCTAAAAATTAGCTACTGTTTAATTTAGATTGTTTGATTTTCCAGCCAATTTTGGCTATTTTTCATTACTGAAAACCACTAAAAACTTAAAAAACACTCAAAAACCCATAAAAATTCTAGTAAATAAATTAAAAATCCAAAAACAATAAAATTGGTACCTAAATTTTTCTTGTTTTACCTACTTTACAGGAAAAATACCTCCAGGCCATTTTGAGGCTCTTAGATATTTTATCTAGGGACTTTTGGTTCGGCTGGACAGTACCTCTTATTTTTGCTACTGTTTGATTTTTAGAAAATAAAATAAATGTCAGAAAATTATCAAAAATTCACCAAAAACATAAAAAAAATATAAAACACATAAAAATATTTTTGTTTTGATTTTTGGTTGATCTTTGGTGCTTGAAATAATTTGTTGAATTGTGTTCTTCCTTGCTCTTCTTATTTTCTTAATAAACTTAAAAATCCAAAAAATATAAAAATAATTAAAAAACCACTAAAAATAGTTTCCTCTTTTCTTTTATTTGTTTTGACTACTTCGTAGGCCTCTCGGCCAATCCGTGCTCCTTGAGTTCGACCCTGGGTGCTATACCAGGTTAATCACATAGCAGGACCGCTTATTCGTGCTTGATTGATTTCTGATTTATTTAGTGGTTCATTTTTTTCTTAAAAGACATCGTCCGATCGCTTGGGTCGCAACGACCCTATTTCTGTACCTTATACCCGAGTGGTCGGACGTGTTGTCATAATGGCGCCGTTGCTGGGGAGCACGGCTTAGTAGTCATTTTTTTAGCTTTTCCGTAGCTTTTGATTTTCGCGGCTTTTTGTATAGATTTTTGTAGATATATTTTTCTGATATTTTCTGATAATAATTTGGACTGACCACTTGTCTCTTTTTCTTGCGAGGACCCGAGGCTCGAGGCGGCCGATTTCAAGAAGCCGACGCAACCGCGAGACTCGGAGGCGGCTCCCTTCTACACGGAGCCGCAGGAGAGAGCGAGAGAGAGAGTTGAGTGGGTGAGGTTAGATTAGGATTATTTGATTATTATTGTTGTAATAATACAGGGACTCAGACTGGACTTGGACTTGGTTGACCTAGCGGGTCTGTTTCGTCGAGCACCGGTGTGCTCGGGGGACCCTTAGGAGTTTTTCGCGGTTTTACGCGGCTTTGTTTTCTTTCTTTTTACTGCCTTTTACGGTTTTTAGCGGTTTTTCTCGAGCCCCTAGATTTAGGATTTTCTACTTGACTGTGCCGTAATTAGTAGGATCCCCACACTTAATTAATTGCCTGTTCCTATAGAACGATAATTGGACCTACTAATAAATCAATAATAAAAATAGCTTAGTCGCTTTCCTGAGAGCCTACGCGCCGCGAGCCTGCCCCGTCAAGCGCTACTCCTGAACTCGACTTGTCGAGAAGAGGAGGGGTGGGTCTAGACCGGACTCTTTGGATCGAGGGTGAGTGACTAAGCTAGACGGTTCTGTCGAGTAGAAATTGCCTGTTTAGGACTCGGTTTTCACCGCTGCACCATATAGGTAGTTTCTTTCCTGTTTTTACATTTATGCGCGGATCATATTGCATATAGAGTGCTGGAGTCAGGTACGCCTTCCTTACTTTGCATGCATCATTGATTTCATCGTTCATCGGCTTTTTCGACTTCTCCCCTCTGTTTTCGGACTTAATAATCAGGAGAACCGAAAAATTTGTTAGGTGTTTGTTTGATATTTGAAAAATATTAAAAAGAAAAACCATAAAATTGGGACTGGTTAACACTATTGATCTTAAAAGTCGCTCACCCTAAAAATTTTGTCTTGGGGAGAGCAACCCCCTCATTGTATGGTTTGGATGCACGAGAGAGTGACCCGCACCCTAGGTAGAGCCCTCCGGTGCTAGTCCCGACTGATTACTGACTCTTCCGTGCGGGCCAGTCGGTTGGGATTAGCATCGGGTATCCTAACAGGTCACGTAAGCGCTCTGATATTTTGTGTGTTCACCTAATAAAATCGACAAGATAATTAGACCGAACATCACGGTCTTCAGCTCGCGTTGCGTTGGTGAACCGGGGGTTTGTTTTGTGATCATAGTTTCTCCAGATCTCATCCGCACTACTCGCCAGATCGAGATGATGGGTAGACGCTCTCTTAGGCAGCCTCTGGCTGCACCGCTTTCGGGCACGTCTACCTCATCATCTAGGTTGGCTCGCGAGAGCCCAGACCCGCTCTCCGAGCCCGAGTACGATTCCACCCTGTTCCCCCTCGACCCCCTTTCTATCCTGCCTGAGAGACACGAGCCCGAGGAGAGACTGATTGATTTGACAGCACCTGAGTTGGGCTCGTTTGATTTTGCAGACATCGCCATGGCCGGCAGTTCAGACGATCACCCCCGTCAGCCCGAG
Source organism: Ottelia alismoides (assembly GCA_037367405.1). Classification (NCBI taxonomy): domain Eukaryota; kingdom Viridiplantae; phylum Streptophyta; class Magnoliopsida; order Alismatales; family Hydrocharitaceae; genus Ottelia; species Ottelia alismoides. The sequence goes on along the minus strand of JAZKJV010003738.1, from coordinate 69,874 downwards.
CATTTTGTACTAGACCAGGGGGCGATCAACTCCACCCTGATCGCATCACTTGAGACAGTGCAGCAGCAGTTACGCGATCAGGGAGCGTTTATGATTGAGATGAGGAGAGAGTTGGAGAGGCTCAGAGCAGAGCGAGACCAGTAGAGCGAGCCTGAGGAGATACCTGATGCAGAGGCACGAGCCGCAACAGCCGCAGCAGCAGCAGCCGTCGCCGCCGCAGCAGCAGCCGCCGCGGCCGGAGGACCACCTAGACCGATGCGGGAGTTGCACAACCCCGGATCTACACTGATGCACCATTGGGTGGTGGTACCTGCTATCGTGGGGGACTTCAAGTTCCCCCCGAACACCCTGCAGATGCTTCCCCGTTTTCACGGACTTGCCACTGAGGAGCCCCACCTCCACCTCCAGGAGTTTCTGATGATTTGCAGCACTGTCCACGATCGCCATGTGGACCAGGACACGATCAGGATGATCGCCTTCCCCTTTTCACTGGCAGATAGAGCAACCACCTGGCTGAAACACTTGGGGAAGTTTGTCTACACCTGGGAGCAGCTCCGCACCGAGTACTTGAATAAGTACTATCCACTCGGGCGGACCAATGTAGCGAGGGCCCTGATCAGCAACTTCTCCATGCTCCCCAACGAGCAATTTCACGAGGCATGGGAGAGGTTCCGAGAGCTCACAGATAGATGCCCGCACCACGACATCACGAAGCCGAACCTTGTTCAGAGTTTTTTCAGCGGGTTGACACCAGAGCACCAGGGCCTGATGAATGCTTCTTGCGGCGGGTCCTATTTCACCAAGGATCACGACCAGGTCTGGGCCATTTTCGAGGAGATGGCCGAGAACTACATGGTGATGTCCCAGACCCGGTTGTACACACAGGGGAGACCCCAACAGCAGCTAGGATCCGTGCAGTACCAGAGGATAGCACGGGTCGATGCAGGTCCATCTAGTTCGTCCGCAGTCGCAGCAGCACAGGCAGAGTCGTCCGCTGCGGACATGGGTATCATCAGCGAGAAGTTGGACCGCATGGAGCTGATTGAGAAGAAGCAGTGCCATGGCATCACTCAGATGGAGCAGATGGCACAGACTCTGAGCGACATGAAGACCCAGCTCTTGTGTCTTCTGGAGGCACAGACGGCTTCTCAGCCCCGTCTTCAGTCGCGAGGCGACTCCGGCAGCAGCAGCAGCTCGTCCCAGCGCTCCAGCACCCTTGTGCAGCCTAGACAGGTTCACCTTGTACAGGCGGAGCTGTACCAGCAGCCGCAGCCCACTTACCAGTCCCCACCATCTCCAGAGATGCAGATGGTGGTCTACCAGCCGGACCAGCCTCTGGCAGTACTCCCGCCAGCCCCCTACGATGTAGAGCCGTTGATGGATGTCAACGGGATTTGGTATGACCGCCCCCAGCCTGGGATCCGACGAGACCATCCCGGATTCAGGTGGGGGAGTGGTGGTGCCCAGCCCCAGCAGCAGCCGTCAGGTCAGGGAGGGCAGTACCCCCAGCAGAGAGATCACCAGCAGCCGCAGCAGCAGCCCCCAGCATACCAGCAGCACCAGCCATCATCCTTCGGTCCGCGTCCCTACCAGCAGCAGGGACAGTCTTGGAGACGTGAGCAGCAGGCTCACCAGGCACCCCAGCAGCAGCATCCTTCCTCCTACCCCTCTTACCAGCAGCACCAGTTCCAGCAGCCTCAGCACCAGAGAGGCTACCCGTCGGGCTCCCATGAGAGCCCCGCCTTGGATGACATAGCCCGCCTCCTCACGGACCAGCAGGCTACATTTAGACGGGAGATGGACGAGTTTCGCCAGGAGATGTGGGACTTGGTGAGAGGGAAGGCCGCTATCCCTGCACAGATCGAGCCAAACCCGAACAGCCTGAAGAGGAAGTCTGAGCAGGTAGTTGACACTGAGCATACTACTCCTAGTGATCCATTTGATGATATGTCTTCAGATCTGTTTGATGCTGATTTTGTTACACTTAGGAGCGGTAGAGCACCAGCAGGCGGCGCCTCATCTGAGCGACTACTCGAGGATCCACCCAGGGCGCCAGATGAGGAGGAGGAGAGCGGTACTGAGGCCGCACATGATGATGAGGGTGGTACTGATGCCACCAAGGATGCTGATTCTACCGGCGGTACTGAGGCCGCCACTTCACCAGTTCGAGGAGGTGGTGCTGATGCCACCCGAGGAGCCGAGCCAGCCCGCGGTACTGAGGCCGCGAGACGTCCAGTAGCAGAGCCAGCCCATGGTGGTACTGAGGCCACCGGTGTTTTTGTAGAGAGAGCAGTTGTTTTTCCTCATTCTCATGTATCTCAGAACACTATTTTGAATAAAGGAAAAGGTTTAGTTTCTTCTGGTCCCACTGTGGTGAGTGATGTATGTGTGGATCCGGCCGTCGAGCCGTCTAGACCTTTTCATAGTCCTTCATCTGAGAAGGACCCTGTGATCCCCTTCCCTAGAGCCCTTCAGATGGGGAAGAGGAAGAAAAAAGAAAATGATCCAAAAAAGAGAGAGCAGGAGGAGTTCAGTCAGAGCATGATCGATAGATTCCACATCCAGCTGACCCTCCAGGAGGCTTTGCAGCACATCCCCCTTCTTCAACGATCTTTGAGAGACAGGACCACAGTCAGGAGGAGGAGGAGGAACCACACTTCAGAGATCCATGTGCTGACGAAAGCCACGTGTTTTGCGATCCAGAACCGTCTGCCGGCCAAGAGGCCAGATTCAGGGGCCTGATGTAGCCGAAATCGAGTGCGGTCGTATTGACTCACAAGGCGAGTCAACAGTCGGTGTATTGACCACACTAAATAATGACTAAATCAACAATTAACCCACACTAAAAATCAATAATTAGAAGTAATGTGGAGTTAAAATTTATTTTTAACTCTGCACAAAAGATGTAAAGGGCAAGTATGCAGAGAGTTCGAACACAGGGAGCAAACAGTGAAGTCCTAGCAAAAATGCTAAAATGTGTGAGTGTGTGAAGTGTCTACACTAAGCAAGCAAGTCAATCAAATTTTTGTGGGTTTTTAATTTTTAATTTTTTTTTATAATTTTTAATTTTGTATTTTGATTTTTGATTTTCTGATTTTTATATATTTTTTTATATTTTTTTTATTTCTTTTTCAATATTGGGAAGTGAAGGCAATATAAAACAAGGCAAAGTAAATGATTTATAAAAATGCACAAAAATGCTCAAAAACTCAGGAATAAAATGTTTTTAGTCTTTTTAGGGTTTTTTACTGTTTTTGTGATTTTTGGGGATTTTTCTAGGTGTTTTTGGTATTTTTAAGGGCTGAAATAAAGGAAAACAGTGAGAATAGGGCTGGCTGTGAGTAAAATGTACTTTAAAAATATCAACCAGTACTCAAAATAATTCACACTATTTTTCTAATAAAGAGAATAAAATAAGTGACAAACAGAAGCTGAGTTTGGATTTTTTGGATTTTTCTACTATTTTATATATTTTTTTGAAGTTTTTGAGTGTTTTTCAATTTTTAGTGTTTTTCTTTTGAAATTTTTAATGATTTTTGGACTGACTCTAAAATAGGATAAAATAGACACTATGTGAATTTTTGGGAATTTTTGGAGGTGTTTTACTATTTTTTTGATATTTTCTAAGGTAGACAGTACACAAAAAGGTTGTTTTTGATTTTTAATAAATATCAAAATAAAACAAAATCAAAAACTAAAATATGGGCGTCAAAGTACATCTATCCAGAAGCTTAGTCCTATTTTTGTGGAATTTTTGGAGTTAAAATGATATTTCAAATAAATCCAACAAACATCCAAATATTAAACAAGCCTGGCAGGGGTATATGTGCAATATTCCAAACATCCAGGGGCTAACATGCAATTTTCCACAAAATATTACACTATATATTCAACTTATGGAACCAAAAAGCAAATACAAGACCCGCCTGGGCACGCCTACAAATTACCCACCAGGGCGCGTGACTTGCACGCGCCTGGGAGGGACTGAAGTGCAATTTCACAAAAGTCTGGGGGTTAACATGCAAAATACCCAGAAGTATTACACGTGCTTTGAAAATTCAAGGACCGAAACGAAATACACAACAACCCAAGGGTGCCTCTGCAAAATGCCCACACCTCACGTGAACTGGTCACGTGAGGTGACGTGGCGAGGGACCTAAACGTGAATAAATAAAGTACGGTGGGTTTCTTTGCAAATATTACAAAATATCTACGCTACAGACAAAAGTTTAAAGACTAATTATTAAATACAAAAAGGCGCGAGGGGTGAGTTGCAAAATACCCTCGACGCGACGCTCCGATGTTGACACGTGGCTCGAATCCAACGGCTGGGGCGACGAGGCGTGATCCAGCGGCTGGAGGCGTTTCACTTAAACACGTGGCAGCACAAGAACGGCCGATGACGCTTGGGCGATGCACGGCCCTGATTAGATCCTCCTTGGCTGATCGGACGGTGGAGACTGGTGGAGATCCGACGAAGGCTGTGCGATCTGGGAGCTCCTCCTCGATCCAACGGCTGGGAAGAGGGTTACAAGAACGGGGGAAGAACGCCGGCGAAGGCGAGCTTCTCCGACCTCGATCTCCCTCCTCCGGCGACGATAGTGCTTCAAAATGGCCGTGGAGGCTCCTGGGGTCGTCTTCTACCTCCTGGGGGCTTCAAAATGCCTCGGCGACGGCCGAGGTGCTCAGGCGAAGGTGGCGGAGCTGGGGGGCTCGGCTGAGCTCCGGTGAGCCTCAAAATTGCTCCCAGGCGCGATTCAACGCGCGTTGACCCTGCAAGAAGAGTTAGAAGGTCCAGGGCAAAGTGCCTGGACCCTCGGTGGACCTAAACTAAGCGCGGGGTGGAGTGGTCGATGGTGGCCGGAGTTGCGCTCCGGTGATGATGCGTGAACGGGCGAAATGAGCGATTAAACTTATAGATTTTTTTGGGTTTTCGAAGATTAAGCTAACAGGAACCTAATGGGATAAACAAGAAGGTGGGGCGAGCCCTCAATGGCCGGGGCCAGAGGAAAAAGGGGTACCTCGACGCCGTCACTTGGCGGAGGTGGTGGAGCTTCCCTCGACTTCGCGCGCCTCGGCTGAAGGGTTGGCGATGGAGCTGTCACCTCCACGGACCTCAGGAGCACAACGGTGGCGCTGAAGGGTGGAACAAGGGGACTCGAAATCGATTTGAAAATGGGATGTTGGTTTTATTGGTTTGACTCAGTGGCTGAGGGGCTCCAAAGATCAAGGTGCCCTGATCGCCTCAGTGATCCAAAGTCCAAGGTTTCACTTGGACTTGATTCACCGCATAACGAGGAAGAAAAGATGCGAAGAAATCATCTCAAAAAGATGCAAGGCACGGCTGGAAAATCTCGTCAAAGATGGGTGAAAACCCAGGTCTGACAGGCGGTAGGTGGGGGAAGGCAGGCAGTTGACCTAGGGTCAATGCTGACCGCCTCCTGGTTGGTCCACGTGGACCAACCAGGAAAAACCCCGCGAAAAAGTTTTGAAAATTCAAATTAAAATAATAAATGCCCGAATTAAATAAAAGTTATAAAATAAAATATGTTCAAAATTTTATGTAGTATTTTATTCTGATTTTTATTTATTTTTATGACTTAAACTTTTACAAGTTACCTTTTTAACCCTATATAGGTATATTACCTATGCATTTTGTTATTTTATTTTATTTTATTTTTAATCTTATTATTTTTTTGTTTATGATTTTGTAAAATTATAACATACTTTTATATACATAAATATATTTTTATTTTATTTTTCTGATATGTTTTGTATATTTAATAAAATACAAGTGTATTTTATACAGGTATAAGTATATATTGTATACCTATGTATTGAATATATACAAGTATTTTATTTTCTATTTTTCTTTACATTTTAATTCAATTTTAATGCATATATATGTTATAAGTAATATTTACAAAATTATAAAAATATAAAAATGAATAAATAATGAATAAAGAGTATATTGAATATTTTATTCAGTACCAGTGTACAATGTGGGTCCAAAAGCCAACTTTCAAACCGTAGCTTCGCCAAATGCGAAACCACCACCATTGGACAGATTATTTTATTCTATATACAATTAAAGGTGAGTACACTGCATTTGGAGTTGTCGTTTGTGAGATACGGGTCTGGGAAGTTGGGATTTTGGATTCTTATTCAGACCATATCTTTTTATCTGTACATTCTTTTTCTGTGAAATCAATTTTGCCTTTTTCTTTATGAAATTATCTACAACTTTCATGTACAAGGTTTCCTTATTTGATGTACAAAAAGTGGAACCAAAAATAGGTCCCAAAATGAATAAAGAATAGATAAAATGTATAGGTATTTTCGCTGTGTTTCTGACCTTATCTCCCCCTACTTTATTCCTTGTCGACCTATTCATCGCGATGCCTAGGTCTCGGGGGTTTTGGGTCATAAAATATTTACAATATTTTATTCTTTTTCTTTTCTTCATTTATTCTATAATTTTGGCCTTAATTACAGTAATTTACACACTGTTGAGATGCATATGCATGGATGCTAAGATGTTTGATTTAAGGCTATTTACAGGCATTTGCTAGGGTTTTTGGTGCCAAAATGATAGAATAAAGATGATGAAATGTGGATTCATCAGGGCCACGTATGTCAGATGCCAGATTAGTGAGCAGAGGTTCGATCGGACTCTATTGGATAGCGGATCGTCGATCAACCTTCTTCCGGCAGCCCTTCTCGACCGCTTCGAGTTGGGCACTCTTAGACAGAGCAGGACAATCCTTCAGTTCGCTGATCGATCTGTCAAGAGGCCGAAGGGGTTGTTGCGAGATGTTATCGTCACGATTCAGGGCCTGAAATTCCCCGTGGACTTCGTAGTGTTGGACATGGAGATCCCTGATTCAGTGGCCGATACCCCCATCATCCTTGGTCGTCCGTTCTTGGCCACAGCCAAGGCGGTGACTGATCATGATAGCGGGAAGGTGTACTTTCGCATCGAGGGCGAGAGTATACAAATAGAGACGGTCGAGGACTACAGAGCTAGAGAGAGCCCGCTCAGATGCGAGTACAGATTCAGAGCAGCTGACAGACACAGAGCCAGACATCCACCAGGACTGTGATTTTGTGATCACAGACGATGAGGTAGCTTGGGCAGATCCTGCAGCACAGACCGTCCTCTCATATTCATATACAGCTGATGCCGAGATGATAGCGGAGGAGAGTCTGGAGAGCACAGCCCTGGTTCAGGATACCATAGAGGTAGCAGAGCCGGTCCTTGATCGCGACACGATGTTTAGTGATGGTGGTGCTGAGGCCACCTTATTTTCCGGTGGTACTGATGCCACCGCGATTGATACAGATCCCTCGGATTCAGAGTCTGATTGGGCCGATTGCTATGATCAGATGCCAGACCTGAGTCCACCTGAGCCTATAGATGAGGAGGAGGTAGATGCAGAGCCGAGCAGAGACAGTGCAGTTGAGCAGCCTTCTCCCGATTCAGTTTGCAAGAGTATGCTTTCACGTTCCCAGGCAGATTTGGCAGACTTAGCAGCTTTCACTCAGTTTCTTCCGCAGCCAGATTTGCCAGCACCCAGTATTCCAGAGCTGAAGCCGCTCCCTACTTCGCTGAAGTATCGATTCCTCGCGGGCGATCCAGAGATGTACCCAGTCATCATCTCTGCCGAGTTGACTGGAAAGCAAGAATCCCGTTTGATGGGGGTTCTTGAAAAGAACCGCAAGGCGATCGGATGGAGCGTAGCAGATCTCCATGGGATTAGTCCATCAGTGTGCTCCCACCATATCTATCTCGAGGAGGGGGTGAAGCCGTCGCGTGAGTTCCAGCGGCGACTGAACCCCAACCTGAGAGAGGTCGTGATGAAGGAAATATCGAAATGGTGGAGTGCAGATTTTATTTATCCCATTTCCGACTCCAAGTGGGTCAGCCCCTTGCATGTGGTGCCCAAGAAGACGGGCATCACGATTGTGATCAGTGAGTCGGGAGAGGAGATCGCTACACGAGTACCCACCTCTTGGAGGGTTTGTGTTGACTACAGGAGACTCAACCAAGCCACCAAGAAGGACCATTTCCCCCTGCCTTTTATTGATTAGATCATTGAGAGACTGGCAGGGAAGAGCCATTATTACTTCCTGGATGGGTACTCGGGCTACAACCAGGTGGCCATCGCTCCTGAGGATCAGGAGAAGACCACCTTTACCTGTCCCTTCGGCACATATGCTTTTCGACGCATGCCATTTGGGCTATGCAATGCCCCTGCGACTTTTCAGAGGTGCATGCTGTCGATCTTTTCAGACATGGTAGGGGAATGTTTAGAGGTCTTCATGGACGATTTCTCGATCTACGGCGACGGATTCGACTCCTGTCTTGACTGCCTAGACCGAGTACTCCAGCGATGTATTGAGTACCATTTGGTTCTATCTTGGGAGAAGAGTCACTTCACGGTGACTCAAGGGACGGTGCTTGGTGATGAATACCCATTCATCACTCTTTATTCTATTATTTTAGCTACAAAAACCTTTGCAAATACATGTAGATATGTGTAAATACAAATAATTACCAAAAGCATGCATTGTGTAAAAACCTATAATTAGCATGTTTTTGTGCAAAAATAAAAAGAATAAAGAGCAAAAAGAAAAAGAGGGAAATATTTAGAATAAATATTGAGCAAACTAACCCAAGGGAGGGCTCAGCATGGGCCTGACCGCATAAAAGCCAAAGTAGAGGGAGATAGGAGCTCATGTGTATATACTTCTGTAAATACAATAAACTATATATTTTCCTCACCCAAAAATATGTTGTAAGTATTTGTATATATCTTATTAAAAACAAAATACAAATAAAAAATCAAAAAATTCAAAAATATACCTTCACCATGTGCATAGACCATCACCCTTGTATTTATTTAACCTTGTAAATAAATTCAATTATTTTCAGAACTTTTTGTGAATATTCTATGGCATATTTTATAAATAAAATAAATAACAAGAAACAAAACAAAAATCAAATAAAAATTACAAAATAAAAAAATACCAAATACATTGTATAAATACCATGTATATAAATGTATATATCTATTTATTTCACCCTTATATATATATAATAAAAATAAAATAAAAATATTCTTTTATTCCATATTTTATGGTGTAAATAAATAAAATACAAAATGAGCATAAAAATACATAAAAATAACAAATAAAAAAAAATCAAAAATAAAAATCCATATAGTGTACATATACCTATATATAGAGCTACCCTATTTTTATTTCCAAAAATTAAATAAAAATCACCAAAAAATAGAAAAAAATAAAAGAAAAATATTTCATGTTTTGAGTTTTCTTTAATTCGGCCTATTTCTGCCCTAAAATAAATAAACAAAAATCAAGTCCACGTGGCCGCTCCTGATTGGTCCACGGGGGAATGTTGACCCCGGTCAACTCCCCCGCGGACTCCTTCCTTTTCTGGAGGAGGCGCGCCACCCCGTCTTCTCCGAATTTCCCACGCGCCTCCAGGCTGTCTCCCACGCATATCCCATGCCCGGATTCTTCGCCGTTCATCCCTCTCCCTCGCCGGATCTTCCGCCATCAAATCCACGCTTTCCATTGCCGTCGAGCCTCAACCTAAACGCCCCTGTCACCTTATATATTCTCACCTCCGCCGCCTCCGCGCCGCATCTTTGGACCATCTCCTTCTTCCCAGTGACCTCCATTGGCATCGCAAGAGTGACAGCGAGCGTTCGCCATTGTTGCAGTGAGGCGAGGAGGCGATACCATCGATCCGGCGAACTTCGCCGCCATTGCTCCGCCGCCGGCGTTGAGCATCGAGCTTCAGGCCTTGACGCCCTTCGAAGCTACGACCCGGAGTTAGCCACGCTCCAGCACAGTCTACTTCAGCCACCAGGTAGTCGATTAGATCTTTGATTCCGTTCAATTTCCGATTTCGCCCAAATCGACCCATCGCCGCATTTCTCTGATTCCGTCCACCTCGCGTGACATCTCGACCCTCCGACCCGATCATCATCTCCGCCGTACCCTCACGCACCTTCTACGCACTTTCACTCAACCCAGATCGCACAGGATCTGGGAGTCGAGCTCCACCGTCCCCACCTCGCCGGAGCTCTTCCGCCCCACCGCACTGTTCACCTTCACCCCGTTTTCTTGGGTCGAGGCAATTTGCCCTCGACCTGCGAAGCTTCTTGATTACTTTGCAGGTCCAAAGGGAGGCGTCTGAGGCCTCCCAACTTCAAGCCAGGAGCTTCTTCTCCGTCGACCTCGCCGGAGCCTTCCAGGGCTCGGCCGAGGCATAGGAGACCCGCAGCAGCTGCGCAACCTCACGCCGGATCTTCTCCGACCTTCAGGCGCAGCAGAGGAGGACCGGAGTGCACGCAGGAGGCCGGCGAAGTTCGCCGGCCATCAGTTCTTCCTCCACCTTCCAGAGCCGTCCGATGCAGCCCTCGCTCCAGTTCTAATCCTAGCCGTCCATCCTTCGAGGAGCAGTGACCGTCGATACATCTGAGGTTCTCATCTGGACCGTTGCAGCCGAGGAGAGAGGCACCACAGCCCAGCACCGCTTGATCTTCCACGTGGACCTCTCTCCGCCGTCGATCGAGCCGAAGAGGAGAAGAGAAGAGAAGCGCCCGCACATCCCAGCCGTCAGATCACCCACGTGGCGCACATCCTACCGTCGGTTAATAAAGGGGTAAATATCGTAGGCCCCCCCTCTGTTTGTTCCATTTCTTTTTAGTCCTGTAACTTTCAATTCAAGTTGTTTATTTTCTGGGTTATTTGCATTCTGGACCTCGCGCTTTATTTTATTTGCATTTATACCCTGCCAGTAGAGACCCACGTGCTTCGTCACGTGTTTTGTTGGGATATTTGCAATATATGCCCTGTAGTTCTGGATGTTATTCATTGAATAAAATGTTTTGTTTATTTGCATATATACCCCTGTGAGCATTGATTATGCGCATGTGCGTTTTATTTTGGGTAAATTGCATATAAGCCCCTGGACTTTTGATACGAGTTATCAATAGGTCCTTGGAACTTATTTTTATTACATTTAGGTCCTTGAGTGCCCCAGGCACGTGCTTGGCACGTGACTTCTTGGGTATTTTGCACCAGGACCCCAGAACTTTTGGGTATTTGCACATAGGTCCCTGTGCACAGTGCCCCACCTTTATTTTTGAATAAAATATCAAAAGACCTCCAAATCCAATGAGATTTTGACACATGGCTCCTGCCATGGTGTAGGAATTTCTATGATTTTTGGGGACATTTTTGATTTCATTTATTATTTTTAAAAATTCAAAACCCATATTTTTGCCACTGTTTGACTTTAAAATACCAAAAAATATAAAAACTCCACCAAAAATTCTAAAAAAATTAGGATTTGTTGTTTGCTTGTTGTTTGATTTTCCAGCCATTTTTGGTGATTTTTCATCACTTAAAAACCCTAAAAATTGAAAAACCCCTAAAAACCCATAAAAATTATAATCAAAAAAGTAAAAATCCCAAAAACAATAATTAGGGTGCCTAAATTTTCCTTATTCTTTCTAGATTATAGGAAAATTACCTCTAGGGCTTTTTGAGATCCAAGAGTATTTTATTTTTGGGTCTTAAGCCTTGCTGGACAGTACCCATTGTTTTTCGCATTGTTTGATTTTTAATAAATAATTTATCCATTAGAAAAATTCCAAAAATTAACCAAAAACAGTAAAAAACTTAAAAAACCTAAAAATCAATTTTCTGGAATTTTTGCATCATTTTTGGTGTGTGTAATATATTGTTGAAGTTCCCTTGTATTTACATTCTTTAATTTTCTCATCATTTAAAAAATCTAAAAAAATTTATAAAAACAAATAAAACCACAAAAATATGTTCTCTGTGTTTTAGTTCAATTTGACTACATCGTAGGCCGCAAGGCCAATCTGTGCTCCTTGTGTTCGACCCTGGGAGCTATACCAGGTTAATCCTATAGCAGGACCACTTCTCTGTATTTTATTGATTTATCTTTATCTGTGGTTCATTTTTTTTCTTGATTGACTTAGTTGAGTGACTGAGGTCGCAACGACCTAATTTTCTGTACCTTTACCTCTGTCATTTGGCCGGTCATCAGAATGGCGCCGTTGCCGGGGAGCACGGCTTTGTAGTCATTTTTCCATATTGTCTCTCTACATTATAACTGTTTTCTGACACTCTCTCTTTCTAATTTTTGTGCGAGGTACTGCGTGGAGAACTTGGAGCAACTTCTCTCATTCTATCTTTTTGAGGACCCGCACGGGAAGAAGAGCAGGGAGAAGAAGAAGAATTTCATTTATTTGAGAGAACAATATTTTTGTAATAATTTAGGACTCAGACTTTGAACTGTGGACACTTGTAACTTAGCGGGTCTGTTTCGCCGAGCACCGGTGTGCTCGGGGGACCCATTCGGATTTTCGCGGCTTTTATCGTGGTTTTGATAGCTAGCTGCCTTTTCCGGTGTTTACGCGGTTTTTCTCGAGCCCCTAGATTTAGGAATTTCTGTTGATTGTGACGTAAATATCTAAGGCCCAACACTTAATAGAATATCTGTTCCTATAGAACGTAATTGGACATTGATAAAATTCACTGAAAAAGTTAGTTTAATTGGATTTGAGACCACGTGCCGTGAGAGTCACATACAGCGCTGGCAGGACCCGTTGTGGCGGGCACCGAGTGACTCCCAAGATCGGACTCCGGACTCGATTCCGTTGGCTAACTATTGTTCTTCACGATCAATAGAAATTGCTCAGCTAGGACTCGGTTTTTCTTCGTTGCATCATTTAGGTAGTTTAATTCTGTATTTAAATTCTGCGCGGATCACTTGCATGTAGAGTGCTGGAGACAAGGTACGCATTTCTTTCTCTGCATGCATCATTTGATTTTCTCGCGCATCGGCTTTTTCGTCTTCTCCCCCTGTGTTTGGCTTAATCATCAGGAGAATCGGAAAACCGTTAGGCCGCTTGTATTTATTTTGAAAAAAATTAAAAGAAAAACAAAAAAATTGGGACTGGATAACACTATTGACCCTAAAAGACACTCACATTAAAAATTTGTCTTGGGGAGAGCAACCCCCTCATTGTTTGGTTTGATTGTGCGAGAGAGTGACCCGAACACTAGGTAAAGCCCTCCGGTGCTCATCTCGACTGATTACCGACTCTTCTGTGCGGGACAGTCGGTTGAGAGAGTATCGGGTATCCCAGCAGGTCACGTAATCGCTCTGATATCTTGTGTGTTCACCAAATAAAATTGACAAGATAAATTGACCGAGCTTTCACGGTCTTCAGATTGTGTTGTGTTGGTGAACAAGGGGTTTGCTTTGCGATCATATTTTCTCCAGATCCCATCCGCCCAACTCGCCAGATCAAGATGATGGGTAGACGATCTCTTAGGCAGCCTCTAGCTGCACCGCTTTCAGGCGCGTCTACTCCATCATCTAGGTTGGCCCGTGAGAGTCGAGACCAGCTCTCCGGGCCCGAGTTCGATTCCACCCTGTTCCCCCTCGATCCCCTTTCTTTTGCTACTGAGAGACATGAGCCCGAGGAAAGACGAATTAATTTGACAGAACCTGAGTTAGGCTCATCTGATTTTGCAGACGTCCCTATGGCTGGAGCCGGCAGTTCAGACGATCGCCAGCCCGAACATTTTGTCTTAGACCAGGGAGCGATTAACTCCACCCTGATCGCGTCATTAGAGACAGTTCAGCAACAGTTACGCGATCAGGGGGCATTCATGATAGAGATGAGAAGGGAGATGGAGCGACTCCGAAGAGAGCGAGACGAGCCGAGCGAGCCTGAGGACATTCCTGACGCTGATGCAGAGGCAGCAGCCGCAGCAGCAGCTGCCGCAGCAGCGGCAGCCGCCGCCGCCGGAGGACCACCGAGAACGATGCGGGAGCTACACAACCCCGGATCTACACTGATGCATCATTGGGTGGTGGTACCTGCTATCGTGGGGGATTTCAAGTTCCCTCCGAACACCCTGCAGATGCTTCCTCACTTTCATGGACTTGCCACTGAGGAACCCCATCTCCATCTCCAGGAGTTCTTGATGATCTGCAGCACTGTCCACGACCGTCATGTGGACCAAGATACGATTCGAATGATGGCCTTCCCTTTTTCACTGGCAGATAGAGCAGCCGCCTGGCTGAAACATCTAGGGAAGTTTGTTTACATCTGGGATCAGCTCCGCACCGAGTACTTGAACAAGTACTATCCACTCGGGCGGACGAATGCAGCGAGGGCCCTGATCAACAACTTCTCCATGCTCCCTAATGAGCAATTTCACGAAGCATGGGAGAGGTTCAGAGAGCTTCTGGATAGATGCCCACACCACGACATCTCGAAGCCGAACCTAGTTCAGAGCTTCTTTAGTGGGATGACACCAGAGCTTCAGGGTCTGGTGAACGCTTCTTGCGGCGGGTCCTACTTTGCCAAGGACCACAACCAAGTCTGGGCCATCTACGAGGAGATGGCAGAAAATTACATGGTGATGTCCCAGACTCGGTTGTACACTCAGAGATCTCAGCAGTCGCCAGGACCCGTGCAGTATCAGCGGATAGCACGGGTTGATGCAGGTCCATCCAGTTCGTCCACAGTTGCGGCCGCACAGGCAGAGTCGGCCACTGCGGACATGGGGATTATCAGCGAGAAGTTGGACCGCATGGAAATCATAGAGAAGAAGCAGTGCCAGGGCATAACTCAGATGGAGCAAATGGCACAAACTCTGAGCGACATGAAGACCCAGCTCTTGTGTCTTCAGGAGGCACAGACGGCTCCTCAGCCCCGTCTTCTGTCGCGAGGCGATTCCGGCGGCAGCCGCAGCTCGTCCCAGCGCTCCAGCTCCTTGCAGCAGCCTAGACAAGTTCACCTTGTACAGGCGGAGCCGTACCAGCAGCAGCAGCCCTCTTACCAGTCACCACCATCTCCAGACTTACAGATGGTGGTATATCAGCCGGATCAGCCTCTGGCAGCACTGCCACCAGACCCCTTTGATGCTGAGCCGTTGATGGATGTCAACGGGATTTGGTATGACCGTCCTCAACCTGGAATCCGACGAGACCATCCCGGATTCAGGTGGGGGAATGGGGGTAACCAGTCCCAACAGCAGCCAGCCGGTCAGGGAGGGCAGTACTCCCAGCAGAGAGATCACCAGCAGCCCCCTGCATATCAGCCACATCAGCCATCATCCTTCGTACCTCGTCCCTACCAGCAGCAGGGACAGAATTGGAGACGTGAGCAGCAGGCTCACCAGCAGCAGCATCATTCCTCTTACCCCTCTCAGCCACAGCAGCACCAGGTCCAGCAGCCTCATCACCAGAGAGGCAACCCGTCGGGTTCCCACGAGAGCCCCGCCATGGATGATCTAGCCCGCCTCTTCACAGAGCAGCAGGCTACATTTAGACGGGAGATGGACGAGTTCCGCCAGGAGATGCGGGACCTGATGAGAGGGAAGGCCGCCATCCCTGCACAGATCGAGCCGAATCCGAATAGCTTGAAGAGGAAATCTGAGCAGGTAGTTCACACTGAATTTGTCACTCCTAGTGACCCATTTGATGATACATCTTCGGATTTATTTGATGCTGATTTTGTCACACTTAGGAGCGGTAGAAGACCAGCAGGCGGCGCCTCATCTGAGCGACCACACGAGGAGCCATCTAGAGCGCCAGATGAGGAAGAGGAGAGCGGTACTGAAGCCGCACATCATGATGACGGTGGTACTGATGCCACCCGAGATGCTGATTCCACCGGCGGTACTGAGGCCGCCGTTTCACCACATAGAGGGGGTGGTACTGACGCCACCAGCAGAGCCGAGCCAGCCCGCGGTACTGAGGCCGCAAGACGTCTAGTTGTAGAGCCAGCTAGAGGTGGTACTGACGCCACCAACATTTATTCTGATAGAAATGTTGTCTGTCCTCGCATGAATGTATCTCAGAACTCTGATTTGAATAAAGGAAAAGGTTTAGTTTCTTCTGATCCCACTGTGGTGAATGATGTTTGTGAGGATCCAGTCATCGAACCGTCTAGGCCTATTCCTAGTCCTTCATCTGAGAAGGACCCTGTGATCCCCTTTCCTAGAGCCCTTCAGTTGGGGAAGGGGAAGAAAAAAGAAAAAGATCCAAAAAAGAGAGAGCAGGAGGAGTTCAGCCAAGGCATGATAGACCGATTTCACATCCAGCTGACCCTCAATGAGGCTTTGCAACACATCCCTCTTCTTCAGCGATCCTTGAGAGATAAGACCACAGTCAGAAGGACGAAGAGGAACAAGACCGCAGAAATTCATGTGTTGACCAAAGCCACGTGTTACGCGATCCAGAACCATCTGCCGACTAAGAGGCCAGATTTAGGGGCCCCGTATGTCAGATGTCAGATTAGTGAGCAGAGGTTCAACCGTACTCTATTAGATAGCGGATCGTCGATCAACCTTCTTCCGGCAGCCCTTCTCGACCACTTAGAGTTGGGCACTCTTAGACAGAGCAGGACATACCTTCAGTTTGCTGATCGGTCTGTCAAGAGGCCAAAGGGGTTGTTGCGAGACGTTGTCGTCACGATTCAGGGTTTGCAATTCCCCGTGGACTTCGTAGTGCTGGACATGGAGACCCCTGACTCGTTGACCGATTCCCCCATTATCCTCGGTCGTCCGTTCTTGGCCACAGCCAAAGCGGTGACTGACCATGACAGTGGGAAGGTATTCTTTCGCGTCCAGGGCGAGAGTATACAAATAGAGACGGTTAAGGACCACAGAGCCAGAGCTAGATCCCGCTCAGAGGACAGTACAGATTCAGAACAGCTGACAGACGCAGGACCAGACATCCACCAGGACTGTGATTTTGTGATCACAGATGATGAGGCAGTTTGGGCAGATCCTGCAGCACAGACCATCCTCTCATATTCAGATACAGTGATACAGAGATGATAGAAGAGGATAGTCTGGAGAGCACAGCCTTGGTTCAGGATATTATTGAGTCAGCAGAGTCGGACCTTGATCGCGACACGATTTTCAGTGATGGTGGTACTGAGGCCACCCTGCTATATGGTGGTGCTGATGCCACCTTGTTCTCCGGTGGTACTGATGCCACCGAGTCTGATATAGATCCCTCGGATTCAGAATCTGATTGGGCAGATTGTGATGATCAGATGCCAGATCTGGATCCACCTGAGCCTATAGATGAGGAGGAGGTAGAGGCAGAGCAGATCAGAGACAATGCAGAGGACCCGCCTTCTCCAGATCCAGTTTGTGAGAGTTCGTTATCATTCTCCCAGGCAAATTTGGCAGAATTATCCGCATACACACATCTTCTTCAGAAGCCAGATTTGCCAGCACCCAGCTGTCCAGAGCTAAAGCCGCTCCCTACTTCGTTGAAGTATAGATTCCTTGCGGGAGAGTCTGAGATGTACCCAGTCATCATCTCTGCCGATCTGACTGGAGAACAAGAATCCCGTCTGATGGAGGTTCTTGAAAAGAACCGCAAGGCAATTGGATGGAGCGTAGCAGATCTCCATGGGATTAGTCCCTCATTGTGCTCCCACCATATCTATCTCGAGGAAGGGGCGAAGCCGTCGCGTGAGTTCCAGCGGCGACTGAACCCCAACCTAAGAGAGGTTGTCATGAAGGAAATATCAAAATGGTGGAGTGCAGATTTTATTTATCCCATTTCCGACTCCAAGTGGGTGAGCCCCTTGCATGTGGTGCCCAAGAAGACGGGCATCACTACTGTGATCAGTGAGTCGGGAGAGGAGATCGCTACACGAGTACCCACCTCTTGGCGGGTCTGCGTTGACTACAGGAGACTCAACCAGGCCACCAAGAAGGACCATTTCCCTCTGCCCTTTATAGATCAGATCATAGAGAGACTGGCAGGGAAGAGCCATTACTGCTTCCTGGATGGGTACTCGGGCTACAATCAGGTAGCCATCGCTCCTGAGGATCAGGAGAAGACCACCTTTACCTGTCCCTTCGGTACCTACGCCTTTCGACGCATGCCATTTGGGCTATGTAACGCCCCTGCGACTTTTCAGAGATGCATGCTGTCGATATTTTCGGACATGGTAGGGGAGTGTTTGGAGGTCTTCATGGACGACTTCTCGGTTTACGGCGACGGATTCGATTCCTGTCTTGACTGCCTAGACCGAGTGCTTCAGCGATGTATTGCTACCCGGTTGGTTCTATCTTGGGAGAAGAGTCACTTCATGGTGACTCAAGGGACGGTGCTTGGCCACATCATCTCCAACAGAGGAATGGAGGTTGATCCGGCCAAGGTCGATGTCATTAGAAAACTCACACCGCCGTCCAATTTGAAGCAGCTACGGTCATTTCTAGGGCACGTTGGTTTTTATAGGAGATTCATTCATGATTTCAGCAAGATTGCCCGACCGTTGACTGACCTCTTGACGAAAGACACCGAGTTCCTTGTTGATGACAAGTGTCTTTCGTCCTTTGAGACTCTCCAGCAGTGTGTAATTGAGGCTCCTGTCCTTCAGCCACCCGATTGGTCTCTCCCATTCGAGATCATGACGGACGCCTCTGATTTTGCCGTAGGGGCCGTGCTAGGACAGAGGAGGGATGGAGTACCATTTGCGATACACTATGCTAGCCGCACATTGGATTCCGCCCAGCGGAATTATACAGTCACAGAGAAGGAGATGCTAGCAGTAGTGTTTGCCCTAGATAAATTCAGATCATATATCATTGGATCTAGAGTGACTTTGTATACAGATCACACCGCCATCAGGTACCTCATGTCAAAGAAGGATGCCAAGGCTAGACTGACTAGATGGATCCTTCTACTCCAGGAGTTCGACATTGAGATCAAGGATAAGCCTGGAGTCAAGAATGTGGTGGCGGATCATCTTTCCCGACTAGAGCAGCCTGAGGATTCTGAGCAGATTGATCCCATTTGTGATACCTTCCCAGATGAGGCGATCCTTGCTATCGCCTCACTCCCATGGTATGCCGATATTGTGAACTTTCTCGTTGCTGGGAAAGTCCCACAAGATTGGCCCAAGCAGAGGATTGAGACCTTCCTTGCGAAGGCCAAGTCCTACCACTGGGAGGATCCCATCCTTTACCACGAAGGAGGGGATAGCATCTGGCGTCGGTGTATTCCTCAGGAGGAGCATCATAGTGTCCTCACTTACTGCCACAAGCTTGAGGCAGGAGGACATCATTCTGGGAGGAGAACGGCACAGAAAGTGCTCCAATCCGGCTTGTGGTGGCCTACACTCTTCAAGGACTCTGATGAGTTCGTGAAGAGATGTACTGACTGTCAGAGGATGGGCACTTGTGGACAACGTGATATGATGCCGATGCAGCCCATTCATTTCTGTGAGGTTTTTGACGCATGGGGCATCGATTTCATGGGTCCATTCCCTAAGAGTCAGGGATTTGAGTACATTCTGTTGGCCGTAGATTATGTTAGTCGTTGGGTTGAGGCTATCCCCGCCCGAGCCGCAGATGCGAAGACAGTTTGCAGATTTTTGAAGAAGCACATAATCATGCGGTTTGGGGTTCCACGAGTTCTGATTTCTGATGGGGGATCTCATTTCATCAACGACCAGGTGAAGGCACTTGCTAGAGAGTTCAGTATAGACCATCGTGTTGCCACTCCATACCATCCACAGACAAATGGTCTAGCTGAAGTGTCGAATAGGGAGATCAAGAATATTTTGCAGAAAGTCGTCCGCCCTGACCGAAAGAATTGGTCACAGCTTTTGGACTCGGTCTTGTGGGCATATCGGATGTCTTTCAAGACTCCATTGGGTACATCTCCCTTTCGCCTCGTTTATGGCAAGCCATGCCATCTACCTGTCGAGCTGAGGCACAAGTCACTTTGGGCAGTCACAGATATTCTTATGGATCCAGATGGTATAGGAGACCAGAGGAGGGCAGAGTTAGCCGCCTTGGAAGAGCTTAGAGATACAGCTTTCTCAAACAGCCTACATTATAAGGAGAAAGTCAAAGAGTGGCATGATTCTCATATCAGCCACAAGCATTTTGAGATTGGACAGAAAGTATGGCTGTTTGATGCGAGGCTTAGATTATTTCCAGGGAAGCTACAGAGCAAATGGAAAGGACCCTATTTGGTCAGAAAGGTACACGATAACGGTAGCATTGACATATCTGAGTTATCTTCTGAGAGTACCTTCCGAGTGAACGGCCAGTGGCTCAAACCATTTCTAGATCATGAGCCGCGGGACGTTATTATTGCTGCTATTCATTTTGCGTGAGATGTGGTCTTTTGACTCACATCTTTTACATCTCACGCCTGATTTTCACTGTTCCTCCGCCTGTATAGATCCAGTTGTCCATATCATTCTATTCTTTAGTCCCACATCCCGTTTCTCATCTTATGATTATGCTATACTTAGGGTGTACTTTACCCTAAGTATAGGGGGGATGTCGGACCTACGAGTATTCTTTTCATTCTTTCTGCTCTTGTTTTTGCTGCCTATACTCAGGGATATTTTACCCTAAGTATAGGGGGGGCAGATTCTGTATATTCTTCACTCGGCTTTCCCTTCATGTACAGCTTTCTATACTTAGGATTAGTTAATCCTAAGTATAGGGGGAAACCACCGAGTTCCTTTCATTTTATTCTTTTATTCATTCCTGTACTTAGCCATTCCTTTTCACTTCCCTTTTACTAAGCACGAGTTATGTCTTCTTCATCGCTCTTGATCACTCTGAGGACATCGCTCGAGCTAAGTATAGGGGGGGTGTGTATATATTTCATATATACTTTAGCCATAACTCGTACTTTGTGTGAGTGTGTTAATAAATAAAATGGCTAAAAATCACAAAAATTAAAAATTTTTCATGTACATAAACCTCTTTTATTCTTGCACATACATAGCTAGTGTACAAAGTATTTTTGTAAAAATGATTTCAAAAATCTTTTGTGTAAAGCTTGTGTAAATATTTTGTATCAAAATTATGTATATAGTACAAAATTTTTTTCAAATGTTTTGAAAATCAAAAGTTTGCAAAAATCTTGTGTAAATGTTTGTAAATATCTTTTTTGCAAAACTTGCACTTCATGCATCATTCATTCATGATTTCAAAACATTTTTCAAAAATTTGTGCATGATTGTAAAATATTTGTAAATAGCATCTTGTGTACATATATGTATATAGTTTTTCCTGGATGAGAGTTGACATTTAAATTAAGCCTGGAATTAAATTGAGAAATGGAGCTTGAAAAGATCTTAATCCACCTAATTTCAAGAGGAACCTTATAGGACTTAGGGTTAAAGCTTTTCAGGTCCATAAGGACTTAATTCTTTGAGTCCACTAGGCTATGAGCATATGTCATCTTGATGAGCCTAAGTAGAGCACTTAACAACACACGCATGACTCTCAGAGACAATGGCTTCACTTGCACCTGCACTTTACACATGGCTCTCCAAGGATGAGGTGGTGAGGAGGCAGTTTCCTTTGGCTTGGGGTAGCATATGAGGGTAGTACTTCTAGGCGGAACCTCTCTTCTTCTTATAGTGAAGGAAGTGCACCTCAACTTGGTCTAGTGGTGTTGAAAGCTAAAGACAGAAGCTGTGGGTTGCAATAAAGCTTCAAAAGAGGGATAGTCTACTGGCTCAAGAGGAAATTTCTTATATATGCTGCACCATGTAGATATGTGTACAGAAGTCTTGAAAAAAAAAAATGCAAAAAGAACTCCAAAAAAGTGGTGGGTCGGATTGAAAATTTAATAACCCCACCGGAGTGAAAAGCAAAAGCTTATGGTATCATGTTACATCTCATGAAGCTTGCAGCGGGAGACTTAGCTACACTGGCTAAGCTTCCAAAACTCTATACTTCTACCCCCTCTTCTTGAGCCGGTTGCACTTGAACTTAGAAGGGAATACCCCGCTTCTCGAGGAAAGAGTTGCTAGACTGAGGCATTAGAGTTACCAGGTTGAGGGAGGTTGTTTCTTTGTTACTTCTGAGGTGGGGAGCCACATATCACTTACACTGCATGGAAAGATTCATGGTCATTAGAGTTTGTGTATGTAGACTTGTTCTGATCTGGTTTATTGAGGAGTCTTGTCCATAGACTGGTGGAACTTAGAGGCTGTTGAGTTTTAGGCTTAAGTCCAAATAAGGTTCCGACACATTAATAATCCAAAGATCTGATCGAGCTCCATATTTCAATTTAATGAAGGAAAATTTAATAAGTCAACCTTGATCCATGTACATCCTCTTCCTCTATTTCTTTTTCTTTCTTTTTCACTTCTTTTTCAAATAAGTGTTTGCTAAGGGACTAGCAAAGTTAAAGCATAGGGGGTGATGAATACCCATTCATCACTCTTTATTCTATTATTTTAGCTACAAAAACCTTTGCAAATACATGTAGATATGTGTAAATACAAATAATTACCAAAAGCATGCATTGTGTAAAAACCTATAATTAGCATGTTTTTGTGCAAAAATAAAAAGAATAAAGAGCAAAAAGAAAAAGAGGGAAATATTTAGAATAAATATTGAGCAACCTAACCCAAGGGAGGGCTCAGCATGGGCCTGACCGCATAAAAGCCAAAGTAGAGGGAGATAGGGCTCACATGTGTATATACTTCTGTAAATAAAACTATATATTTTCCTCACCCAAAAATATGTTTGTCCATATTGTGTGTATGTTTAGAAACTATTAAAAACAAAATAAAAAGATGAAAAGCAAAAAGATCAAAAATACCCTTCCTTCACCTTGTGCATAAACCACACCATTGTATTTATTTAACCTTGTAAATAAATTTAATTATTTTCTAAAACTTTTTGCAAATATTCTATGTTATATTTTGTAAATAAAATAAATAAAAAGAAACAAAACAAAAATCAAATAAAAATTACAAAATTAAAATACAAAAATACATTGTATAAATACCATGTATATAAATGTATATATCTATTTATTTCACCCTTGTATATAAGTAATAAAAATAAAATAAAAATATTCTTTTATTCCATATTTCATGTTGTAAATAAATAAAATACAAAATGAGCATAAAAACACATAAAAATAACAAATAAAAAATCAAAAATAAAAATCCATATAGTGTACATATACCTATATATAGAGCTACCCTATTTTTATTTCCAAAAATTAAATAAAAATCACCAAAAAATAGAAAAAAATAAAAGAAAAATATTTCATGTTTTGAGTTTTATTTAATTCGGCCTATTTCTGCCCTAAAATAAATAAACAAAATTCGAGCACACGTGGCCGCTCCTGATTGGTCCACGGGGGAATGTTGACCCCGGTCAACTCCCCCGCGGACTCCTTCCTTTTCTGGAAGATGCGTGCCGCGCCTCCTTCGCCGATTTATCCACGCTTCTCCAGGCTGTCACCCACTCAACCCCCGTGCTCGGATTCTTCGCCAATCATCCCTCATCCTCGCCGGATCCTCCGCCATCAAATCCATGCCTTCCTTAGCCGTCGAGCCTCAACCCTAATCGACGCTGTCACCATATATACCATCACCTCCGCCGCCTCCGCGCCCCATCTTTGGATAGCCATCCTTCTTCCCGTGACCTCCAGAGCAAAGCCCGAGGTGACAGCTCGAGTTAGCCCCTGTTGCAGTGAGGTGAGGGTGCCCCTACCATCGATCCGGCGATTCTCGCCGTCCTTGCTCCGCCGCCGGCGTTGAGCATCGAGCTTCAGGCCTTGACGCCCTTCGAAGCTACGACCAGGAGCAAGAGCAGCTCCAGCATAGTCTCCAGCATCCATCAGGTACCCCTAGTTCCTACCCATTTAGCGTAATTTTCGATTTCGCCCAATTCCTATCTCCGACGCATTTCCTTGATTCCGGCCATCTCACGCAACATCTCGATCCTCCGACCCGACCATCACCTCCGCCGTATCCCCGCGCACCTTCTACGCACTTTCACTCAACCCAGATCGCACAGGATCTGGGAGTCGAGCTCCACCGTCTCCGCCTCGCCGGAGCTCGCTCGCCCCACCGCACAGTCCATCTTCACCCCGCCTTCTTGGGTCGAGGCATTTTGCCCTCGACCCGCGAAGCTTCTTGTCTACTTTGCAGGTCCAAAGGGGGTGTCTGAGCCTCCTTCACAGTTCAGCCAGGAGCTTCATCTCCGCCGACTTCGCCGGAGCTCTTCAGAGCTCGGCTAGGTCATCGGAGACTACCACCCGCCACGCAACTTCACGCCGGATCTTCTCCGACCTTCAGGCGCAGCAGAGGAGGACCGGAGTCCACGCACGAGGCCGGCGAAGTTCGCCGGCCATCAGTTCGTCCTCCATCCTCCAGAGCCGTCAGATCGCCTTCTTCGCTCCAGATCAGATCCTCACCGTCCATCTACGGAGTTTCGCCACCGTCCGATCATCCCGAGGATCGATCTTCACCGTTGAGCAGCGAGGTTAAGCCACGACGTCTCTCAGTCGTCCGATCATCCCCGTGGCTGCACCTCGACCATTCGATCTGAGCCGGGCCTCCTTCGAAGAACCACGTTGCATCTCAACCATCCGATCATCCACGTGGACTCACACCCGCCGTCGATCGAGCCGAAGGGACGAAGAGAGAAGAGGCGCAGCGCATCCAGACCGTCCAGCTTACACGTGGCGCCCATCCGACCGTCGGCTAATAAAGGGGTAAATATCGTAGGGCCCCCTTGTAGTTTGTTATTTTCTTTTTAGTCCTGTAATTTTTAATTCAAGTTGTTTATTTTCTGGGATATTTGCACCAAGGACCCTGTACTTATTTTTATTTGCACTTATACCCCTGCCAGTAGTGAACCACGTGCGTCGTCACGTGTTACTTTGGGATATTTGCAATATATGCCTTGTAGTTCTGGATGTTATTCATTGAATAAAAAGTTTTGTTTATTTGCATATATACCCCTGTGAGCATTGATTATGCGCATGTGCGTTTTATTTTGGGTAAATTGCATATAAGCCCCTGGACTTTTGATACGAGTTATCAATAGGTCCTTGGAACTTATTTTTATTACATTTAGGTCCTTGAGTGCCTCAGGCACGTGCTTGGCACGTGACTCCTTGGGTATTTTGCACCAGGACCCCAGAACTTTTGGGTATTTGCACATAGGTCCCTGTGCACAGTGCCCCACCTTTATTTTTGAATAAAATATCAAACGACCTCCAAATCCAATGAGATTTTGACACATGACTCCTGCCATGGTGTAGGAATTTCTATGATTTTTGGGGACATTTTTGATTTCATTTATTATTTTTAAAAATTCAAAAACACCTATTTTTGCCACTGTTTGACTTTAAAAATACCAAAAAAAATATAAAAACTCCACCAAAAATTCTAAAAAAATTGGTTACTGTTTCTTGCTTGTTGCTTGATTTTCTAGCCAATTTTGGCTACTTTTCATCACTTAAAAACCCTAAAAATTGAAAAATCCCTAAAAACTCATAAAAATTGTAATAAATAAATTAAAAATCCAAAAACAATAATTAGGGTGCCTAAATTTTCCTTATTCTTTCTAGATTATAGGAAAATTACCTTCAGGGCTTTTTGAGATCCAGAATTATTTTATTTTTGGGTCTTAAGCCTTGCTGGACAGTCCCCTTTGTTTTTCGCATTGTTTGATTTTTAATAAATAATTTGCCCATTAGAAAAATCCCAAAAATTCACCAAAAACAGTAAAAAACATTTAAAACATAAAAACAAATTTTCTTGAATTTTTGCATCATTTTTGGTGTGTGTAATAAACTGTTGAAGTTCCCTTGTATTCACCTTCTCTCATTTTCTCATCATTTAAAAAAGGTCTAAAAAAATATAAAAACAAATAAAAACCATAAAAAAGGACTCTCTTGGATTCTGACTACATCGTAGGCCGCAAGGCCAATCCGTGCTCCTTGTGTTCGACCCTGGGAGCTATACCAGGTTAATCTTATAGCTAGATCGCTCTTTCTTGTGCTTGCTTGTTTTTATCTGATTTGAGTGATTGATTTTCTTGATTGACTTAGTTGAGTGACTGAGGTCGCAACGACCTAATTTTCTGTACCTTTACCTCTGTCATTTGGCCTGCAATCAGGCGCGCCACCCCGCCTTCTCCGAATTTCCCACGCGTCTTCAGGCTGTCTCCCACGCATATCCCACGCCCGGATTATTCGCCGTTCATCCCTCTCCCTCGCCGGATCTTCCGCCATCAAATCCACGCCTTCCTTAGCCGTCGAGCCTCAACCCTAAACGCCCCTGTCACCTTATATATTCTCATCTCCGCCGCCTCCGCGCCGCATCTTTGGCCCTTCTCCTCCTTCCCAGTGACCTCCATAGGCTTCGCGAGAGTGACAGCAAGCGTCCGCCCTTGTTGCAGTGAGGCGAGGAAGCGAAACCATCGATCCGGCGATTCTCGCCGTCCTTGCTCCGCCGCCGGCGTTGAGCATCGAGCTTCATGCCTTGACGCCCTTCGAAGCTACGACCCGGAGTTAGCTACGCTCCAGCACAGTCTACCGCAGCCATCAGGTAGCCGATTAGACCTTCTATTTAGCGTAATTTTCGATTTCGCCCAATTTACATCTCCGACGCATTTCTCCGATTCCGACCATTTCACGTAACATCTCGATCCTCCGACCATCTCATCACCTTCGCCGTACCCTCACGCACCTTCTACGCACTTTCACTCAACCCAGATCGCACAGGATCTGGGAGTCGAGCTCCACCGTCTCCGCCTTGCCGGAGCTCTTTCGCCCCACCGCACCGTTCACCTTCACCCCGCTTTCTTGGGTCGAGGCATTTTGCCCTCGACCCGCGAAGCTTCTTGACTACTTTGCAGGTCCAAAGGGAGGCGTCTGAGGCTTCCCAACTTCCAGCCAGGAGCTTCATCTCCGCCGACTTCGCCGGAGCTCTTCAGAGCTCGGCTAGGTCATCGGAGACCCGCAGCAGCTGCGCAACTTCACGCCGGATCTTCTCCGACCTTCAGGCGCAGCAGAGGAGGACCGGAGTCCACGCACGAGCCCGGCGAAGTTCGCCGGGGATCTGTTCTTCCAGGACCTCCAGCCGCCGTTGATTGCATCTCCTCGCTCCAGTTCAGATCTTGGCCGTCCATCCTTGGAGCTACCAGTACCGTCCGATCAGAGGAGGAGTGATCTGGAGCGCCCACCAGCCGCAGCCGTTCGATCTACACGTGGCGCGCATCCAACGCTTCATTAATAAAGGGGTAAATATCGTAGGCCCCCCTCGTAGTTTGTATTTTCTTTTTAGTCCTGTAATTTTTAATTCAAGTTGTTTATTTTCTGGGATATTTGCACCAAGGACCCCGTACTTATTTTTATTTGCACTTATACCCCCGCCTATTGTGAGCCACGTGCGTCGTCACGTGTTATTCTGGGTTATTTGCAATGTATACCCTGTAGTTCTGGATGTTATTCATTGAATAAAATGTTTTGTTTATTTGCATATATACCCCTGTGAACACTTTATATTCGCATGTGCGTTTTATTTTGGGTAAATTGCATATAAGCCCCTGGACTTTTGATACGAGTTATCAATAGGTCCTTGGAACTTATTTTTATTACATTTAGGTCCTTGAGTGCCCCAGGCACGTGCTTGGCACGTGACTTCTTGGGTATTTTGCACCAGGACCCCAGAACTTTTGGGTATTTGCACTTAGGTCCCTGTGCACAGTGCCCCCTTGTTATTTTTGAATAAAATATCAAACGACCTCCAAATCCAATGAGATTTTGACACATGGCTCCTGCCATGGTGTAGGAATTTCTATGATTTTTGGGGACATTTTTGATTTCATTTATTATTTTTAAAAATTCAAAAACACATATTTTTGCCACTGTTTGACTTTAAAAATACCAAAAAAATATAGAAACTCCACCAAAAATTCTAAAAAAATTAGGAACTGTAGTTTACTTGTTGTTTGATTTTCTAGCCAATTTTGGCTACTTTTCATCACTTAAAAACCCTAAAAATTGAAAAACCCCTAAAAACTCATAAAAATTGTAATAAATAAATTAAAAATCCAAAAACAATAATTAGGGTGCCTAAATTTTCCTTGTTCTTCATAGATTATAGGAAAATTACCTTTAGGGCTTTTTGAGATCCAAGAGTATTTTATTTTTGGGTCTTAAGCCTTGCTGGACAGTCCCCTTTGTTTTTCGCATTGTTTGATTTTTAATAAATAATTTACCCATTAGAAAAATCCCAAAAATTCACCAAAAACAGTAAAAAACATTTAAAACATAAAAACAAATTTTCTTGAATTTTTGCTTGATTTTTAATACTTTAAATAATTTGTTGAAGTGTCCCTAGTTTTGACTTTTCTTATTTTCTTTACATTTTAAAAAATCTAAAAAAATATATAAAAACAAATAAAAACCACAAAAATATGTTCTCTGTGTTTTAGTTCAATTTGACTACATCGTAGGCCGCAAGGCCAATCTGTGCTCCTTGTGTTCGACCCTGGGAGCTATACCAGGTTAATCTTATAGCAGGACCACTTCTCTGTATTTTATTGATTTATCTTCATCTGTGGTTCATTTTTCTTGATTGACACGTTCTGAGCGATTGAGGACAACGACATTGTGATTTATTTTCTACCTCAGTTGTTAGTGTGATTTCCGTGCAGTCACAACGACATTGTGAGGTCCAAAGGGAGGCGTCTGAGGCTTCCCAACTTCCAGCCAGGAGCTTCACCTCCGCCGACTTCGCCGGAGCTCTTCAGAGCTCGGCTAGGTCATCGGAGACCCGGAGCAGCTGCGCAACTTCACGCCGGATCTTCTCCGACCTTCAGGCGCAGCAGAGGAGGACCGGAGTCCACGCACGAGCCCGGCGAAGTTCGCCGGGGATCTGTTCTTCCAGGACCTCCAGCCGCCGTTGATTGCATCTCCTCGCTCCAGTTCAGATCTTGGCCGTCCATCCTTGGAGCTACCAGTACCGTCCGATCAGAGGAGGAGTGATCTGGAGCGCCCACCAGCCGCAGCCGTTCGATCTACACGTGGCGCGCATCCAACGCTTCATTAATAAAGGGGTAAATATCGTAGGCCCCCCTCGTAGTTTGTATTTTCTTTTTAGTCCTGTAATTTTTAATTCAAGTTGTTTATTTTCTGGGATATTTGCACCAAGGACCCCGTACTTATTTTTATTTGCACTTATACCCCCGCCTATTGTGAGCCACGTGCGTCGTCACGTGTTATTCTGGGTTATTTGCAATGTATACCCTATAGTTCTGGATGTTATTCATTGAATAAAATGTTTTGTTTATTTGCATATATACCCCTGTGAACACTTTATATTCGCATGTGCGTTTTATTTTGGGTAAATTGCATATAAGCCCCTGGACTTTTGATACGAGTTATCAATAGGTCCTTGGAACTTATTTTTATTACATTTAGGTCCTTGAGTGCCCCAGGCACGTGCTTGGCACGTGACTTCTTGGGTATTTTGCACCAGGACCCCAGAACTTTTGGGTATTTGCACTTAGGTCCCTGTGCACAGTGCCCCCTTGTTATTTTTGAATAAAATATCAAACGACCTCCAAATCCAATGAGATTTTGACACATGGCTCCTGCCATGGTGTAGGAATTTCTATGATTTTTGGGGACATTTTTGATTTCATTTATTATTTTTAAAAATTCAAAAACACATATTTTTGCCACTGTTTGACTTTAAAAATACCAAAAAAATATAGAAACTCCACCAAAAATTCTAAAAAAATTAGGAATTGTAGTTTACTTGTTGTTTGATTTACTAGCCAATTTTGGCTACTTTTCATCACTTAAAAACCCTAAAAATTGAAAAACCCCTAAAAACTCATAAAAATTGTAATAAATAAATTAAAAATCCAAAAACAATAATTAGGGTGCCTAAATTTTCCTTGTTCTTCATAGATTATAGGAAAATTACCTTTAGGGCTTTTTGAGATCCAAGAGTATTTTATTTTTAGGTCTTAAGCCTTGCTGGACAGTCCCCTTTGTTTTTCGCATTGTTTGATTTTTAATAAATAATTTACCCATTAGAAAAAATCCCAAAAATTCACCAAAAACAGTAAAAAACATTTAAAACATAAAAACAAATTTTCTTGAATTTTTGCTTGATTTTTAATACTTTAAATAATTTGTTGAAGTGTCCCTAGTTTTGACTTTTCTTATTTTCTTTACATTTTAAAAAATCTAAAAAAATATATAAAAACAAATAAAAACCACAAAAATATGTTCTCTGTGTTTTAGTTCAATTTGACTACATCGTAGGCCGCAAGGCCAATCTGTGCTCCTTGTGTTCGACCCTGGGAGCTATACCAGGTTAATCTTATAGCAGGACCACTTCTCTGTATTTTATTGATTTATCTTCATCTGTGGTTCATTTTTCTTGATTGACACGTTCTGAGCGATTGAGGACAACGACATTGTGATTTATTTTCTACCTCAGTTGTTAGTGTGATTTCCGTGCAGTCACAACGACATTGTGAGGTCCAAAGGGAGGCGTCTGAGGCTTCCCAACTTCCAGCCAGGAGCTTCACCTCCGCCGACTTCGCCTCAGAACTTGGAGATAAGGACAGGGCGATTGTATTGTTCCACGTATAGTGACTTGGATGTTGAGATCATATCTCAACTCCAGATCCTATGGACCTCCCACTGATGCTTGATCAAATCAAGACCGTAGACTTAATCTTCTCATTGCATCTGAATCTTATTCAGACCAATGTCCAGTTCATGGACTAAGATTAGGTCACTTCTCTAATGAGAGGAGTCACTAAAATCCAATCCTGTTTCATCACTCCCTCGGAATGGAAGCGTCATGGTTATACAATCGTGTATGATCAAATCACCCTTCAGGTATTCCTAATACCTGCACATCCTACATACTGGAAGACTCATGATCATCCTGAAGATAAAGATCACTTTTATACTGTCATCTTCAGGGTTAGATCATTAAGTTTCTCAATCTTGGTCATCGGGATTTGGTATAGATCATATGCTTTCACAAAGCATATATCTTACCTTCAAATTCATGTCATGCTTCCAAAGCATGACGACCATGCATGGAATTTGTTCAGTCCCAATACCTCATGAGTGAGCTCATGTCTCCCGGTTCACAAGTGAACCTGTATGATCCCTTTGAGAGATCGTATTACTCATATGTCCTTACATGCACACCAGCTCGCCGGTATATAGACCTTGATTAGGTCATCAACCTATTGGTCTGCCAAATGTACATACTCAGACATATAGCAATACATCTGTCTCTAGTCAGAGGATGCATGCCTATGTTGTGACAGTATTCAACGTAGGTCTTTGGTTATCTCGATCTCGTCAAGTCAAACCCATTGACTTAATAACCTGACACCTCTGAATCATTATTCCCATGCAGAGGACCTGCATCTAGAGGTCAGTCAGATATCAGTCATATGAGATAGGATTGCCATCTCCCACTCAGACTGGAGATCATCACTTAATGATCATTTGATGATGCTTGATGAGTCCTCTATCTAACTCCTTAGATATTCATCCAAGCATCAGCCTCTATGATCCATCCAATGAATCAACAGCTGTATGATCATCAAGTTGGCCATGGTACATAACCCTTATTGTACAGAGGGACCCTATAGTGCATTCATTCATTAATCTCAGAAGGGGAGTGAAAAATAAACAATAACTTTTATTGATAATTTATTCATTACAATAACATTTATTGTAGAAATGGTTCGCCCGGGGCTCACATTGCTAACAATCTCCCACTAGCCCTCAGAACCATTCAGGTACAATCTTTAAACCCATACTCATTACATGCTGGTCAAAACCTTCTGTGTCAGAGGTTTGGTAAGAGGATCAGCAACGTTGTCGGCAGAGGCCACCTTGGTGATGATGATGTCACCACGCTTTTGTATCTCCCGAATGATGTGGTATTTCCTTTCCACGTGCTTGCTCTTTTGATGCCATCTGGGTTCCTTTGCCTGGGCAATGGCTCCCGTGTTATCGCAGAGTAACGGGATGGGAGTATCAGAGGAAACTACGCCAAGCTCCAGCACGAACTTGCGCAACCACACCACCTCCTTTGCAGCATCCGATGCGGCAATGTATTCGGCTTCCGTTGTTGAATCTGCAGTAGTATCCTGCTTCTTGCTTCTCCAGCTCACAGCACCACCATTCAACAAGAACACGAACCCCGATGTCGACTTTCGATCATCTACATCCGATTGGAAGTCAGAATCTGTATATCCCAAGACTTGGAGATCACCATCTCCATAGACCAAGATGTAATCTTGCGTCCGTCTTAGATATTTGAATATGTTCTTTACTGCATTCCAGTGTTGTTCTCCATAGCAGGATTGGTAACGACTTACCACTCACACTGCATGGCAGATATCTGGCCTAGTGCATATCATGGCATACATTAAGCTTCCTACGGCTGATGCATAAGGACATCCAGCCATGGCCTTCTTTGCCTCAACACTTTGAGGAGCCATTCCTTTAGACAGGTGGATACCATGTCTTAAGGGTAGGAATCCTTTCTTTGAACTATCCATACGGAATCGTTCAAGAATCTTCTTAATGTATCCATGTTGTGACAATCCCAAAATCCTCTTTTCTTGGTTTCTGAACAACTTCAGGCCTAAGATGTAAGAGGCTTCTCCAAGATCTTTCATCTCAAAGGTATGGGACAACCAAATCTTTACACTGGTCATCATCCCTGTATCATTCCCAATGATAAGGATGTCATCTACATAAAGCACGATGAACACAACGGCACTCCCACTAAGCTTCTTGTATACACAAGGTTCATCAGGATTCTGCACAAAATCATAACTCTTTATGGTTTCGTCAAATCTGATGTTCCAACTACGAGAAGCTTGCTTGAGCCCATAGATGGATTTCTTCAGCTTGCATACTTTACCATCCTCAGTCATGAAGCCCTGGGGCTGCTCCATGTAGATATCCTCCTCGAGGTATCCATTGAGGAAAGCCGTCTTGACGTCCATCTGCCAGATGTCGTAGTCAAGATATGCAGCTATAGCTAGCAATGTCCGGATGGATTTAAGCATAGCCACAGGAGAGAATGTCTCATCGTAATCGATGCCTTCTCTCTGTGTGTAGCCCTTGGCTACGAGCCGTGCCTTGAAAGTCTCTACTTTCCCATCAGGTCCCCTCTTTCTCTTGAAGATCCATTTACACCCAATGGGTTTTACCCCTTTAGGTGGATCCTCTAGGGTCCATACACCATTCTTATGCATGGAGTCAATTTCTGACTTCATTGCTAGCATCCATCTATCCATGTCTTGATCCGCGAGTGCTTCATCAAATGAAGTAGGATCAATGTCAGTTTCACCTGACACATGGAATCCATACCTTTCAGGTGGTGCAACCACCCTCGAACTCCTTCGAAGAGGTATGGGTGTTTCATCTTTATTTATCTCTTCCGTTTCTGGTCTAGGAAGTTCAGAATCCTCAGGGGATTCAAAGAATTCCTCTACTTCATTATTGTCTTGACCTTTAAGGAAATCATTCTCCAGAAACTTCACATCTCTAGAAACAAAAACCTTTTGGGTCTCAGGGTCATAAAGTTGGTATCCAATACCATCTTTAACATACCCAATGAAGTAGCACTCACGAGAGAGAGATTCTAGCTTACTTGCGTCTACGTTCTTCGCATAGACCAAGCAACCCCAAACCCTCAAGTGATTAACACTAGGTTTGGTTCCATACCATAGCTCATGAGGAGTCTTAGGCACGGATTTGCTAGGAATCTTATTCAGGATATATATTGCAGTCTCTACTGCATATCCCCAGAAACTAAGAGGTAAATTTGCTTTATTCATCATTGATCGGACCATGTCCATGATGGTCCTGTTGCGTCTTTCAGCAACACCATTTAGTTGGGGAGTTCCAGGAGGAGTGAGATTGGAAACAATTCCATTCTCCTTAAGGTATTCCTTGAATTCATCTGATAGGTACTCGCCACCTCGATCAGATTGAATCCGTTTAATCTTCCTATCGGTTTGGTTCTCAACCAAAGCCTTGAATTCTTTGAACTTTTCAAAGGTTTCAGACTTATGACGTAGTAGGAAGATAAACCCGTATCGCGAATGGTCATCGATAAACGTCAAATAATATCGGTATCCATTTCGAGTCGCGGTACTGAAGGGACCACATACATCGGTATGTATTAGGTCAATAATACCTTCGCATCTCGTAACCTTGTTACGGAAAGGCGTCCTAGTCATTTTGCCTTGTATGCAATGTTTGCAAGTGGGCAGAGGTTGAACTTGTAGAAAATCTAGAGGTCCATCCTTTATCAATCTATTGATCCTATCAACAGACAAATGACCAAGCCTTTGATGCCATATCTCATTTGAGATATTTTTATCCTCTCTGGATCTTTTAGGGTTTTTATTAGTGGTTGTCACATTCATAATACATTTATCAATGCACAATTCATAGAGTCCACCAGAAGTCAAAATACCATCCGCAATATATTTATCATAACGACTTATGACTAATTTATTACAGAAAAGGAAAGAATATCCGCTTCTAACAAGCTTAGATACAGATATCAAGTTCCTTCTGACTTCGGGTACATAAAGACATTCTTTAAGTATAAGGACTCTCCCACTAGATAATGATAGTCTACAAGTCCCGACGGCTACTGCTGCAACACTTGCATCAGATCCCATCTGGATGACTATCTCCCCTTCCTCAAGATTCCTAGTTTCCTGAAACAAATGCAACAAATTGCATACATGAACAGAAGCACCAGAATCTACAACCCAACTTCCTTCTCGTCCAACGAGAAAGCTAGTTTCAATGATGAAAGTAGATTTCATACCTGCTGGGGCTTTACCTTTGTCTGAGGACTTCAGGTAATCTGGGCAGTTACGCTTCCAGTGCCCCGGCTTCTTGCAGTGATGACAGACGTCGGTTTTCTTCGACGCCATGAGAGTGGATGCATTGGAAGAAGAGGCAACACTTTGTCCCTTCTTCTTTCTCTTCTGGGCCGGGCCCTTCCGAGAACCATGCTTCCGACCGCGCTTCCCTTTGACCTGTGCAACCATTGCACTGCCACTGGGACCATCCTTCTTCATTACGTCCTCTGCGGATTTTAATGAAGCAAGGAGAGCTGCATTTGTCAATTCCAACTTGTTCATGTGGAATGACACTACAAAGTTATTAAAAGACTTGGGTAATGACAGCAGAATGAAGTCAGCTTGCATGTCTGCATCCATCGTTGCCCCAAGAGTCTCCAGCTCCGACAAGTACCCAAACATTTTGAGTACATGTTCACGGACCGAAGTCCCTTCCTGCATTCTACAACGAATGAGGTCTTTCATAACATTGTACCGCTGAGTGCGGTTAATGTCACCAAACATATCTTTAAGATTCTGCATTATTTCCTGACAGGTATTCATCTCCACATGTTGCTTCTGCAGCACATTGGAGAGAGAACCTAGGATATAGCACCTAGCCAAGACATGATCTTCATCATACTTGTCATTAAATGCTTTTTCTTCCTTGGACTTAGGGTTCTCAAGCTTGTCCTCGGATAGCACATAACTTATGCGCTCAGCAGAGAGAACAAGCTCCAAATTTCGGATCCAATCCGAATAATTTGGGCCGGTCAATTGGTTGACCTCAAGAAGCCTACTAAGTGGGTTCAAAGACTTCATTTTCTGAAATTAAGAATGCACTATATTAGAATATAGAAATATATATTCAAATTTATGATATTTGATTAAGGTATTTTAAATCAAATTATTCTTGCATTGTCGACTTTGAAAGTTCATTCCCTTAATCACTTTCAAAGTAAGAGATATACTTACCGCTATATCTCTAGCAAGAATTGGGATCTCCTCTTTATCATTGTCACATCCCAATAATATGAGAATCTGTGACTCCAATAAAGAAAAGCAGGAACTCATTCCAATTTGCAAGTCCAACTTGCAATTTCCCAATTCGGTCTTTAACACCCGAGCCCACCACCCCTAAGGCGATGTTGACCCGTTGTTAATTGAATCAACCGTCAACAGGAATAGTACTCGCTATGCGCAATCCAATATCGCCCCAATAATATGAGGATCCGATATTGGGGTCACTACGCATACGGCCTTACTCTTTCGAGAAGCAAAGAGCCCGATCCAGATGCGCTTGCACACGGGAGCTGTCACTTCGGACAGGCGTCTCCCATATGCAATCCCTGGCGACGAAACTCTTCGCCTTGACGGGAGACCATGGATGTCACTTATGTGATCCTCCATCTTCATATTCAAATTTTTAATTAATTATCGTGAATCACATTCACATAATTAATTCTTCCAAGGGAATTAATAACTCTAATCATATTAGAGTATTTCAATTGGACATAATCAATTTAATCATATTAAATTAATTATCAATCCAATTCAATCAATCAAACTTGATTATTTTACTTGAATACATATGTGGTAATATCTCAAAATACGTATTAATTCGAATTTTAATAATTAGAAAAATACATCTTAATCCCTCGGACATTATCCCGGCCCTACCCGCTGTCATGGCCAGTACCGACGAGAGTGGGACGGACCACATACGTTGCAACCCGCAACCCCAATGCTCTCCGACTAGGCACCATATCCGCCTCGGGAAAGGATAATGCCAAATTGATTAATTTGTACTTGAGATGATCATCGGTTTTTCAACCGAAATTGTACCATATAGTAATAATCAAAATATTTTTGATTATAAGGAAATTTGCTAGACAAATTCCCAAACCCTATTCAAGCATCAAGTTTGAAGATTGTTGTTTCCAATTTATGATTTAGATCACATCTTAATCAATTAATTGGTTGGGGCCATGTCAATTAGGCAAATAATCATGTCTCAATATTTCACAAATATTATTCAAGATTATTTCACGAAATTAACAATTAATTTCACTAATTGACAATCACTTGGTTCTAGATTAGGAATGCAATTTCAGTAATGACCCCTATTCACTAAAATTGGCATATCTCAATCAATTTAAATCCAAATTAAGCAAACTCAATTTTCATAGATTGCTAACTTGATTTACAACAGAACCTAAGTGGATTTGCACGCATTTCGACGCAGATGATAACAGTAATTAACTCTTTAATCATGTTAAAAACTACTGTTCCCGCAACAGTGCATACATGTCCATTAAAACAACCATAACTAGAGCATACGAAATCCGATTTACGCAAACTCAGTTTCTATGGTTTCCTTATTTAATGGGGAACAAAAACCAAGTATTAAATTCGTGTTTAAACAATTTAAATAGTACCGAATTTATTTACTAAACAGATCTGCGAAATCAAATGCGATGAAAACTTTCGCGACCTAAACGAACCCAAGTCGTCCTCGGTTTTTCGAATCATATTCGAAACCGTCGACCTAAGGCTCTGATACCACTTGAAGGATACGGTGAAATCCTCAAGCGCATCACGGAAGCGTGGTCGTCGTATCGAATACGACGAAGAACGACTAGTCGTACTAGTTGTTCGGAGCAGCGGAATTTTAAAATTTTTAAACCGATGAAACCACATGATCCGAGAACCATTCTCAAATCGTTTCATCTATAACCACATCAAGTATAATGAAATACCTCTTGAAGCGTGGTTGATCGAGTCTCTACGAAAAAGAGACCTCCTGTCTCAAGTCCGATCGTCGGAGTAACGGCTTGCGAGCGCGGAGATGAGTCGCGGTGTCCTTGCAATCCAAGATGATCCAAGCGCGGTTGCTCCTGATCTCGTCACACGAGATCAAACGTCTCCTTCGTGAGTGAAGCACTCCAAGAAGACAAAGAACCGCAGAGTGTCGAAGCGGCAGCACGATGGCGCAGGCGACGACGTTTCTCTCCAACAAGGTGGACGGCCACCAAGAAGAGACGGAGAGAGGGCTGTCGTGTATATGAGAGAGAGAGAGAGAGTTTTGCTACAATAGCATGTGTAAAGAGAGAGCCAAGAATGCCTCTCTATTTATAGGGTTTTGGGATCCATGGATCTCAATCCATGGGACACATAAAATCAATGGATGAGATTGATTTATGTTCATCCAATGGCTGAGATTGTTGTTGTCAAAAGCAACAAATTTAGGTCAAAATATATTTGATAAAATCAAATATAATTTGCTCCTAAATTAACCCAACAAATAAGGAGAGAAGACACATGGAGATCTCATCTCCATGTGCCTTCCATGTGGGCGCACACCCACTCCAATTAGGAGTGGTGTGCCGTCCACCATGGATTGCATGGAGATTTCAATCTCCATGAGATTGCAAATCTCCATGTAATCTCTCTTATTTATTTGCAACAAAATAATTTGGGTTTTATTTCTCAAAATAATTCATAATTATCTTTGAGAAAATTGCAATCTAGCCATGGAATAATTGTGAATCATATTCACAACCCAAAACAACATGTAATTCATATTGTTAATTAATCACACAATGTGTATCCAATACACATCATAATTAATCAACACATATAAATTATAATTAACTCTCTCTAATACATTATAAATCATATTTATAATATATCATGAATAATTGGATATCTCTATCCATATTATTCTTATCCAAATTAATTAAATCACATTTAATCATATTGGATAATTTCTCATACATCATGATAATTAAAACACTTTTAATTATCAAATTCTCTTTGCTTAGATCTTATGGAATTGTTCTTAAACCATTTAAGAACAATGCTATTTCTCCTCAGATACTTGGAGATAAGGACAGGGCGATTGTATTGTTCCACGTATAGTGACTTGGATGTTGAGATCATATCTCAACTCCAGATCCTATGGACCTCCCACTGATGCTTGATCAAATCAAGACCGTAGACTTAATCTTCTCATTGCATCTGAATCTTATTCAGACCAATGTCCAGTTCATGGACTAAGATTAGGTCACTTCTCTAATGAGAGGAGTCACTAAAATCCAATCCTGTTTCATCACTCCCTCGGAATGGAAGCGTCATGGTTATACAATCGTGTATGATCAAATCACCCTTCAGGTATTCCTAATACCTGCACATCCTACATACTGGAAGACTCATGATCATCCTGAAGATAAAGATCACTTTTATACTGTCATCTTCAGGGTTAGATCATTAAGTTTCTCAATCTTGGTCATCGGGATTTGGTATAGATCATATGCTTTCACAAAGCATATATCTTACCTTCAAATTCATGTCATGCTTCCAAAGCATGACGACCATGCATGGAATTTGTTCAGTCCCAATACCTCATGAGTGAGCTCATGTCTCCCGGTTCACAAGTGAACCTGTATGATCCCTTTGAGAGATCGTATTACTCATATGTCCTTACATGCACACCAGCTCGCCGGTATATAGACCTTGATTAGGTCATCAACCTATTGGTCTGCCAAATGTACATACTCAGACATATAGCAATACATCTGTCTCTAGTCAGAGGATGCATGCCTATGTTGTGACAGTATTCAACGTAGGTCTTTGGTTATCTCGATCTCGTCAAGTCAACCCATTGACTTAACTAACCTGACACCTCTGAATCATTATTCCCATGCAGAGGACCTGCATCTAGAGGTCAGTCAGATATCAGTCATATGAGATAGGATTGCCATCTCCCACTCAGACTGGAGATCATCACTTAATGATCATTTGATGATGCTTGATGAGTCCTCTATCTAACTCCTTAGATATTCATCCAAGCATCAGCCTCTATGATCCATCCAATGAATCAACAGCTGTATGATCATCAAGTTGGCCATGGTACATAACCCTTATTGTACAGAGGGACCCTATAGTGCATTCATTCATTAATCTCAGAAGGGGAGTGAAAAATAAACAATAACTTTTATTGATAATTTATTCATTACAATAACATTTATTGTAGAAATGGTTCGCCCGGGGCTCACATTGCTAACAATCTCCCACTAGCCCTCAGAACCATTCAGGTACAATCTTTAAACCCATACTCATTACATGCTAGTCAAAAACCTTCTGTGTCAGAGGTTTGGTAAGAGGATCAGCAACGTTGTCGGCAGAGGCCACCTTGGTGATGATGATGTCACCACGCTTTTGTATCTCCCGAATGATGTGGTATTTCCTTTCCACGTGCTTGCTCTTTTGATGCCATCTGGGTTCCTTTGCCTGGGCAATGGCTCCCGTGTTATCGCAGAGTAACGGGATGGGAGTATCAGAGGAAACTACGCCAAGCTCCAGCACGAACTTGCGCAACCACACCGCCTCCTTTGCAGCATCCGATGCGGCAATGTATTCGGCTTCCGTTGTTGAATCTGCAGTAGTGTCCTGCTTCTTGCTTCTCCAGCTCACAGCACCACCATTCAACAAGAACACGAACCCCGATGTCGACTTTCGATCATCTACATCCGATTGGAAGTCAGTTGCTGTATATCCCAAGACTTGGAGATCACCATCTCCATAGACCAAGATGTAATCTTGCGTATAGAAGGATTGTTAACGACTTACCACTCCCACTGCATGGCAGATATCTGGCCTAGTGCATATCATGGCATACATTAAGCTTCCTACGGCTGATGCATAAGGACATCCAGCCATGGCCTTCTTTTCCTCAACACTTTGAGGAGCCATTCCTTTAGACAGGTGGATACCATGTCTTAAGGGTAGGAATCCTTTCTTTGAACTATCCATACGGAATCGTTCAAGAATCTTCTTAATGTATCCATGTTGTGACAATCCCAAAATCCTCTTTTCTCGGTTTCTGAACAACTTCAGGCCTAAGATGTAAGAGGCTTCTCCAAGATCTTTCATCTCAAAGGTATGGGACAGCCAAATCTTTACACTGGTCATCATCCCTGTATCATTCCCAATGATAAGGATGTCATCTACATAAAGCACGATGAACACAACGGCGCTCCCACTAAGCTTCTTGTATACACAAGGTTCATCAGGATTCTGCACAAAATCATAACTCTTTATGGTTTCGTCAAATCTGATGTTCCAACTACGAGAAGCTTGCTTGAGCCCATAGATGGATTTCTTCAGCTTGCATACTTTACCATCCTCAGTCATGAAGCCCTGGGGCTGCTCCATGTAGATATCCTCCTCGAGGTATCCATTGAGGAAAGCCGTCTTGACGTCCATCTGCCAGATGTCGTAGTCAAGATATGCAGCTATAGCTAGCAATGTCCGGATGGATTTAAGCATAGCCACAGGAGAGAATGTCTCATCGTAATCGATGCCTTCTCTCTGTGTGTAGCCCTTGGCTACGAGCCGTGCCTTGAAAGTCTCTACTTTCCCATCAGGTCCCCTCTTTCTCTTGAAGATCCATTTACACCCAATGGGTTTTACCCCTTTAGGTGGATCCTCTAGGGTCCATACACCATTCTTATGCATGGAGTCAATTTCTGACTTCATTGCTAGCATCCATCTATCCATGTCTTGATCCGCGAGTGCTTCATCAAATGAAGTAGGATCAATG
Organism: Ottelia alismoides; assembly: GCA_037367405.1. NCBI lineage: Eukaryota > Viridiplantae > Streptophyta > Magnoliopsida > Alismatales > Hydrocharitaceae > Ottelia > Ottelia alismoides. The sequence continues at coordinate 28,494 of JAZKJV010003738.1, read as the reverse complement.
TCAGTTTCACCTGACACATGGAATCCATACCTTTCAGGTGGTGCAACCACCCTCGAACTCCTTCGAAGAGGTATGGGTGTTTCATCTTTATTTATCTCTTCCGTTTCTGGTCTAGGAAGTTCAGAATCCTCAGGGGATTCAAAGAATTCCTCTACTTCATTATTGTCTTGACCTTTAAGGAAATCATTCTCCAGAAACTTCACATCTCTAGAAACAAAAACCTTTTGGGTCTCAGGGTCATAAAGTTGGTATCCAATACCATCTTTAACATACCCAATGAAGTAGCACTCACGAGAGCGAGATTCTAGCTTACTTGCGTCTACGTTCTTCGCATAGACCAAGCAACCCAAACCCTCAAGTGATTAACACTAGGTTCACTTGATTAACACTAGGTTCACTACGGTCTACGTTCATCATTTTAGCCTTTAAACCCTAGCTAAATGCATGCATGTGTCATTAATTTGTCAAAATAAATGTTCACTGATTTGTACAAAATACTGTATAAAATATTGTATGTGTATTGTATTTATTGCCAAAATAAATAATAAAGGAAAGAAAAGAAAAGAGTGAAGTGTCAAGGACACTGAAGTGACCTTAGTTCTCGAGACTCAGTCGTCATGATGACTTAGTCGACAAGGAATAATGTAGGGGGAGACATGGCAACTAAGTGTACAGAAAATACAGAACGAACCACTCTACAAAATATGCCAATAATTGCTTTTTGGGACCTATTTTATTCTTTATTATTTACACCTCATATAAAGAAACTTTTGTATATGAAAGTTGTAGATAGTAATTTATAGAAAAATACAAAATTTATTTCATACAAAAAATTACACAGTGTAAAAGCTACAATTTGAATAAATATCTAAAATCCCAATTTCCCAGACCTGTATCTCTCAAATAAAAACTCAAAATATATCAAAATCACCTTTAATTGTATATAACTTTTAATAAGCTATTTAGTGAAGATAGTTTCATATTTTTTGGAGTTAAGGTGTGAAAGTTAGGTTTTGGACCCCTATTGTATAATATACCCAATTAAAATATTCCTTTTATTCATTATTCATCATTTCTATATTTTATATTTTTATAATTTTGTTAATATTATTTGCAATATATGCACATATTAAAATTGGAATAAAAAACTAAATAAGACAATAAAATAAAATAAAAATAAAAAATACACAAATGAATTACCTATATCTATACCTACGTAAATAATACACCTATTCATTTAAGTGTACATTATATACCAGAAAAATATGATAAAATATATTTATTTATATAAAAATAATTTATATATATATATATAAAATAATAAATAAAATAATAAAATCAAACATACAAAATAAAAATAAAATACTTAAAACATAGGCAAATATACCAATATATGTACTCCAAAAAATTAACATGTAAATACACACCTCTAAAATAAATAAAAATATACATAAAATTCTACAAAAAATTATAAATATTTTTTATTTTATAACCTAAAATAATAAAATCGAATTCTATTAATTATCCAATTTCCAAGGCATTTTTGCCTTGGAATTTTCTGGCTGGTCCACGCAGACCAACCAGGCGTGTTTCTTTGTTGACCTTGGTCAACATTCCGGCCTACCTTCCGAATCCTGTCAGATGGTCACGAGGCCACCTTCTTCTCCCATTTTTCCACGCTTCCTTCATCATACTCTACCCTCGAGACCACCACCATCATGCCGCCTCTTCATTCTATGCCCACGTCCATCCTAGAATCCTCACCAGCCCTCGTTCGATCTCACGCAAGATCCCCTCAAAACTTGACGAAAATCCACCTATAAATATTACCCCCTCACCCATTTTGACTTTTTGGTCCCTTTTCTTTCTGCTTTATCCCCTCAGATCACCCATGTGATCTTCCCCATGGTGACAACGTGGAGAGGGTCGTGATTTACAACGAGGAGAGCCATCAAAGGAGGTGTATCCACTCACCGCCAGAGTACCACCGACAGATCTTGCTTATGGCCATCTCAGGCCAGTTGAGCCCTTTCTTCTTGCATTCTTAGGTTGTCTTCTAGTCTAATTTCCGTTTAGCATCTTTTGTTCATTATTTAATTGAGTAATTAGGGTTTAAATTAAAAATGCCCAATTACCTGGAGCTCAAGCTCCAGGTCTGATTCACCATCATCCAACCGTTGATTCACCTCGACTTCCACTCCATTCCCATCCCCTCCACGTTCTCCATCGATTCCCCGCTTCATCCAACCCAGATTCATCGTGGATTTGGGAATCGAGCTCCCTCAGCTGCTACCTCGCCGGAGCTCCCCCTCCATTCCATCCCTCTGATTGTTGCGCGTAAATCCTGGGTCAAGGAGATAGCCCTCGCACCTGGGGATCTTTTGGAGGCATTTTATATGTCATTTGACACTACTGGAACCTTAACCACCACTTGGAGCTGCTCCAGGTGGTTCACCTCACCGGAGCATTCCGTGCTCCCTCATCGCCATTGGACCTTGCAAGAGCACGCAGAGGGCACCCACCAATCTGCTCGGCCCATCGGAGAAGACAAAGGTTGCCAAAGGAGCGAGGATCGAAGATTCGAAAGTTACCGGCATCGTGTTCTTAGGTGTTCTTCCAATCCTCCTCTCCGTCATTCGATCAAGAACAACGATCTAGATCTAATCTGGACCTTTGATTTCTCATGAAGGGTACACGATTAGAGCCGCTCGAGTGGACACGTGGCGAATCCTCAACGCTTGGATCTGAGCACTCAAGTGGTAAAATTTAAAAGATCCCCTCTACCTTTTTGTATTTACTAAAAGGTCTAGTAAATATTTTTATGAATCTTAAAACTTTTGGATAAATTGCAAGTAACTCTTTGGAGTTTTCGTACATTATAATTTGGCCCCCACCAGAGTTACGTGCAGGCGCACGTTTTTATTGTAAAATTTGCACTGAAGCCCTTACATGTTTATGTAATTGTCTTTTAATATATAAAACTTGAATATTAGTGTTAACATTGGGTAAAATTTCATTGTAGCCCTCGCATGTTAATTTATTTACAATTATACCCTTGATAAGTTGAATATTTTTGTGTGATGTTTTATATTTTGTAAAAAAGTTTCCTTGCTTTAAAAATCACCAAAAAATAGTAGGTACCTGGATGCATGCTTGATAATGCTATATATTTGTTTTTGCATTTTATGCCCTTTTCTTATTTTTCAAAATTGATATAATGCACGGTCAACCCCTACTTATCTTAAAAATCCAAAAAATTTTAAAATCACCTCAAAAAGTCCATAAAAAATATATTATACTTATTTAAGTATTATTAACCTTCATCCCAAAAAGCACTAAAATTAGAAAAAGAAAATGTTTAAAAAATTGAAAAACTCCCAAAACTTTTATAAAAAATATAAAAAAATTCTCAAAAATAAAAAAGTTGTTTTTGCTATTATATATTTTCTCTATATTATTATTAATATACAAAAATAATTTGGAGAAATTTTGATACTGTTTGCTATTTTATGACTCCATTTTAATTTCGACTATCAATTTTATCTCTGTTTTAGGATATTTTTGACTTTATATATATATATATATATTAGCAAAAATTCTTAAAAAATCACAAATATGGTAAAAAAAAGTATTTCAAACAAAAAATATTTATTTTCTTATTTTCATTTATTTTTTATATTTACTCTAATTTATATTGTATATATATATATCCTATATATAGCTTTATTATATATTTTTAAAAGAAAAATAAAATATAAAAATGTAAAAACATAAAAAGAAAAGATAAAATTATGAAAATTAAAAATCAAAAGTCAAAATACAAAAATATAAAAATAAAAATAAAGAAATGTATATTTTATTAAAAATCGACATTAGTTGATAAATATTGTGCATCTATATATACACATATACTTATATTATTTATTTATATATAATATATAGAGTTACATCGTGTGTTTCCTGTGTTCAACATGCTACTCCACTTGCCACTATACACATTTTATAATATGATTTATAATAAAATTTGATCCTCATTGCTTGCATTTCTTAATCCTTAATCGTGGGTTGATTGTTGAAAAATTGAGATTTTGTGAGTGGTCACGTCAACGACACGATAGACTACTTTAGACCCTTGCATAATCTAGAGTTTTCATTTACGAGAAGGCTACTTTCGCCAAAATTCCTACGCTTCCTCCTTCACCTTCTTGCCTCGAGCCTTCCACCTCTATACAACCCAATCATATATGATCTTTGCCCATGCTCGAATCCTCACCAACCTTCATCCAAGATCATGCCACCGCTTCTCGAAAACCTTTGAAATATTGCCTATAAATATGAACCCATCGCCTCTTTTGACTTTTGATCCCTATGGTGCATTTCTTTGCTCCTCAGTTCATGCATATGATCGCAGCTTAGTGATAAGAAGCCGGAGCCGTCGGGCTGCAGCAAGGAGGAGGTGTAACGGAGGAGATCCAACCATCGTTGGAGCTCCGCCTGGTGGTTTCGCCTATTTGACTCCTGTCAAATCGAGGTCCCTTTCCTACATTTTCTAGGTAATGTTTTTAGCTTCGCTTCCATTTCAGATCTTAGTTTTAGACATAATCCTTAGGTTGTAGCTTAAATATGATTTGTTCAAAACTTGAAGCATGAGCTCCAAGTTAATTTCACCATGGACTATGCCCTATTTTGACTCATTGACCTCTTCGTACCATTCCCCCACGCTTTCTCCGTGTTATGCCCACAAAACCCCCCCTCGATTCTTCACGAATCGAAGCTCCTCAAGCTCCTCTTCATCTTCTTCTCTATAGCTCCACCGCCTAGCATGTCCATGTAATTTTCAGCTTTGATTCTTGTGTAGGGACATTCGCCTCGTATCCAGGACTGTTTTTGTGGCAGTTTGTAGGTCTAAAGATGCATCTGGAGCCTTGAAGATCACCTAGAGGAGCTCCAAGAACTTCGACCTCGTTGGAGAACCTCAAGCCCCCTCGCTATCATTGGGGCCTGTCGTTGCATGTAGAGCATGTCCAGCTCACTGTTGGGCCTATTGGAAGAGACATCCTTTGTCGAATGATGGAGAGCAACCAAATGAAAGATCAGGGTGGTTGAGTTCAAGTGAGTTCTTCCAGAGGTGGCCAGTGCCACTCGATCAAGACTAGGGCCCTTGTCTAATCGTGGCCCTTGGTTCAATACAAAACATCACCCAACTAGAGCCGCCCGACCTTCCACGTGCAACACGAAGGTCAACACGATTAAACCACTTAAGGGGTAAATTACACAACCCTCCTCTATGTTTTATTTAATTTTCTAATAGTTTTGTAAGTATTTTATCCTGTTTAAATTGTAGGGGACAAATTGCATGTACCCCCCGTCAGTTTTTAATATTATCAATTAGTCCCCCCATACAACGTCTGGTTTTGTGAAAATTGCATGGAAATCCCTATGGGTTATTTTACTTGTTGTTTAATACATAAACTGTAGACATTAATTATTAACTTTTGGGTTATTTGCACTAAGCACCTTGTATTTATTTCTAATTGCAAATATACCCCTTCTAGTTTAAGTATTTTTGTATACTTTTTTTATATTTTTTATAAATATCATCTCTAGAAATTGCAAAAAATAGGATAAGGTGCACGATGTAGTGTATTCCATGCAAGAATTTTTATTTCAGATTTCGCTCAAGTTTCCTATTTATTAAAAATCAAATATTACACAGATATTCCTTATTGACTTAAAAAATATAAAAAATTGTAAAACTGAGTTAAAAAATTCCCCCAAAATAATGTGTGTCTATTATAATATCTAGTACCCCAGACCAAATATTCCTAAAAATAAAAAAATAAATGAGAAAAAATAAAAAATATCCAAAATCCTATAAAATATAGAAATATTCTAAGACCTAAAAATATTGTCCATGTTCTGTAATTATATTTATATTAATACACACTAAAATTGACTAGGAAAAATTTTGAGATCTTTTGCTATTTTTAACCCCAAATCAATTCAGTCTATTTACTTAGTCCCTGTTTGGGATATTTTTAACCTTAAAAATGCCTAAAAATAGCAAATTTACTTAAAAATTATAAAATTAGTAAAAATAAATATAAAAACATAAAACATATTATTTTGTTATTTTGACTATTTTTTTATATACATTGATCAGCCTATTATCCCTCAATACAAGTTTTTTTTTTGAATAACAAGAGGGTGTCATCCCGAGAAGGGATTCACCGCAATAATATGATTATTAAAAAAATTGTTGTACATCACCCAAAGGCCCAGAAATGATGCAATGCATTACAATGAGATAGCACATTCTCTGGATAGAACCTTTGATTTTTGAAAATTAGATCATTCCTTCCCACTGGCCCACAGAGTCGCAAATGGCAGAGTGCAATCATCGGATGAATTACCCCCACTGACCTTACCGACCTCCAAAACTCAATGGCTCCTCCTGTCGAAATCCATGACGGCCCGATCTCCTTCCACACCTTCTCCGACGTCAGACATGTGAAGAACAAATGATCTGCATCTTCGAGTTGTTCTCCGCATCTATCGCCCCAAGTGTCGGTAATACCAAACAACCTTCCCCTCCTTGCTTTATCACACAATCTTTCCCTTCTTAAACACCAAAGGAAAATTTTAATCCTACCTGGTATCTTGCTTGCCCAAATAATCTTCATATCCTAGCAGATGACTGGATCTATGGTCTCTGCAGACCCCTTGAATTCCTTGTACGCTTTCTTTGTTGAGAATCTGCCGCCGTCCCATTGAAAATGGTCCCTACCCTGCGTGATGCAATTCGGAGTTGGTAATTCAGACTGCATCCTTGCAAGCTCCTCCGAGCGCTGGTTTGAGAGAACAGACACAAAAAGTGGGTCCCAGGACCCTGAGATCCCAACATTCGCCAAAGTACACTCCTTCGAATCTGCCAACGCGAACTGCCTCAGTTACCTACTGTTCAGCGGTCCGTCCCCCGTCCAATCATCTCACCAGAACCTGAATCCTTCCCCATTCCCGACCTGCGGTCTCATTCTCGATGCCAATACTGGTAGTAACATACAAGTTATAATAGTATTTATTATTATAAATAATTTATAATTATTTTAATCAAATTATATATAATTATAACAATATATTCAGAAAATAATAATATAAATATATTTTAAAACCCACATTTTTGATTAATATTGTGCATACTTATATACATACAAATGTCTATATATGTCTTATTTAGTATTTATTTATAGATAATATTGAGTGCTACACTATTTTGCTTCCTGAGTTAGACACCTCAATCATCTTATCACACACACATTTATTTGTAGATTCTATAATAGATTTTGATTAACACCTGTTTATTCATTGATTGATATCTATTGTGTGGGTTGATTGTTGTGTTTTGATCACTCGGTCTCTTGGATTAGTCACCTCAACGACTTCACTCCTGCCTTGTGTGGAGCATATGTCCTTCCCCTTTGACTATAGTGGTCGAACAGTAGTTCAACAAAATTAACCTACAATAACAAATAGTTGAATATTGGTTACCATATTCTCCGATTCAAAATTTATAGCTTTGAATATTATTTGTTGCCAAAGTATGTTTTATCCTTGAAATTCATAGAGCAGTTGTTATAAAATTGCTAGTAACAAATCATATAAGATTGGCTACTCAAATTTTCTTCTATTTGCTGCAAAATTAATAACATTTTTTACAAGTCCTAAAAAAGTCCACCGATAATAATCATTATATGAACCTTTTATAACGATTACTATATCCCTTACAATAAAATGGATCTATAGTGATGTTTTTTTTAAACATTCACTATATCTTCCTCCATTGATAATATATAACAACAATATTATCTGTTTGAAATTATTTTTTATACTTGAATTAACGATGAATTTAATATCTATTGTTATATCATTAACAATTGTCTTTATAACAATTCTTATTTGTTGATATTTTTTCAGAATTCACTAATTGTCTCTAAATTTTAAACTAAATAATTAGTGATAATTCACTAAAATTTTTAAACATAATAATGAATAAGCAATAATAAATAATTAGAGTAATTCATCACTAATTTCAAGTATAAGAAAGAGTTTTGCAACGAATAATATCATCGTTACGTATTTAACAATGGACATTATAGTGACATTTTTTATACAAAAAAAGTATCATTACATATCCATTTTATTCTAGTGAACGAGCCTACCAAGGGTTCAATCCAGTTCGTTAGCATATTTAAGGTGTTCAAGTTCGGTTGGCTAAAATGAAAATGATGTTCAGATTCAGTTCGACTCGCTTAGGTTCTACTTGTGAAGGTTTGATTTGATTCGTTGAAAGGTTCGATTAAGAATAAAGTTTAAGTGTACTCAATTTATTTACATTTTCACATTGATTATAGTTGTTTTAGAACACATCTTCAAGAACATATGGTATACAATTGTTTTCAATTCAATCAAGCTTCAATTAAAGTTGATATAAAAATACTACAAGAAATTTGACCTATGGCAGCGAGTAATTTGAATATTTGTTATCATATCTTCTGATGTTAAACATATAACAACAATATAATTCCTTGCAAAATTAGCTTTTGTTCGTGTAAATAGCAATGCATGTCATATTCATTGTTAGATGTTCATATAATGATGATCGATTCATTATGTTTTATATTAGTCATCGCAAAATCTGACAATGATTAGAAAAAAACTTAGCTGATAATCATCATTATAGGATTCATTACTTGTGATATAGCAGTGGATACAATAATCATTGCGAATTTAAATAATCATCCAATGAATATTATTTGTTATTATATCTCCAACTACGAAAAATGTAACAACAAATATAAAAATATTCATTATCTTAGGTCAATTTTATTGTGGGGAAATGATTTGATTCATTCGACGTTGAGAGAAGTTTTATATTTAACAATGAATGATTACTCGCCAAACTTATGGTATGATTCATTTGTCCTTCATACATGTTTTATATTTAGTAGCTAATAAGTACTAATCGAACTTTCAGAACTTACATCCATGCAAAAACTTTCATAACTTCTATCCACACATGCATGCATAAATTCTTACGTACCAATGTAGGTTCTTGCCTACATATCTTACATGCTTACATTTTAAATTTAATCGAACTTTAATAAACCAAAGTTAAGGAAGCTAGATACTTTATTCATGTTCAATTCGTTTATCTAAACGAATCTAAACTTGTGTATAGGTTCAGTTTTTTATCTTCGAACTGAATCTTAATCGAATTATTAAGGAATCATACTTATAAGGATGTCAAACACGAAAATATTTCGATAACCCTGGACACGGAGCTAACCCAAAGGCGTTTGAAAGTGATTTCCGCGTCGTATATGCTAACTTGATAACATCATAAATACGTCCAAGTTAGTCCTCCCCAGGTTGCTCGGAGGTCACCATCTTGTTTCGGCCATACCAGAGAGTTGGGGGTACATCCGAAGTGACCCTCCGTCAGTTGGTCTGAGGTCCCTATCATGTTTCAGCCATTCCAAAGTCCAGATGCAGCAACTCTGTGCTATTATTTTCAATTATTGTTTATAAAATAGAAATTTCTTATTATGGAACACTGAAACCTTGCCCATCTTCAACACATGAAGGAGAACTAACAGATGATACATTTAAGTCCTACGTACAGCTAACAAATAGGAGTTAATTTTTTTCACACCCTTCAGTCTGGTTCTTGGTTTTGATAGGCTGCAAGTGATTATATCTTGCACAGAAGAATTTGGAGCACGACGTTGATCAGAAAATTAAATACAGACGTGGATAGAGGTAGGGAGATCTGGAGAGTGGGGACGTCGACGAAGATATAGTAACACACTATGATTATGGTATTATTAAAGCGATGTCTAATCTTGTCATTAAAGCGTCAAACTGCTCTGCTCCTTTTTCAGCAGGGGGTCCTATGTCCTTTCCCTATGTATTTTTCGGAGATGAACTGCATGAAAATCCATCGGCCAGACTTTCAAATTGGCAAAATGATACTGGAACTGGATTTCAAGAAGATATGGATTAGGCATGCAATGAGTGCGCATTGTTTTTCTCCCAAAAGCTTGATCTATCTTCTACAACATTCTCATCTTTATGTACAACTCAATGGTACTTTTTTTGAGAGCAATTTTATTTTTTTTCCGTGTGTAGCTGACGCATGTTATACAACAACAATAATTAATGTTTATTTAAACAATTAAAATGTCTTGTTAACAGGAAAAAAAGTTCATTTATCGTTAAAACACACGCCCAAAAACTTTATTTAATTACACGGTTAGAAGTAGCGAGCTAATTAAACAACATTCACACATTTATTTGGACCTTTGCATGTTCGACTACATTTATTATACAGTTAGAAGTAGCGAGCTAATTAAACAACATTCACACGTCTATTTGGATCTTTGCATGCTCAGCTACATTTTTCGTAAAAACAATATCCTGGTGAAAATTACTCCATTCCTTGCTAGTTACAAATTGGGGATGTTAGTGATGTCAATCCCATCCACGGATATCAAATCCCACACCACGTTCTGAAACTTCGGGTGCCTGAAGTATAGGTGCTCAACATCTTCTATCCTATTTGCGCAAGATAGGCACAAAGAGAACATTACGAATAGATTTAAGCACATGTCGTTATTCTCTGGCTCCTTAGCTTCCGCATAAAAAGTTTAACTTGATCGAGGATTTTCAACTGCTAAATATTTTTGCAATCCAAAGCACAACCTGAAAAAGAACAATACTATTGAGTGACTTATATGCCTTCTTAATAAGAAAATTACCACCATAGAAGAACCAGTAGTCCCTCCCTAAAGAGGAAGAATCACATAGTGCTAAAGAATCAAACAGGGTCGTTACGAGCCACTCCATTTGATGGTTCCAAAGATCCACCATACATGGGAGGAAAAAAAGGTCTCACTATCCAAAGTATCACCAAGCCTCACCACCTGATTCTAAGATAGAGCAAATAGAGGGGGAACCAGGGTATATACATCCCTATCCACACATCACGCTAAAAATATAAGCCACTCGTTGCCTAGTTATTGGCATAGGGATGATGGTGAGCAGAGACCGACCTAGCGTTCATAATAAGGTGGAAAACCCAATTACTGTGGCGACTAGTCTCCGATCAACCAACAATTAACATAAAAAAGGATAAATAAATAAATGTGAATGTGAGTTAAAATTTATTATAATTCTACAATAAGTCTGTATATGTGCAAGTGTGTGTAAAGTGTCGAACGCAGAGAGGGATCTGTATAGATTGGTATTTAAGAATTAGTTATTGCTAATTAATCCTAATATATTATTATTTTTATCTTCTGATTTTTAATTGTTTGGGTATTAACATATAGTTTTTATGGATTTTTTTATTTTTTTTATATATTTTTTCATTTTTTTCATTTTAGTTTTTTATTTTCTTTATATTTTTGCATATTTTTTATTTCTTTTCGATTTTGAAAATAAAATATATAATTATAAATAATAATGCAGTTATTATAATGTATATAAATTATAAATAGCTGTTGAAGCGGAGTTTACGAGGGTGTAGAAATTCCACAAGGCGAGAGATCCTGTCAATGCAGTGATCGCTCACGAAACCCAACTTCAGGCAACATTTAATCCACAAATAAATATAGCAATGCAAATAAATGTGTGGAGTTAAAATTTGTTATAACTCTACAACAAGGATGTGTATAGGTACAAATATGTGTAGAGATTGAACTACGAGAGCAAAATTGGATTGTGCAAATGAGTGCAAAGAATGTGATTGTGTGTTCTTTTCCTATTTTTTATGTCGATTTTTAATTTTACATATTTTTATTAATGTTTTATATTTTTATATTTTGTTTTAATTTTATAATTTTATATTTTTTATATTTTCAGATTTTTATATTTCTTTTTCTTAAAAAATGAATATATAAGAGTATATCTATAATTCATGTGATACAATTATAAAATCTAATAAAAATAGTCAAAATACAGGAAATAAAATCTTTTTATGTTTTAAATAATTTTTTACTATCTTTGTGATTTTTCATTAATGTTGCTAATTTCTATGCCTTTTTAAAGTCAAAAATACCCTAAATAAGGGACTAAATAAATATCTGAAATTGAGCGAAGGTTAGAAATAGCAAAATAGGTCCCAAATTCTTCAAATAAATTTTAATAGATAAATAATAATATAAACAAAATTTAAAAATAGGAAAAAATATTTTTTGGGATTTATAGGAATTTTTTTTCTTTTTATGTTAGATTTTGATGCTTTTTGATTTTTATGTATTTTCTTTTTCTATTTTTTGTTTTTTAATTCCTGAAGTTAGAAAATAAATAGATAAACACAAAATTTATTTTTTAGAATTTTCAAAAATATTTTATATTTTACGGGTTTTATAGTACAAATAAGGAGTAAATATGCTCTTTTTATTTTTAATAAATAAATTAAAGTCTTAAATTGGAAAAAATAAAATTGAGGCGTTGAAGTATGTGCAATCAAGAGCTTAAGGCTATTTTTTGGAATTTTTCTAAGCATAATAACTATATTTAATAAACACAACAAAGACACAAAAATGCATGGCCCTGTAGGTGGCATAAAAGTAAATAAAATAAAGTCCAGGGGCCGTACTACAATTTTCACAAAAATATTTAATGTGAATAAATAGTTACTAGATAAATAGAAATATAAAAAGATCCAAGGGCCTTCCTGAAATATGCCCACCTCTCGTATGCAACCATGTGAGGTGAGCTGATGTGGATGATGAATCTCCATTCATCACTCTTTATTCCTTTATTTTAGCTAGAAACCTTGGAAAAATACCTCATAAATACTTGTAAATATCATGAATCAAAATACATGCATCATGTAATTATTCATAATTAGCATATTTTTGTGTACAAATAAAGGAATAAAGAAATAAAAGAAAAAGAGGGAAATATTTAGAATAAATAATGAGTAACCTAATCCCAAGGGAAGGCTCAGCATGGGCCTGACCGCAAAAGAAACCAAGTAGAGGGAGATAAGGTCAATCATGGTGTACATAACCCTATGTATATAAATAATTTTATTTTACTCAAAATAAAAATAAAAAGTGTTTCTTATATTTTGTACATATTTATAAAAATAAAATAAAAATCAGAAAAATCAAAATAAAAAGAAAAATAATAAAAATCATTTTCCACCTTGTATATATACCATGTACATATGTATATAGATCTATTTATTTAACTAATGTAAATAAATCATAAAAATAAATTAAAAATACCTTTTTATTCCAAATTTTACGTTGTAAATAAATAAAATAGAAAATTGGAATAATTATGCAAAAATAAACAATTAAAAATAAAAATAAAAAATACATATGTGTATATACCTATATATAATAATAATATAATGTAAATACATTATTTATTTTTCAAAAAAATAAATAAAAATCACTAAAAAATACTTTGAAAATAAGTAAACAATTTTTATTTTGGAAAATTTTCGAAATAAAATCATTTGCTATTTTTAAATGAATTTCCAAATAATTACAAAAAGGAATTTTCCTATTGGCCCACGTGGGATTGTTGACCCCCGATCAACTCTCCCCCCAGGACCACCCAGTGACGGATCCTTGCCCCCGACCCGATTTCGCCTATTTCTCCAAGCATGATCCGATCACTAATCATCCAAACCCTGGATTACACTTGATCCATCCCTGTTCCATGCCTGAGGATTTGCATAGGGATCCGAGCTCCGAATCACTCGCTCGACCTCCATCTTGCCGGACCCCTACGAGTATATATCCTCTTCTTCCGCCGCACTTTCACTCGATCTTTGGCCTTCGTCTTCCAGTCCCAGGACCTCCATTCTTCTCCCTAGAGTGACAGCTATCGGAGGAGGGTGTCGCAGCGAGGAGTGAAGGGCCGCAGCCACTGATCCGGCGACCTTCGCCGTCGTGCTCTCCCACCGAGCGAGCTGAGCCTCTGGCCTCGACGAGCCATCGAGGCAAGGACCCCAGGAGATTTCTGAGCACCAGCATAGTCGACTACGACCATCAGGTAACCCCGATACTCCTTAGGTTAGCGTAATTTTCGATTCACCCAATTTTGCCGCCGGCCTTCGCCGGTTGATTCACTCCGATCAGTCCACCCATTCGACCATCCGACCTTCAATTCGCGTTCACGAGACTCCTCTCCATCTTCTCCGCACCTCCGATCACCTTGGTTCGCCCCGGAACCAAGGCTCGAGTCTCCTTCGTCGTCGCATCGCCAGAGACCCCCGCTCCGCCTCATTCAGACCACCCCTTCGCCCGCTAACGGGTCGAGGCACTTTGCCCTCGACCCATGTTTCTTGCTGTGCAGCTTGCAGGTCAAATCGACCTCATCTGGAGGTCGAGCCATTCGAGCACAGCAGCTCCGCGACTTCTTCATCGCCAGAGCTCTCCGGAGCTCCTCAGCCTCATCGGAGCTACCCACCAGCTGCGGACCAGCGTAGGATTTCTTCTCCACATCTCAACAGCTCAGGAGGAGCCCTCCACTGCGTGTACTGGGCCGGCGAAGTTCTCCAGTGAGCTGTTCTTGGAGGAGCTTCAGCCACCGTTCGATGGAGCCTCTCGCCCAGTTCTTATCTCAGCTGTCCATTTACGAGAAGCCCCAGCCGTTGATCCATCTGAGGATCTGATCCAGGCCGTCGATCCAGCGAAGAGGCGTGCACGCTTCTCCACCGTTAGATCTCCACGTGGCGCGCCTCCAGCCGTCGATCGTTAATAATAGGGGTAATTTCACTTATGCCCCTTCTCTTTTAGCATTTATGGAATAGTCCTGTAAATATTTTAGTGCGTTGTTTTTATTTTGGATAATTTGCATCTGAGACCCTTAGTTTATTTTATTTGCATTTTCGTCTCTGCCTGTGTGAGACACGTGCTTCGACACATGATATTTTGGACATTTTGCATGTATGGGCTTGGGTTTTCTGTTATGTTCTGAAATGAATTTTTAGTTTTCATATTTGCAGTTATACCCCTGTGCGTGAATTAATTTGTGTATGTGCTGATTGTTTGGGAATTTTACACTTTATACTTTAAGTTTTTCGCACGTGTTACTGTTTAGCCCTCCGAACTATTTTCTCTTGCAAATAGGTACCTGTGTGATGTAACTCTTTTATTGGTTGAATAAAATAGCAAATAAACTCCAAATCTAGTGAAATTTGGACACATGACTTCTGCCAGTATGTAAAAATTTCTCTAATTTTTGGGACATTTTCCTTACATTTTACTATTTTTAAAAATTCAAAAACACGTATTTTTGTTACTGTCTGGAAAAGAAAATCAATGAAAAATATAAAATCTTTTATAAAAATTCTAAAAAAATTAGGGATAGTTTTTTTGTAGTTTTCTACCTTCTATCAAATTTTTGTGGTATTTGGATTTATAAAACCCATAAAATTGAAAAACCCTAAAATTCTTATAAATATCATTAAAAATTTCATAAAATTCAAAAAAATGCAAACTCTTTTTCTGTAGCTTAGTTTTTGTATATATTTTTCATAAAAATTGTCTCCGATTTTTATATCCACTTATATATTTTTAATTGGCCTTTCAAGTCTGGATGCACAGTAACCCACTGTTTTCCTCTTTCTCCATTTTTAGAAAATCAAATAAAAATTATAGAATTCCCATAAAATCATAAAAAATACTTAAAAATATAAAAAACATAAAAACAATTTTATGTGAAATTTCTGTGCATTTTTGAATATTTAAATAAATTGTTGAACTTGGTTGTTTATACATTTCCTTATATTTGCTTAAAAACACAAAAAAATTAAAAACCATTAAAATCCACCAAAAAGCATTTTCTTCGTTATTTTATCTTTTTGACTACTTCGTAGGCTGTAAGGCCAACCCGTGCTCCTTGAGTCTGAGCCTGGTCGCTATACCAGGTTAATAAACTAGCGAGGACCCTTGTTTGATCTCCTTGACTCATCTTTCGATTTGGTGGTTCCTTATCTTTTCTTGTTGACTCCGATTCTCCAAGATCCGGGTCGCAACGACCCTAGATAGATTTCTACCTTACCCGGATTTAGGAAGGGAATTTTTCGACTCATCAGAATGGCACCGTTGCTGGGGAGCATGGTTTAGTAGTCTTTTTCGATTTTTTTACGGCTTTCTTTTTCACGGCTTTTTGTGCATATTTGTAGATATTTTCTATCTGATTTATTTACATATTTTTCTAGACTGACACACTTCTATTTTTGTTTCTCGCGAGGGGCTCGTGGACCGAGGTAGCTTTTTCGGAAGCCGAAGCAACCGCAAAATTCGGAGGCGACTCTCTTCTTTACGGAGCCGTAGGAGAGCGCGAGGAGGAGAATCGAAGTCCGCGAAATAACCGTAGAATAGTCGTATATTAGCGTAGTTTACTTTTTGCAAAACTATTAATTTGTAATAATACAGGGACAGACTTTGAATTGTGGTGACTTATCAGGGTCTGTTTCACCGAGCACTGGTGTGCTCGGGGGACCTCACCGCGGTTTTTCGCCGGTTTTGTTTTTTCGTATTTTATTTCACTGCTTATCTGATTTATGCGGTTTTAGCCCTAGCTTAGGATTTTATTGATTGTTACGTGATTAATTAAGGCCCAATCCCTAATTATCTGCCTGTACCTATAGATCGATAATTGGACTTAATTAATTAAATCACAAAGAAAAAGTCAGATTATTTAGGCTCTAGTCCACGTGCCTTGAGGAGTCACATACAACGCGTGCAGGATCCGTTGTGGCGGACACCGAGTGGCTCCCAAGATAGGACTCCGGACTTAGGCTTGAGTTCCCGGCTACCGTGCTTACGTGTAGAAATTTCTTCGTCTAGGGCTGAATTCTCGTGCATCATATATGTAGTTTTATTACTGTCTTTATTTTATGCGCGGATCATTTGGCATGTAGACTGCTGGAGTCAGGTATGCCTTCTATCTCGTGCATGCATCATTGATTTCATCGCGCATCGGCTTTTTCGTCTTATCCCCCCGATTTTTGGACTTAAAATAATCAGGAGAACCGGAAAAATCGTTAGGCATTGTTTTCTTGAAAAAGGCATAAAAACAAAAACTAAAAAATTGGGATAGCTAAACACACTTGACCCTAAAATACACCTCACTTAAAAATTTGTCTTGAGGAGTGTAAACCCCTCATTGTCTGGTTTGATTGAACGAGAGAGCGACCCGCACACTAGGCTAGAGCCACATTCGAGCCCCGATCAGATTACCGACCTTTTATACGGGACAGTCTGGTTGGCGGATTGGATTCCTATCAAGCTCGCGTAACCGCTCTGATATCCTGATATGATCACCTAAATAAAATTGACAAGATAATTGACCGAACTCTTACAGTCATCAGCTCAGGGTGCGTAGGTGAATTTGGGGTTTTGCTTGATCGATCTTGTTTACTTTTCTAGGTCCCATCCATTCTCTTCTTCTTCTTCTATCTTCTCCTCCAGTCATCTATCTTTCTCTCTCCCACCCTCCCTTTAGTTCTCTTCCTTTTCTGTATCCCTGGATGATGGACCCCCCTCTCTTCTTGTCGACTCTTGCGGCTTCTCCATCTTCTTCCCATCACTCCAGTCCACCTTCGAGGGAGGTCAGATCTCTGACCAACCTCCCATTCCCACCCTCTCATCCCTTTCACTACTCTGGGCATGCTGCACTACACGTCCGCAGAGATCAGATGGATCAGATGCGAGGCCCGGACGATGCCATTGCTGAGTTGAGAGTGCACTTCGCACATGATCATAGAGAGCATATGCGAGTATCAGATGCCTCCTATGCCAGCATTATGGATGATCAGATAGGACATGGAGCTCAGCCAGCTTCCACATTAGGTCCATTCATTTTGGATTTGGAGCTTATTCAGAGACTGGCGACATTTTCAAGAGAGGTGCACGAGGAGCCATATCTTCACCTGTTTGACTTCGAGGAGTTTTGCAGGACACAGATGTATTCATATATCACTGCAGAGGAGATGATGTTGAAGACCTTCCCATTCACACTTCAGGATAGAGCCATGCGATGGCACCGACGATTGGGAAGGAGATTCGCTACGTGGGGAGACTTACGATTTGAGTTTCTACAGAGATACTTTCCCCGGCGTAGAGCAGAGATGATGCGGTCATTGATCACAGAGTTTTCAGTAGACCCCCAGGAGCCACTGCATGAGGCATGACATAGGTTTCTTGACCTCTTGAGGTGATTTCCAGAGCACATACTTTCACTAATTGACCTTATTGAGATCTCCATGCGGGGGATGACCGCAGAGCAATTACCACTGGTGATTACCTCATGTGGCGGTTCACACCGCAGTTCCGACATTGACTTACTGGATGCTATCTCAATGTTACTTTTACAGAGACCATCTTCACGAGATGCCGTAGTCGGGACAACACATGAGGATGCCGCAGTACCAGTAGGGTGTGTCGCACTACATGAGGATACAGACTCTACATACCAGCCCGAGGATTTGGATTCTGCAGCACCACAGAGTACAGAGGACATGACTGCTACAGTGGAGGTTCTGACCCAGAGTCTACTCGAGTTCCCGTTGGTTTTCCAGCTAGAGTTCGAGTCAGCCCCAGAGTTTTTAGTTGACGATTCTTGGATATCAGATATTCTGATACTCCAAGACACGGAGGAGCCCAGAGCGATCCAGCCAGTTCAGAGTCCATCCCTGGATGATTCAACTTCTTTTCTACAGAGACACTTCTCATAGTCAGACAAATACCCTGACTCAACTTAGCAGCCACAACTTGATATGGGACACCACTTTGAGTGGCCAGACATAGAGAGTCCCGTATTTGAATCTTTTGTCCTCCACTTTGATGAGACAGATACATTTTCTGAGGA
Organism: Ottelia alismoides; assembly: GCA_037367405.1. Lineage (NCBI taxonomy): Eukaryota > Viridiplantae > Streptophyta > Magnoliopsida > Alismatales > Hydrocharitaceae > Ottelia > Ottelia alismoides. Next base: position 9,591 of record JAZKJV010003738.1, on the reverse strand, counting down.
CTAGATGACAGTCAGCATTGCCGCAGAGCGAGGATCAGCCGCAGTCACCTTACCAACCTCCGCGATGATGACCAGTACCTTCTCCTGCTTCCAGATTGCCGGGAGCCAGACTTCAGATGATGATACAGCCTGGTGCACAGAGTGGATGCTTGACAGTAGAGCAGATGCCCTGATAGATCCTGATCCTCTATTTCTCACCGATGATCTTACATTCTTCCCTGAGGGTTATCTGCGGGAGAATGCCACACATGATGAGTACTCGGTTTCACCTTCTGAGAGTGTATCCGATCTAGCGGATCACGAAACCGAGTCTCCCGATCACTCTGATTCCGAGTCTTCTCACCTCGACGACCCTTGCGAGGATGAGCCGATCCTTGAGATATTAGATGATCTGTATGATTTGTCTCCATTATATGCATCAGATATCAGTTTTCTTAGAGAGTCTCCTGATCTTCACTTTCCATACCTCTTTGAGACACTGATCAACGTAGGGGATTCCATGATGGATCCATCCTTCTCCACGTTTGATTTCTTTGGCTCTAAACTTCCACTCCAGTCTGAGCCTGAGCTGATGATCTCTTTTGTGCTATCGGATCCCGAATCCTTATTCCCATATCCCTGGCCGGTAGCAGACACCTGCCTGATTGCATACCTGGGTGTCATTTCTTACATTGTTGATTTCGTCATTGTTCATCCACCACGACTACGACTACAGTACGGTATTCGCCTTACAGATGCCGTCCTGAACCTTGATTCAACGTTATCCTAGCCTTTGCGCCCAACTAGGGGCGTAAAATCTAACGCTTGTTGAGAGGCACCTCAACATTGTACCCTTTTGTATATACATGTTTTGTCTTGGTTTGATCCATCTTTCTTCGTATTTGTTTTCACCCCAGGTCTCGTATAGGATTATCTTTGCTATACTTAGGATATACCTCATCCTAAGTATAGGGGGGTGGAAACACCGAGTTGTTCATATCGTCCTGTTTCATTACTCCTGTCGTTGCCTATACTTAAGGATCCTTCACCTTAAGTATAGGGGGAGTAATATCCTCTCATCTTGTATATATTGGTCTTCTTCGTCTCTTTCTACCTCTGTTTTGCTGTCTATACTTAGGGATATTTCACCCTAAGTATAGGGGGGGTAGACTCTGTACATTCTTCCACTCAGATTTCCCTTCATGTACAACTTACTATACTTAGGATTACTTGATCCTAAGTATAGGGGAAACACCGAGTCTTCCTTATTCTATTCTTTGATACGTCTTTGTATATACCATTCCTTTTCACTTCCCTATACTAAGCACGAGTTACGTCTTCTTCATCACTCTTGACCACTCTGAGGACATCGTTCGAGCTAAGTATAGGGTGGTGTCGTATATATTTCATATATACTTTAACCATAACTCGTGCTTTGTATGAGTGTGTTAAAAAATAAAAATGGATAAAAATACATAAAAATTTAAAAATTTCCCTTGTACATAAAATTCTTCTTGCACATACCTATTTATTTATAAAAATTATTTTTGTACAAATGATTGTAAAAATTGATTTGTGTAAATAGCGTGTAAATATTTTCATATCAAAATTTATGTATATAGTACAAATTTTTTGTAAAATGTTTTGAAAAACAAAAAGTTTGCAAAAACCTTGTGTAAATTTTTGTAAATATTTTGCAAAACTTTGCATTCATGCATACATCCATGTTTTCAAATATTTTTCAAAGATTTCGCACATGTGTAAATATTTGTAAAATTACATCTTTGTAAATACTTGTACAGTTTTTCCAAATCATAGTTGACATTTAAACTGGCATGGAATTAAATTGACAAATGGAGCTTGGTTAAGACCTTAATCCCACCTAATGATAAGAGGAACCTTATAGGTCTTAGGATTGAGACTTTTCAGGTCCATTGGGACTTAATTCTTTGAGTCCACTAGTCTATGAGCATATGTCATCTTGATGAGCCTAAGTAGAGCACTTAACAACACACGCTTGACTCTCAGAGACAATGGCTTTACTTGCACCAACACTTTACACATAGCTCTCCACGGATGAGGTGGTGAGGAGACAGTTTCCTTTGTCTTGGGGTAGCATATGAGGGTAGTACTTCTAGGCGAAACCTCTCTTCTTCTTATAGTGACGGAAGTGCGTCTCAACTTGGTCTGGTGGTTATGAAGTCTAAAGACAGAAGCTGTGGGTTGCAATAAAGCTTCAAAAGAGGGATAGTCTACTGGCTCAAGAGAAAACTCCTTGTATATATGCTGCACCATGTAGATATGTTGTACAGATGCACATGAAAAAAATGTGCAAAAAGAAAAGAACTCCAAAAAAGTGGTGGGTCGGATTGAAAATTTAATAACCCCACCGGAGTGTATATAGTCAAATAAAGCAAAATCTTATGTTATACATGACCATCTCATGAAGCTTGCAGCGGGAGACTCAGCTACACTGGTTAGAGTTCCCAAGGATACATGGCTACACTGGTCATAGTCCATTCTTTTCTTCCCCCTCTTCTTGAGCTGGTTGCACTTGAACTTAGAAGGGAATACCCTGCTTCTCGAGGAAAGAGTTGCTAGACTGAGGCATTAGAGTTACCAGGTTGGGGGAGGTTGTTTTTTTATTACTTCTGAGGTGGGGAGCTACATATCACTTACACAGTACAAGGAAAGATTCATGGTCATTAGAGTTTGTTATGTAGACTTGTTCTGATCTGGTTTATTGAGGAGTCTTGACCATAGATTGGTGGAACTTAGAGGCTGTTAAGTTTTAAGCTTAAGTCCAAATAAGGTTCCCACAAATTAATAATCCAAAAGTCTGACTGAGCTCCATATTTCAATTTAATGAAGGATAGTTTAATAATAAACCTTGATTTCCTCTCTTTTTCTTTTTCTTTCTCTTTTGCACTTCTTTTTCAAATAAGTATTTGCTAAGGGACTAGCAAAAGTAAAGTATAGGGGGGTGATGAATCCCCATTCATCACTCTTTATTCCTTTATTTTAGCTAGAAACCTTGGAAAAATACCTTGTAAATACTTGTAAATATCATGAATTATCAAAATACATACTTCATAATTAATATGTTTGTGTGTACAAATAAAGGAACAAAGAAATAAAAGAAAAATAGGGAAATATTTAGAATAAATATTGAGTGCCCTAATCCCAAGGGAAGGCTCAGCATGGGCCTGACCGCAAAAGAAACCAAGTAGAGGGAGATAAGGTTAATCATGGTATACATAATCCTATGTGTATAAATAATTTTATTTTCTCAAAATAAAAATAAAAAGCGTTTCTCATATTTTGTACATATTTATAAAAATAAAATAAAAATCATAAAAATCAAAATAAAAAGAAAAATAATAAAAATCATTTTCCACCTTGTATATATACCATGCACATATGTATATAGATCTATTTATTTAACTAATGTAAATAAATCATAAAAATAAAATAAAAAATACCTTTTCATTCCAAATTTTATGTTGTAAATAAATAAAATATAAAATTAGAATAAATGTGCAAAAATAAATAATTAAAAATAAAAATAAAAAATACATATGTGTCTATACCTATATATAATAATAATATAATGTAAATACGTTATTTATTTTTCAAAAAAATAAATAAAAATCACAAAAAATACTTTGAAAATAAATAAACAATTTTTATTTTGGAAATTTTCGAAATAAAATGATTTGCTATTTTTAAATGAATTTCCAAATAATTACAAAAAGGAATTTTCCTATTGGTCCACGGGAGATTGTTGACCCCCGGTCAACTCTCCCCCCAGGACCACCCAGTGACGGATCCTTGCCCCGGACCCGATTTCGCCTATTTATCCAAGCATGATCCGATCACTAATCATCCAAACCCCATGCCTAATTACACTTGATCCATCCTGATCCACACCCGGGGATCTGCCTAGAGATCCGAGCTCCGAATCACTCGCCCGACCTCCATCTTGCCGGACCCCTACGATTATATATCCTCTTCTTCCGCCGCTCTTTCACTCGATCTTTGTCCTTCGTCTTCCAGTCCCAGGACCTCCATTCTTCTCCTTAGAGTGACAGCTATCGGAGGAGGGTGCCGCAGCGAGGAGTGAAGGGCCACAACCATTGATCCGGCAACCTTCGCCGCCGTGCTCCGCCATCGAGCGAGCTGAGCCTTTGGCCTCAACGAGCCATTGAGGCAAGACCCAGGAGCTTTCTGAGCACCAGCACAGTCGACTACGACCATCAGGTAACCCCGATACTCCTTAGGTTAACTTAATTTTCGATTCGCCCAATTTGCACCGCCGGCCTTCGCCGGCCGATTCACTCCGATCAGTCCACCCATTCGATCATCCGACCTTCGATTCATGTTCACAAGACTCCTCTCCATCTTCTCCGTATCTCCGATCACCTTGGTTCCCCTCGGAACCAAGGCTCGAGTCTCCTTCGCCGTCGCATCGTCGGAGACCCCCGCTCTGCCTTATTCAGACCACCCCTTCGCCCACTAAAGGGTCGAGGCACTTTGCCCTCGACCCAGGTTTCTTGCTGTGCAACTTGCAGGTCAAATCGACCTCATCTGGAGGTCGAGCCATTCGAGCACAACAGCTCCGTGACTTCTTCATCGTCGGAGCTCTCCGGAGCTCCTCAGCGTCATCGGAGCTACCCATCAGCTGCGGACCAGCGTAGGCTTTCTTCTCCACATCTCAGCAGCTCAAGAGGAGCCCTCCACTGCGTGTACTGGGCTGGCAAAGTTTGCCGGCGAGATGTTCTTGGAGGAGCTTCAGCCACCGTTCGATGGAGCCTCTCACCCAGTTTTGATCTCAGCCGTCCATTTGCGAGAAGCCTCAGCCGTTGATCCATCCGAGGATCTGATCCCAGGCCGTTGATGACACGAAATCCGATGCAGTTAAGGTGGAAGATAAATCACAATGTCGTTGTTCTCAACTACGCAAATCAGTCAACGGAAAAATTTGTAAACCACTCAGAAAATCAAGAAATTCAATGTGTGCGGTCTTTCGCTATTCTTTTTACCTGGTATAGCGACCAGGGTCGAACACAAGGAGCACGTTTGAAAAACTCGGCAGTCAAATTTCAGAGTTATTTTTTTAATGGTTTTTGACTTTTATATTTTTTGTATTTTTCGAATAAGCACAAAATGCACAAAAAAAAGGTTAGAAAATAAAAGAGATCAAAATGCACCTACAGGAATTTTTGTGGAATTTTTAGACTATTTTGTGAATTTTTATGAATTTTTAAAGTTTGACAAGCAAAAAGATATTGTTTTTTGATTTTTTAAATATAACAAAAGGCAATAAAATGCAATGAAAATTTTATACAATATCAACACGCATGTCAGAAGAATAAACAAATTTTCTCAGATTTCATTGACCACGCAAATATATTTATTCTGATAAAAAGGTCAAGCAGTAAAGAGTCTGAAGCACAGGGGTTAAAATACAAATAATTAAAGTCTCTGCATGAAAATATAAGAAAAATAAATTTGCGAAAGAAATTGCAATTTACCCAGCAAATGCTTTGACTTCAGGAGTGGAGGCTATCTTTGTACTTTTGACAACTTTCAGGGCGAACTTGTAATATTTCCATTTTTTTAAGAACCCAAACCCTAGGATTCGTTCTTTTCTTTCCAAACAAAAGGCAACAGGAGCTCGGATGCAAGCCGTCGCCTCCTTTCTTCTTCAGATCTCGAGAGGGACGGCGGATGGAGGCGGCCCGGTGAGAGGAGGTGCGGCGGACGCGGAGGCGCGAGGCCACGCGCCTGGACCGGATCTGGAGGCGCGCGGGGCTGCGGAGAGCTGGTTGCGTGGGGCCGCGTCGGCGGACGGGGGCGCGCAAGGGCGGAGGCCGCGCGCCGCCCCGGGCGGGCCTGAAGGTCGATGGGGCGGAGCGGTTCAGGGGCGGCGCAGGTCCACGCGCCTGCGGGAGGAGGAGGCCTGGCTTGGGCGGAACGCGCGGACGCGCGCGGAGGTTGGAGACTGGAGTGGGCGGCGCTTGTCGCCCCGCTGACGGAGCGCGGGACGAAGGCGGCCGCTGGGCTGCAGGTCGGTGGAGCAGAGACCGCGCGCACGGGCGGTTCAGGGGCCGCCCCCGGGGCTTGACTGGAGAGGGGCGGGCGGCTACAGGGCCGCGAGGCGCACAGGTGGCAGACCTCCGCCGTTGGGCCTGGGCGGAGGCGCGGCTCGATGCGTGGCGGAGGAGCCGCGCAGGGTGACTGGAGGGGGAGCCAGCGGCGGCGCAGCGGCCGTGGACCTGCTGGGCGGGGCGGCAGGGGTGACGTCCTGCCCCCTTTATTTATTTATTTTTTGTATTTTTATTAGCTGCAGGAAATTATTAATAAAAAAATAGTTTTTTTTTATTTTTTATCAGTAAATGTAATCAGAAATATAAAAAGAAGATTGATGTTGTTTTTTTTTGTTTTATTAAATGAACCTGCAAAACAAATTGTTAGAGGAAAAAGACAACAATTTTAGTTTTTTATTTTTCTTTATTCCTGCAAAACAACCGTTAGAGAGAAAAGCAAATTTTTTTGTGTTCTTTTTTTTTATTTCTTCCTGCAAAAACAACTGTAAGAGAACAGGAAAAAAATATTTTATTTTGTTTTTTATTTATACACAAAATGGGAACGGTGAATGGGAGGATCTTGCGCGAAATGGAAGATAGATCCTAGACTCCGACTACCGTGCGTGGTCGGAGGTGACAGGTCGTGTAAGATAGAACGTGAATATGGAGGGCTAGCGAGATGAGATGAAAATCGGTGTAGGAGGCGAATTATGTGGAGAAATGTTTTGGGATTTTTAATCTAAAAACTACTCTCTACTCCTACGTAAAAATCTAAATCTACGATTACCTAGGGAAAATGACAAGTAAAAGTGGATCTCACCTCGGGGATCGGACAAGCCATGATGGCCTCGACGAAGCACAAATCTCTGTCACCGACTGGATCGGAGGCTAGGACCCTCTTCAACAAGAATTCTCTCGGAAACCGGGCTCCTCTCCGCCAAAGATCGATCAAGTGTGAATGAGGGAGAGGAGCCCATTAAAAAGAGAAGAAAAACAAAAAAGGAACGTATCTACAAAAAAGGAAGGTGATTATTGGGTGAATTAATAAAATAATTAATAAAATAAATAAATAAATAAATAATTTCGAAATTCGTAATTAAATTAATTAATTAAATAAAGTATTTACCAAAAAATGAATTAGCCACCTTAATGGTGGCCATAAATGGTGTGGAATAAAATCATATATACAAGGCAAGTTATTAAACCAAATAAATTCAAATAAATCCACTAAATTAAATAATTACATATGAATTTCGTAATTAAATAAATTAAATTAATTAATGTGAGATGATTAATTTTTTTGATGATTTTTATTTAAGGAAATTAAATGTATACATATATTATACACATATAATACAATATACATAAGTACAAATAAGGAAATATTTTTATAAAAGATTTTTTTACATTTTATTTTTTAATTTTTTTAATGAAAACAATATTTACAAATATGTACATTATGTATAAAAATAAATATGAGTAAAATATATACAATAAGTATATGGGTAAACTGCACAATACACCCTAGAAAATCGAATTTTTAACCGTAACTCCAAAAAGTACGAAACCACAACCATTTGAAAGATAATTTAATTTATAGTACGATGGAAGTGAGTTTGGTTCAATTTGAGCTTGTATGGAGCCGGAATTGATGTTTCAATTATCACTTTGCGGCTTTTTCTAGGTGTAATTATTTGCAATATATACAATATTTTGATTTACAAATATTTTTATTATTTACAACGCATTTTTATTTACAACTTTTATTTACAAAAATAATTAGTTTGAGGTCACATTATGTACAGATAAAATAATGTAAGTTTTGTACAAATATACATGAAAAATATGTACAAGATATTTTTGATTTTTCTGACAAACGACCCTATCTCCCCTACTTTATTCCTGGTCGATCAGGTCAAGTCTTGACCTTCTCTCGGGGTTTGGGTCAGTCTGTATTTATTGCATAACTACATCCTTTATTTTTCTTTTCTTTTCTTTTCTTCTTTATTCTTTTATTTATGTACAAAAAGTGTTAAAAATGCAATTTTAACAAATGCATGCAAAATGGTAAAATTATGAAATTAATGGGTATTTACAGGTGTTTGACTAAGAAATTGAAGCTAAAATAAAAGAATAAAGGCGATGAATCATGGATTCATCATTCCCCTATACTTTACCTTTGCTAGTCCCTTAGCAAACACTTATTTGATAAATAAGTGAAAACAAAAATAAAGAAAAGAAAAAGGAAAGAAGTTAGAATAATGGTGACTTTTAAACTTATCTTCATAAAAATGTAGTCTGGAGCTCTGTCAGACCTTCGGGTTATTAGTGTGTCGGAACCTTAATGGGATATGGATTTAAAACCTAACAGACTCTAAGTTCCACAAGACTTCTATTCAGGTCGCCTCAACAGTCAGATCAGAACAAGTCTACATACACAAATTCTTATGACCATGAATTCTTACTTGTACGGTGTAAGTGAATATAGCTCCTCATCTCAGAAGTAACAAAGAAACAACCTCTCTCAACAAGGTAACTCTAATGCCTCGGTCTAGCAACTCTTTCCTCGAGAAGCGGGGTATTCCCTTCTAAGTTCAAGTGCAACCGGTTCAAGAAGAGGGGGAATAAGAGGTATAGAATTTTGGGAGCTCAACCAGTGTAGTTAAGTCTCCCGCTGCAAGCTTCATGAGATGTAACATGGATACCATAAGCTTTTGCTTTATTTTACTATATACACTCAGGTGGGATTATTAAATTTTCAATCCGACCCACCACTTTTTTGGAGTTTTTCTTTCTTTGCACATTTTTTTCTTTTTCTTTTTTTTCGTTTTTTTTGATGTGCGTATTTACAACATATCTACATGGTGCAACATATATACAAGAAAATTTTCCTCTTGAGCCAGTAGACTATCCCTCTTTTGAAGCTTTATTGCAACCCACAACATCTATCTTTAGACTTCATCACCACTAGACCAAGTTGAGACGCACTTCCTTCACTAGAAGAAGAAGAGAGGTTCCGCCTAGAAGTACTACCCTCATATGCTACCCCAAGCCAAAGGAAACTGCCTCCTCACCACCTCCTCCATGAAGAGCTACGTGTAAAGTGCATTGTCCAAGGTAAGCCACGGTCTGAAAGAATCATGCGTGTGTTGTTAAATATTCTACTTAGACTCATCAAGATGACATGTGAACATAGTCGTGTGGGACCCAAAGAATTAAGTCACTAGGACCTGAAAAGTCTTAACTCCAAATCTTATAAGGTTCCTCTGAAATTAAGTGGATTAAGGTCCGACTAAGCTCCATTCTTCAAATTTATTCCAGACTTAGTTTAATCATCAAGACTATCCTGAAAAATGCACATGCCAATGCAAGAAAATATGTACAATGCATAGAGAAAACAAAACCTTTTTGTGAAACAATTTTCAAAATTTTGAAATTTTTATGGATTTTTGAAAAATGATGCACATGCAAAAGTTTTTTTTTGCAAATAGTTAGAAATATATACAAGTCTATACAATTTTTA